>CAXAMN010028805.1:1321669-1336284 GCA_963970005.1 Durusdinium trenchii
CCCAGTAAGCTCTGGATGCTCTGAGTGCTCTGGCCGCATGATTTTATTTCCCAAACAGGTTTAGCTGTGAGGGGTTCTTACTCCTTTGAAAGGGCCGGCCGCGTGATTGTGCATGTGTCTCCCGGTTTGTGTTCCTGCCACACGAATGATGTTGCAGCTGTCTCTCAGTCTAAGCCGCATGATTTTACACTTGTCTCCCGCTTGTCACTTGTCTCCCTCGTCTTCCTGTCTCCAGTACACTCTGCTGCTCTGGCCGCGTGATTGTACACTTGTCTCCCACTTGTCTCCCTTGTCGCTTGCCTCCCCCCTTGTCTCTCCCTGTCTCCAATACACTCTGGGTGCTCTGGCTGCATGCTTTTGCACTTGTCTCCCACTTGTCTCTCCTTGTCTCCAATACACTCTGGGTGCTCTGGCTGCATGCTTTTGCGCGTGTCTCCGTCTGGGTCCTCTGGGCCGCGTGAGATGTTTCCTCTGCCTACTCTGGATACACTTGGCTGGGGATGTTTGTTTTTACACCTGTCTCCACTGGTCTCCCACTTTTTCGGCCTACTTTGGATTACACTTGGCCGGTTGCTTGTCTTCTTGCTTCTATGCTCTCGGTTGGATGAGTTTACACTTCTCTCCCTGCTTGTCTCCCTTCTTGCTTCACTTGTCTCCACTTGTCTCGGCCTGCTCTGGATACGCTTTTGCACTTGTCTCCGCTTGCCTCTTCGCCTGCTCCCTGCTTAGACACTCTTGGCCAAGTGGCTTTACGCTGTCCCACTTGTCTCCCTGCTCGTCTCCCTTCTTGCTACACTTGTCTCCACTTGTCCCCGTGCTTGTCTCCCTCGCTTCTTCACTTGTCTCCCTTCTTGTGTCCCTGCTTGTCTCACACTTTGGTTGAAAGCTTTTAACATCTTTTAGCCAAACAATCATGATAAAGCCACATGTCAGTACAACTCGCATATTCAGTAGATTTGCGTTCTATTTCGTCTGAATTGTCGGTTGTGACCTTGAGCCAATTGAGCCAAGTGCTGAAACAAGCCCAGAAGGTCCGAGTTGATCACCGCGAGCTGGAACGGTTTGAGCCGTTGACAGTTTGACAGTTTGTCTCTGTGGTGAACTTCATAAACGCACAAACTGTTTGGGGTCTACGCTGGTATAATATATATATATATACTTAAGCTTTGGTGAGTGTGAAGATGAGGCACACAAAAACTAATATGTTTGCGGAGGCTACTTGTCACAAACTGAACAACGAACTAGGATGATTCAAAGAACATGCTGGCTTGAAACACGTTGGTGAGATGAACATACGGATTCAAACAAATTGTTGCAGTGAGGATGCGGCAATCAGCTGAAACCCATGACTTCTGCATGTGTGTCGGCTCGACAACAGCTCCCCGGGAGCACCTGCTTGCAAGCCTTGCTTGCGTCATTGAAGCTGGCAGGGCGAGTGTCTAAAAACAAAAAGGGAAACGGATTTCAATTCGAAATTTGGTTGAGCGTTTTATGCAGTTTGTGTCCACTTCTTACTTTTTACCTGGAGGCTGAAGGAGATGGCCATTGCCGCTCTGCCATGTTTAACCAAACCAAAGATTGGTGTGAACATGTTGGTTTGATAGGTGGACACTCCTTTGGCACTGAGATGTGCTGCTGAATTCATTGGGGCATTTTTGCCCTTCTTTTCGGTTGGTCCAGCACTTGGAAGACGAGAACCCAAAGACCTGTTTGAAGTAGAGTGAACAGCGGGATCATTGTTGCACCGGTGTAAGTCTATATAGTTGAAATCTTGGATGCAGATTGACACTCGTGAGGTTTCAATGTACTGTCTGGAGCTGCAGTATTTGGCGGGCTGTCCCTGGCAACCTCTTTGTCCATCTGGCATGTTTGTAAGGGAAAACACAGATACATTGATGAGCGGTACGAAAATTTTTTCGCGGAAGGGCATGTTTAAAAGGTCAGTATGGAGCATAGAAGATGGGTTCGTTACCTTGCCAGAAGTGTTCTTCTGCCAGGACCGTCTTGACCTACGCACTTGCAGGACTCTCTGGCGCCAATTTCTCACCAGCAGTGACGCTGGCGCTACTTGGTTGCGTGCAGCACATCAATTGTTGGAGTGCTGACATTTCTTCGGTGCAGCTACATGAGCTAGTTGTTGGCTCCAAACTATAAGTAGACATTTGATCAATGGACAGGGTTTGTAGGGTGATGGTAAGAGACCTTAGCATACAAGTTAAGTTTCCGTAAGAACCTAGGAACCAAATGATTAGCGTGAGCTATTCTGCGTCCAGTATGTAGTAGCTAACTTAGTCTAGTAGCTTACTTCTGCCTTACTTGGTCAAAAAAAAAGGACTGTATGGATTTCTTCGAAACGATTGAGGCTCTGCACCAGCAAGAAACTTGGAGGGTCGGTGCCCTGGGCCGCAGAAGCACTGGAGTCGGGCGACTTGGGAGTGCACTTTTGAGGCCTGGACTGGACTTTGGAACCTCCGGCACGTACATTGCAGTGGAGACCCCAGAGACCACCCGGTAGACGCCGCCGGCACGTTTCTTTTTGATGTCCGAGGTACAATTGCTTGGTGGACTGTGTAGTGGTCTTTGCTTTGTGGCAGACTAAGAAAGTCTTTCTGAATCTCTTGACCGGTCAAGGCCAGTGATGTGTTTGGTGGTGGTTTTCCTGAGATCAGGTGAATGTTTTTGCTGATTCGTTCAGGCCAGATCGTATTGAATTGCCACCGTCGCAGGTTTGTACACACATATTATGCAAAAACATCATGTAGGCTAGGACCCGGAGCTGGCTTCAGCGTGGTCCTTAGCACGGTAGTTCTTTCTTTAAAACCACTCCCCGTGGATTCACTCGAATGCTCCCTGCCAGGCTGGGTGGGAGCTTGCCTTTGCGAGTTCCTTTATTCTATGTTCTTTTGCTTTGTGGTGGTTGTCTCAGCGAGCTTTAACATTTCAACGATAAACCTTTGAATTTCCTCTCAGCGTTTGCAAAGCAACTGACCCTTCTTTGTGTCTAGGTGCTTAATACCACAGCTGCAAGGGCATACAGCTCCGAGGGGCCGGGCTTTTCAGAGATTCCTTGGACCCTTTCCAAATGATCACTGCTGCTGGACAGGAACCAATTCTATGGCCTCGCGATTGGTGCCATGGCTTTGGCTGCCTCATATGCAGCAGGGCCAGTTTCTGGTGGCCTCATCAACCCAGCCATCACCATTGGTGCCAGCCCAATTCTTTGTATGTCGAACAATTCTAGCGACAAGATCGCTTGGACTTAGCTTCTTCGTAACCTTGCAAATCACAAGGCTTTTTGAGCTCCTATTCTGAGTTTACACTTTCAAAACTCCAGGTGCTGACCTTGCAGGCGCTGGATTGGGCCTCAGGCACTAGCTTGATTCATAGTATAGGTCAGGTCAATTGAAGCTTTTGTAAGCAGTCTGAAGCGGTAAGGTGCGGGCTTTGGGAAGTCCTTGATTTACGCAGTCTTTCAGCTGCCCATGACTCAGAATCATCAGATATGCAACATTTGTGGTGATACTCTGTGGCTCTGTGGCTCTTTCATCCAAGAGATGACATGTAGGCTCGGCGCTGCATTTTCGGCATTGCTTTTCAAAATGGTTTCGAGCTCAGAAGAAAGTCCGCGCTTGGTCATATGTTTGAAAAAGTCCCTTTGCATAGAAATTGGATTTGAAGCACTGACTCTTTTGGCATGTTGGATTTGACTTTCAACAGAGCTCATGTGAAGGGCAATCAACGTTCCAAAATAGTTTTATACCAGTGTCATGAGCCGCCCATTCTCACAGTGAAAAGCGATGACATGTACAGTGCAAGGTGAGACCATTGGACTTTGATGAAAACGAGACTCCCCGAAGTAGGCGTGCTGTCGGGGCAAAAGTGAGTCGAGTGCTGTCCTTGTGCGGAGAAGAAGTGGAGGGCTAGCGGCTAGCAGGTGTGCTGTCCTTGTGCTTGACAGGCTTATCAGCGAGATGATTGGCACCTTCGCCCTGGTAGCGCCTTCAGAAAAGAGTGCTTTGCAGTCGATGCTCAAGCCTGTAAATCAAAGGTGATTCCTGGGTCACCATGTCTGCGAAACCTTTCTTTTTCAATTCTTGGTCAAGAAGTCACATGAAGGTCTTGACCGTCGGACTCGCGGTCCTGGCGAAGACTCCCATGGCTGTTGTTGCAATCGCTGGGTGCTGCTGACCGACTTTATGCCTTATAGTTCGTTGATTCTAGCCAGTGAGTCTCTGCAACGGCAGGTGTCTTGTTGCCATGGTCTATGCTCTTGGAGATGTGTGCAAAGCTCATGAGTTTTAATTGGTTAGATGGCCCAATTTGATCACATGTGATGTCACATGTGTTCATAAGGTCAGGAGCACATTTCAACCCGGCAGCGGCCAAGCTCAATTTGGCACCATTGGTATTCTTGTTTCTAATAGCTTCTTGTTACTACTAGTAAGGCACTTGTTACTAGAAGCGATGCACTTGTTCCTAGTAGCTTATTGTTTCTAATAGCTTCTTGTTACTACTAGTAAGGCACTTGTTACTAGTAGAGATGCACTTGTTCCTAGTAGCTTATTGTTACTAATAGCTTCTTGTTACTACTAGTAAGGCACTTGTTGCTAGAAGCGATGCACTTGCTCCTACTAGCTTCTTGTTACTACAAGTAAGGCACTTGTTACTAGTAGCGATGCACTTGTTCCTAGTAGCTTATTGTTTCTATTTCTTTGTCCTTGTGACCCTTGAGACTATTCGTACTTTTCACAGCTTGCCATGATTGCAATGATGATGTCCTTGTTTGAAATTCGCCCGGACCATACTCAGCAAGGTAACTGTTGCAGTCTTGGTGTCCGGGCATGTGGCTTTGCTGAATTGCTGGCATTCCACGGTCTCAGTCCATCCAACGCTCAGCCAGGATCCGGACATGATTCCAAAGCGTGCTGTTGGGAGCCCAGGGCGGATTCGGTAGATCCAAGCCCAAGGCACAATTCTTCCGGTGTTCAACGCGAGCGGTTTCGATTCAACTAACATGATGTTTGAGGGGTACTATATTGGATCACAGCTGCTCAGTGCCATCATCGCTGGTTGGACCGGATCCCAGCTGATCACGATTTGTCAGTACCTTTGTACGACGTCGTGTGGTGCTGCAAGTGGATTCGACCAGGTGTTTTTGTTTGCTCCACAACGGCAACTCCTTCGTTGTGGCACCGGGAGAAGGTGCGACGGAGATGTAGCAAGAGTCAGGTGATACAATTCAGAAAGTTCTTCAAACAGCAGTGCGTGGGGAAGACTGGTTCGGACCAAACAGACAATTCTATTACGCCCACAGTAGATGAGCCCGGGACTTGGAGCGTCCAACGCTCCAGGACCCCTCCCCCTGGTAACGATCTCTCCAATCCCAGTACCCGGTACGCTCCAGGATTCAGCCTGGCTGCAGCTGCAGTGGCCGAGATGTGCATCTCCCAAGAGTCCAAGAGACAAGAGCTGCTTTGGGATCTTATGGGGAAGCCTGACCCATGGCAAGAGCTCGTGACCAGACGAAGGCCACACAAAATGTTTAATTACCTCCCAAAATGTTTAATTGTCCCTCCCAGATGTTCTTAGTCCCAGCCCACCGTGCTGTGGGGTGTTTTCCCAGGTTCTTCACCGGGCTTCTGGCCTTCGTCGTCTTGGGTGTCGCCGTGGCGCCGAAGACCAAGAGCTCTCAGATCTTCGGCCTGGCCATAGGCGAGTTGATCCATGTGCCAAATGGTTCCAGTGAGTGTTGAGTTTTGAATTCAACCAGACTCCTTTGTGTTCAGTTCAACCAGACTTGTGTCTTCATTCTTCCCTGCTTCTTTTCTCCGGGTTTCTGGCTTCTGTGAACCTCACAGGCTTCTGTGTCGTGGTGGCTGGCTTCTCTGTGGGCAATGTCTCCGGCGCCTTCCTAAATCCTGCCGTCTCGGCCGGGACCTAAGAGCCGTCTCCGTCAGCGGAGCCGCGGTGCGGTGCCAAGCCGGCCGCGGGGTTCGCCGTGGATCAGGTCGGAGTGGCCGCCAGTGGAGCTGGTGCCAAGCTAAAAGGTGTCTGTCGAACCGAGCATCACAAAACCGACAGTGCTATGCAGTGCTCAAAACTAAGGCATGAGGTGCAACATGCGACACACAGTGTTGATGTATTGAGTAGAACTTGGCTCAGGCTGGAGCAGCGTGAAGACTGCTGTCCGCTACACTACCTTCCAGCTTTTGGGTGGTGCATATCCAAGTACCTTGTGCAGTCTTTGCCTAGTCGCAGTCACTTTCGTGTGTTGGCTCGGAGACTTCGCAGCTCAAATCCAGCTCAGGAAGTGTTGCCGGTGGTTTGAACTATCTCCTTCACAGCGAGGTGTCTGAGCCGACCTCAGTTACTCTCCACGCCTCAGCCACTGACCTCATAGAAGAGCTCACCAAGCCACTGCCAAGTTCAATGTTTGTTTGCAAATAAATTGCCCACACAACCAGGGCTGTTCCCTTTCTTCAACGGGAAATACCTGGGTACATGGGTTGACCTAGCAACAGAAGCGAGATTCGATTGAAAGTTCGGCTCCTGATACATTCCAAGCTCCACAGTGTCCCGGCACGTTCTTCCTTTGCATTGTCATGTGAGCATCTGAAGGCTGCGGGAGAAACTACGAAGTTACTGGGCGCAGCCTGAGCAGTCACAGGGCCAAAGCCTTTCAAACCAGAAAGCACAGCAGCGCAGAGATGCGAGAAAAAGCTCGTGCGACTCTTGGTTATAATCAGTTCTTTGCCTTCCTTTGACATCTGGTTTCTTGAAGTGCCACTGTTTGCCTGTTTGACTGCAGCCAGCAGCCTCGCTGTTCCCGATTCAGTGAAGTGGCCTGGTGGGGCAAGCCACCATGGCACCAGCCACAGAACCAACTATAGGCTCAAAGCTTCTTGGCTGCGGCTTCTTTCGTTGGCACTAGAAGCAACCAACACATACGGTACAGACTTTTGTACTCCTTTGCAATTCCAAAGGTTATCATTGCTAGAACGAATCCAAGAAAAGAAGCCAGAGTAGCAACATTGTTTAGCCACTGCTCGCAGAAATTGAGCAACACGAGTCCCTGAGGCTTGTTGCGGAGTTCGTAGGCGTGGCCCTTGAGGTTTTTTTGCACTTCCAGAGTCCGAATATCCTTGCAAAATTGTATCAAGTTAATCGCAGAAAGCAGGTCTCTTCAAAAAAGATGCCCAGGAGAAGCATCTATAGTACATGGTACTGATGCATGCAGTCAACAGAATCTTGATGGTGGAAGATCCTGACTTTGGTGTATGAGAGTTCTCTCATGAGTTCGCAGGTACATTTCTCTTGACCTTCACGGTGGGTTGCAATGTACTTGCCGGCAACGCGACTTGGGGTGGAGTTTCAATCGCCTGCCTTTTGATGGTCGCCGTGTACTCATTGGGTCCCATCTCTGGTGCCTGCCTCAACCCTGCTGTCTCCTTGGCTCTTGGCATCTCCAAAGCCATGGGAGGCTCAGGCCTTGACTGGATTCAAGTTGGCCTTTACACATCCGTCCAGTGCCTTGACCAAAACTCTTTGGAAGGAACTCCTTTTTACTTGAGTACCCAAGAGATCATTCTATTTTAGACAGTGAAGGCGGTGCGATCCCCCAAAAGAAACCACACATATATTACAATCGGCAGCCCCTGCTGGGGGAGAGCGAGAAACGGGTGAGGCAAGTATACCATTAAAACTTTGTTGATGATGCGAGTGTTGCAAAACTAGTATCATTGCATTTTCTGCATCGTCACTTTTCCTCAGATAGACCACATACCGACCTAGCAGTGGCTTTCGTCCCCTCACTTCTCAGGTATATATATATATACACACACACACACACACACTCCGGCAGGTTCCAGTGAACCTAAGGAAGGCTTCTTTGTGGCGTTAAGCCTGCTTGGACCGCTGCGGTCACCAGATACTCAGTTTCAACAATTCGGCAAATCTTGGCAAATAACTCTGGCATGAGCCTCCTGCTGTCCGCTTCGGACACCTACGTTCGCAAGCCGGGGAACATGGAAAAACCCCGTTCAGGGGGCACTCCTCACTCGCCACACGGCAACCTAGGTGACCATATTCCTGAAAAAGCATGAAAGGGGCCGGGGCACCTTTGGTTAAAGGCCAGAGGTCCAGCTCCACGAAGCCACGAACAGGTCGAAGTGACGGCGATCGCTCTTGTCTGCAGAGTGCATTAGCCCTTTATTGAATAGTAGGGTCACAGCTTGATCAAAAGTTCAACCATTGGAGGTACAAGTCTGTGCGTCTCACAGACTCAGCCACCCATTTCTCTAGCTTGCTTGGCTAGCGTCGAGAAATGGGCCGTTAGCCCCCTGCTCATCAATCAGCATTCAAAACAACACATCCGAAAGGATCCCTGTGACTCCAAGGGTTTTCACGCCTCCCGATTGGCGATGCAAAAAAGACAAACGAATGACGACATGAAAGGAGGACAAGACAGACCAGATGTATGTGGTTGCAATGAAGCGGAACCAAGTGACCAGGAACGACCGATGAACCCAACCTCGTTGTAACAACGGCGACCTGAGACCTGGGTTTAAAGTGTGAGTGCGCGTACACACTAAGGGCTGGAGAGAAAGGATGACGTGCCAAGACATGAAGACAGAGAGACATGAAGCAAAAGAAGGAAAGAAAGTGTGTGTGAAGGGTAAAGAATGAAAAGGGTAACCAAATGCAGGGGCCGGAAACCAACGAAGCCAGACCTCATTTAAGCGACCTAAGGAAAACCTGGTTGAAAGTGTACGTGCTGTGCGTGCACATGAGGCTCCGGCAGGTTCCGCATGTAGCCTATTCAGTTTCAATAACTCGGCAAAATTTGGCAACATAAGTCTCCTGCTGTCCGCTTCGGACACCTACCTACGTTCGCAAGCTGGGGAACATGGAAAAACCCCCTTTCGAATTGAATGCCACTCGCCACAGGGCAACCTGGGTGACCATATTCCTGAAAAAACATGAAAGGGGCCGGGGCACCTTTAGTTGAAGGCCAAAGGTCCAGCGCCACGAAGCGACGAACCGGTCGAAGTGACGGCGATCGCTCTTGTCTGCAGAGTGCGTTAGCCCTTTACTGAATAGTAGGGTCACAGCTTGATCAAAAGTTCAACCATTGGAGGTACAAGTCTGTGCGTCCACAGACTTATCCACCCATTTCTCTAGCTTCGTTGGCTAGCGTCGAGACATGGGCCGCTAGCCCATTCATCAATCAGCATTCAAAGCAACACATCCGAAAAGATCCCTGTGACTCCAAGGGTGACACACACAAACACACACACACACACCTAAGCAACAAGAAAGTGCAACAAAGATGTTGCACTTCTGCACGTAAGTGTATTCCTTGAAGCACGAAAGTTCCACTACACCCTGCTTGGAAAACTCAACATACTTATTTGACCAGTTTGAGTGTCTGATTACTTTTTGAGGGGCGAAGCTTGCTTTGCCAGGCTCGGAGCTGGCATTGCGGCCGCAGTTTCCTACGCTTTGCTGTACGGCCAGAGCTTTAACCTGGCGCCAGCAGAGGGCTTTGGGTGGCTGAATGCGGGCCTGTGTGAGATGTTGTACACGTCCCTTGGTCATGTTCCCCATTTAATCATTTTTGCGATGCGATTCGAACAAAGCTTTCTAGCATGATTCATTGAATGGTTGACATATGAACAACTGAACACTTCCAGGTTCATGCTTTGCTTTGTGGTTCTCAATGTGGCTGTCGCCAAAAAGAACCTCACCGAGTCCAACCAATTCTTCGGCCTGGCCATTGGACTGGTGATCATTGCCGGTGCATACGGTGCAGGGGCTGTGTCTGGTGGATGCTTCAACCCTGCAGTGGCCGTTGGAATTGATGTCTCCAGTGTATTCCTGGGATTCGGATGGAGCGTTCTTTATATCGTCTTTGAGATCTTTGGAGCTGCTCTAGCCGTCCTTGCCTTCAAGATGGTGCGGCCTGAAGACTTCCATGAAGACAAGTCTCCCAAGACTGAGCTGGTGTCTGAATTCCTGGGCACCTTCATGCTGGTTCTAACGATCGGTTTGAATGTCTTGGGCAAATCCAAAGCTGGAGCGTTTTCCATAGCTGCTGCCCTGACTGCCATGATCTATGCACTGGGTGATGTTAGTGGTGCCCACTTCAACCCCGCTGTCACTGTGGCCATCCTGCAATCTGGCCGCTGCCCTGAGCTCTCGCCAGCCAAAGCAGGTTTGTACATTGCAGCACAGATTACCGGTGGTCTCGTAGCTGCAGGAACTTATGCCTTCATTTACGTTGGACAGTCTTTCCCTCTTGGACCAGTTGGAAACAGCACTTGGGGCCAAGTTGTGGTGGCTGAGTTGATCTTCACTTTCCTTCTCAGCTTTGTTGTCCTATCCGTTGCCGTCTCCAAGCAGACCAAGTCTTCTAACATGTTTGGATTCCTCATTGGCTCCTGCGTGACGGTAGGAGGCTTTGCTGTTGGAGGCATCTCTGGTGGCTCACTAAACCCTGCTGTGTCGATTGGCCTTGCCGGAGTCAGCATCTTGAATGGTGGTGTTTTTCTTCCAGCTTTGGCCTACTCAGCAGTGGAGATTGTTGGAGGATTGATCGCGGCAGGAGTTTTCAAAGTCACACACGAGATAGACACAACGGCAGAAGAGAAGGAGAAACTTGTGGCATAGTCCACTCGGTAGAAAGCCGACTCGCAAGTCTCGATAGAAAGTGCCTTCGGACGTGTAGGTGGCGGGTTGGGAGTTGCATTCTTACGAAGTGCCCTTGTTTTTGATTCTGAGTTGCTCTATATTCTTTATATTTGGCTCAAAGAAGCTTGTAGGGAACCTGGCAGAGAGCTTGTCAGATTGTTTTGTGCTTAGAATTTGCCAAAGACGCCTTGCACCTCCTGCACGAATGGCATCAAGTTGGTCGCAGACCACTGGAATTAGCCCGTCAGATTAAGCCGGAAAGAGACAGCCTTTTCCTCATTGCCTTGTTGAGGTTGTGGTACCGGCCTGTTGTGATGGCTGCCCTCCGACGTGCGTTGATGCGCACTGCGCTGCCTCTTGCCGAGGTGCGTTTGAGGTTCTGATGACATGCTGTCATGCTTTTGTTCCTTGTCTACGATGCATACTCTGCGCTGGAAGGTGGCAAAGCCTGCTGTGCAGAAGCAAGTGATCCAGCGAACCTTTGCTACAACGCAAGATGCTCAGATCTGTACTGACAATATCACAGCTATAACTTAACGGTATGGCAGCTCCAACTTGCTGGAGTGCTTTGCAAAGCTGGTTTCTGGAAATTGTCAGGAAGGCTGCATCGCCAGAAACACCCTTGATGCACTACACTGCGACGCAACAGGCTGTATGTTCTCAATGGCTTCAGAGCTACAGTACATGTAAGTTTTCTCAGTGCTGTCTCTTTGACTTGCCACTGTTGTACGGCCACTATCAATTACCGCAGTCAATTCTTCCGTGAGGCAACAAGCTCCATCAATCACCGTATTTTCTATGTCAATGTGGTGCGGAGCCCAGATATCCGCTCGTTGATGTCGTCTTCGTGGACGCAGGTTCTGAATCGCCTTTTGGGACCCTGTTGCTTCCGAGAATCGGTGTCCCCACCACTGAATGGTTGGATGGTTCTGGCGTAAGGGTTCTTCTTGTCACTTCGTTGGTTCTGGCAGAGATGTGCATTCTTGCCATCCAAGGTGGCGATGGTGCTTGTTTACGACCTGGGGTCTTCTATGCTTGACATTTGAGTGCAAAGACGGGCACTTGACACGTGAGTCCTTGATCTGGACGAGACCTCATGTGCTTCAGCCCATCTTATCATCTTGATTCTTGCCCTATCCAAGAGTGCGGAAGAGCTTCACCGCTAAAAGATGACAGCAACTTCAGCCGCAAGAAAAGGACAGCAAAAACTTGAATTCATCTGAGCGGTTATATTCGCAGCGATTATAGACCTTGGATGACCATTGACCATAGGGTCAAAGTGCATATTTAGAACAGTTTAGGCTTGGAATTTTGCCTTCTCCCCTTGGCTCGAAAAAGCTTAGCGGGAACTTGACAGGGAGCTTGTCAGATTGTTTTGTCCTTAGATTTTGCCAAATGCACTTTGCAAGACCACTTGGGTCGCAGACCACTGGAATTAGCCCGTCAGATTAAGCCGGAAAGAGACAGCCTTTTCCTCATTGCCTTGTTGAGGTTGTGGTACCGGCCTGTTGTGATGGCTGCCCTCCGACGTGCGTTGATGCGCACTGCGCTGCCTCTTGCCGAGGTGCGTTTGAGGTTCTGATGACATGCTGTCATGCTTTTGTTCCTTGTCTACGGATGCATACTCTGCGCTGGAAGGTGGCAAAGCCTGCTGTGCAGAAGCAAGTGATCCAGCGAACCTTTGCTACAACGCAAGATGCTCAGATCTGTACTGACGATATCACAGCTATAACTTAACGGTATGGTAGCTCCAACTTGCTGGAGTGCTTTGCAAAGCTGGTTTCTGGAAATTGTCAGGAAGGCTGCATCGCCAGAAACACCCTTGATGCACTACACTGCGACGCAACAGGCTGTATGTTCTCAATGGCTTCAGAGCCCAGTACATGTCAGTTTTCACTGTTGTACGGCGACGGTGACTATCATTCACCGCAGTCAATTCTTCCGTGAGGCAACAAGCTCTATCAATCACCGTATTTTCTATGTCAACGTGGTGCGGAGCCCAGATATTCAGAGCAGGTTGTTTCTCACAATGGATGATGCTTCCCCAAGTGAGACAACTGAGAGGGTGGCTGTTGAGAGCCAGGTGGCCATGGTCCTTGTTTACGACCTTGGCTCCTCAATGCTGGATATTTGAGCGGATAGATTTTGATCAATCTGATGGTTGACTGGACATCACGGAAAAGGGTCCGGACTTTGGCTTTTGACCTTTCCATGCCTTCCCAATGAGCTGTCCGATTTGGTTGCTCAGAGGTTGCTTTCTGTCCGACTAGGTCTTCTTGAATTTATCGTCATAGACATGTGTGGCACATCCACTCCTACACTGCAGACTAAAGGCCCAGCCAGGCCTTCAAGGCCTTCTGTGTACGCCATGAGTCGGTCTGTGTGCGCTGCATGAAATTGAGGGAGATGGACATTTCACAAGCCCTTTGGTTGGTTCTACTGCCAAGCTTCCTTTGGCTCAGACACGCATGCTCACATGCTTTGGTTGCAGAAAACAATGGCTTTCCGCTGACCTGCTCACCTACTGACGTGGTCTTCTTGAACATAGTTGGAACAATTTGAGAGGCATGGCAACCCACTTAAACACCAGGAAAAGCTCAATTAACACACTTGCTTGTGCTGAACCTGCTCAGTCTTGCCACAAAGCTGGAGACTCAGATCGCCACACGGTAGAGATGGTGATGATATATGTTCCATGATGTTCCGTGGCAAGCCCCAGATGGTTCGAATGTGTTTGCAAAGCGTTGTCCGTTATTGTTTCTAGCAACTGGAAGTTACATTCATTCCCCAAGTCGAGTGAGGACGTTGTTTAAGTCAATCAAGTGTAGTTGAGTTTGAGTTGTTTGCCGAAGCTCCTTTGGCTCTTCGGAAACTGGTGCAGAAGCCATGCCTCGCTTGGCGGCGGTTGGTGTCGCGGCCGTGGCTGCTTTTGCAGCGGGTGCGGCCTTTGTTGTTGCACCAGCCCGAGCTCCATTGGCTCCCACCCCGCCTCAGCCCAAGATAGCCCAAGGTATCACAAGTCATTGCGGGTTTTGCATGTTCAGGCCACTCGCGTCTGGAGCGAGTGGATCTGCTACTCAGTCTGCCGGCTGGGGCTTGGCTGCCGCAGGTACAGTCAGCAATCATGTCCTTAAGTTACGCCAGTACTGTTTACATCAGTTTCTTTGTTCAATGAAATTTTCCCGCGAAGGCATCGCTTTCGGTGCGCATGTTGGCCTTGCTGCAGCTTGGCGTGCTAGAGCTGCGACTGCAGCCCGAGCAGAGGGTGGAGTGGCGGCCTTGGATTTGTGACTTTCGATTGACTTGCAGACTTCTTGCAGTGTAGGGAAGGGCCCAGCTTCATTAGGGCAAGCCCTACGTGGAGACGCCTGCCGATGAGCGCCTGTTTGAGCAGGACGGAGGACATAGCATCGAATCCACATGCATCAATATTACTATAGACTATAACACTTCTCGTGGGTAGCATGATGCTTTGCTGAGAATCATTGGAGGGGCGTTATGAGTTTGTGCATATTGAGACGCCTTGCAATGTATGAGAGGTCTACTTGCAGTACACTTCCGAGTACATGAAGGGCCCAATGTACTGGCACCCTGACAAGATGTGACCTGGTGGCACTAGCAATTTGGTGCAACAGGCTGGAATAGACCTGACTGAAGTGGCCAGGCAGGGATTTGCCCCAGACTATCCTGGACGTCCCATTGTGAAGAACGGCAAGTACACTAGCAATGTGATCGGAAACCTGAAGGCAGGCGCTGCATCAACACAGGTTGATAGAGAGTTTCATGCACTCAGAGAAGTTGCTGCATGCATTTGATTGGAGGCCTTCAGCTCCAACGAGCTTGCGTTCCTTTCCATGCTCTTCTTCGGTGTTGGTCTGTATGGCAACCTTCAGTTCCTTGGCTGTTTCTTTTGTGATATATATATA
>CAXAMN010028805.1:1336294-1357432 GCA_963970005.1 Durusdinium trenchii
GACTATCCTGGACGTCCCATTGTGAAGAACGGCAAGTACACTAGCAACGTGATTGGAAACCTGAAGGCAGGCCACATTAACACAGGTTGATACAGAGTTACTGAGTCATTTACTCAGAAAAGTTGCTGCATGCCTTTGATTGGAGGCCTTCAGCTCCAACGAGCTTGCGTTCCTTTCCATGCTCTTCTTCGGTGTTGGTCTGTATGGCAACCTTCAGTTCCTTGGCTGTTTATTTTTTTGTGAAAAAAAAATATATCCTTTGTGTATAGGCAATATATAGGACAGTTTGGGCCGAGCTTGCTGCAATGCCAACTGTTTTGGGCCATCCAAGGTTCAACTATTACGACCCCCAGTGGGCAAAGGTTGATGCTGGTGGATACTTCAACGCCTCTTACATTGTGGAGTCGCTGCTGTTGCCCATCTCCTTCTTCATGCACATTGCCTGCTACATTCAGAAGCAGAACGGCAAGTAAGCACCAAGCAGTTGGCCGAGTCAATTGGTTCCAAAAGCTGAGCCTTTTTTTGAAGACGGCTGCATGCTTGGCTCAAAAAGGGAGCGGACGTTTCGGTGTCAAAGGTGCCATTCTGATCAGCCTGTGCGGACGGAAGTACCTGCGAGTTCTCTGCTGGGAATGCAATGGCAAACTGAGGCGTCTGCTTGACAGCAGCCATGGCCATGAGTGGATTCAGAAGTGTCGGCCTTCATTTCGTTCGGACGGTTTTTCCGACTAAGTGCAGCACACAGTCACAGTGTGATCACAGTGTGATGGCAAAGTTGTACGCAAGGATCAGATAAGCTTGGACAGACTATTTGATTTATGACTTACACTGTGAACATGGGTGGGGTGCTGTGTCTTTCAACAAGGTGCGATCATTTCAGCTGAGGTTTGGCAAGATGCTCCACCTCAGGCCTCTTTGATTGCGAAGTTCTTTTGATTTCACAAACGAACCTGACGAGTTCAGCCGACGCGTCAAATCGATATCTTTTGTCGCTTTGAAGGCGCAGATGGATAGGAGGCCTTAATGCTGTCTGCTCAGTGTATGCTGTGCTAAATCTCAGCCTTGTGATGGCACACCTTCACAAAGCCGTGCTTGCAAATAGGATGAACATAGCATATGGGAAACGGGTATCGGTATATGAAATAGCAAGCCGTCTTGCGCCATTTCCGAGTCAGCAGATGGGTGCAAGTCCCCATCCGGTGCCTTTTCCATAGCCACACTCAGCTGCAAGTAGCCAAGCAGAAGCAGTTGTTCACTGACTTTGCGAAACTGACGGAAAGGCGAACGGCCTCCTTGAGGCTATTATCTCATGGCTTCCGTAGGAGGGGACAAACAAATAGTCCAATAGCTGCTTTTGAGGGGAAGCAACTTTGATCCTGAAATAAATCAAATTTACACATTTCTTCGTCTTCGTGGGCAATACAGTGACAGGGGAATACTCGCTGCGAAATGACACGCTTTGTCGAAATTGTGTGAACCCTTAGCCTTAGCCAGTCCGAGCTGGTTGCCATGCAACGAGCAGGACATCAGCGGCATGGCTGTCTGAAAGCGTTCGTTTGGCGTATGCTTGGCGACACCTTTGGGGAGTCCTTCTTGGATTTGTACTGGCCGTTGGACAAGCTGCACTGTGCCATCTACGTTTGCTTTTTGGTCTCCTTCTGTTATGCCTTTCTTTGGCTGTCCAGATTTGCACAGCTTCAGTGTGGCGTCTATCGCATCTTTGGGGGTTCAACGGCCAATTGCAGCTTTGAGGTGATCGGTTGTTTGGTGTATCTTTGGATGGCCTTCCTGTCTTTGAAGTTGATTTGGTATTACGACGACCTCAATGGGGATCGTTACCGTCAGCTCAAGGCCTCATTTTTTAAATCCTTTTTAGCACTGCTCAGTAACTTGCAGAGTGCAAAGAAGACGATCCACATGCTCCACGAAACCATGAGGGAAGTCCAAGACTCTGCGTACCGGTCACAGGTTCAACCTGCGGTAAATATGCTACGGGTCTGCAAGAAGCGTGACTTCACAGGCTGCAGTGGTCTCGAGGATGCCGTGGTCACATTTTTTGTCAAGCTTGTACCCGCAGTCCGAGGAGACGAGGAGACGGTTGCGGCGTGAACTGCCAAACATTGGCGAGGCAAATCTGTCCAAGAACCTCTCTGAGGACATCATCAAGCAGTGGCAAGTCTTTCATGATGCGAAGAGAAGCTCCCTGGAGGCCTGTCAAAAAGGCAGAGGCCTTCGCATAGAGAGTGCCCATACCCTGGAGGAGGTCAAAACTTTAGGTTCACATGGAGAGGTGAAGAGTATGCAGCTCTATGTGCAGAAAGAGAACTCATTGGAGGAGATTGAGCTGGACTTTGATGTAGCCAACGAAGAGGTACGGCGAGAGGCTTTGCTCAGAAAATGGACTGAAAGAATGGAGAAATCCAGACGGCTCAACCCAGATAGCACTCATCGGCAATCATTCCATGCGCTAATCTCCGACAGCAAGCCAGTTGAGGGTGACTTCTCCTTGCTGCCGATGTGTGGCCTGCATCGTTTGCGCTGCTGCCTTCCCAGCATTTGTTATCACATTCCGCGGTGCTTGCAGAGATGCACATACCGGAGGGATCAGCTGCCGCTTCTTGAACGTCCGCAGTATGATGATAGAAGGTGTTCTCTTGGTCTTTGCTTTGTGAACTTGGTATCTCCACTCCAAGAGCAATTGCTCACGACACTTTGTTTCGCCTCAGCTTCCTTCCTATTTAATTTGGCAACAGTCGTTGTTGGATCTTTGGATGGTTGCCAAACGGACATACTTCCATGTGGCGTGTTGTTGTTTCAACGAAGCCTCAGTGTTTTTTGCACATTGGTTTTCATGGCTTCCACGGTCTACTGCCTTAAGCGAAATAATTTCAAATGTTTGGAGCCCTTGGTGACCTTGTTCGAGATGACTTCCGCACTGGAGAAGCTGGCTCGACAGGCAGAGGACTTCCAGGAGGTTCTTGGAAGCACCGATGAGATTTGCCAGAAGATCCGTGCCACGGAAAAAGCCAAGGAAGCACCCTTGAAGTTCCTCACAAGTTTCTCTGACAGCCATGGTCGCGATGACGAGGATCAGATGAAAAAGGATGTGGAAGGGTTCTTAAGTGCGATTGAAGCGCAGTGTTGACAATTGTACAGCAACTAGGAGCTGTGCGTCGCAAACGATGCCAATCCTGCGCAGTGTTTGGACGCCAGCTAGCAAAAGTTGCCTTGAATGGGACAGCAGGTGACAGCTTCTTACAACACTCTTGCGTCTTCCAAAAGAGCTTGCCACTCATGAGCCTTTTCAGTTGAGGCGTTCAATGAGACTATCCAACAGCATTCGTTAAGGTTGGAGCCTTGGATGTGAATCGCCAAGCATCGCAGTTTCGACCAACCACTCATGGAGAACAGTGGGTGCTTTTCCGATTCGAAATCTTTCGATTGCATCCATTGGGGCCGGGTCATTAGATAACGTCCACAGCATTTGATTCGTTCTAAAGGCATGGAGTGAAGCTTCTTGCAGTACGTCGATCTGTGGAGGCCCCTTTGACATGTCAAAGCTATGAGTCACCGTATTGACCCTGTAGTCAATACAAACATTTGTGACGCACTGCTTTCAATCAGGCATTCAGCTGATAAGAGCCAAGAAAACCTTGCTTCCTAATAAGCACAATTCACAATTGTTTGCAATGTCATGGTTTGCATCTATCAACACAATATATGCAGCATCCTGGTAGGCTAAGACGCACAACCTGCAAAACACGACCGTTTGCAGCTACAATGCCTCCATTGTGGTCTGACACCCAAGAGCTGGTTCCAGTCGAATCAGCTCATGAATCACTGGCCATAAATGGCAAAACAGAGGGCTGACTTCGGGGTTTGGAGCAGCTCAAGTGTTTGCAAGGCTCACAAGAAGACGAAAAGATGGGTTGGGAACCTTAGCTTTTCAGTTCAGCCTGGGTTTCCTGGAACTCACCAGCCGATGCGAGTGAGCCTAAGGAGTAGGACTGGAATCGCCTCACGCGTCTTTCGTGAGTTTGTTTGAGGCCCACGTGCTTCAACTCATTGAGGAGATGTGGATTCATCGATGCACGTTCCTGCCCTGATGGCTTGACCAAAGCCTGTAGTTTGTGACTTCCAGTCTATGCCTTGTGCTTTTGCAAGGCCTGATCAATACACATACAGCAGTGCCATCAGCACTTGTGATGCAGGTGGGCATTTTCATTTCAAGTGGTTTGACAAAGTCTCAAGGTGACTTCTTGGCGATTGTTGCCATTTATGCCGCAGCACGTGAGGTCCATCCTGGTCTTATGCCATTGCCTTAGCCAGCCAGATGGTGGAGAAAGAGATAGAGCCTTGAGCTTGGTCTGAACATGTCTGAAAAAGATATATCTTTTTTGTTGTGCATGTTGCATTTTGAACATGCTCAAACCTTTTTGAGCCAGTGCTTTCTCTCTGCTCAGGCCCAACTCAGTCACCACCAGCGCTCTCATTAGCTCTTGCTCCCGCGCTTCTCAGTGGCAGCCGTGATCCTAAAGAGCGTGTTTGTTGGCCTTCACAAGTTGTCATGAATTTTTGGCACTTGTGCTTGAGGATGGCGCCTCACTTGCCCACATAAGATTTAACTCACCTGCGCACACAGCCTTTTTTTATACATTTAACTCACCTGCGCACACAGGGTTCGCTCAGCTGCGCACACATCGATTACATTCTTCTTTAAACAGTGCATGTTACCTCCAACTCATCTGCGCACACAGACTTCGTTCACCTGCGCACACACAAATTGAGTCATGATGATCTCTTTTTGCTCATTGCTTCCACAGTACCACGTCACACAGATGCTCTGCGTTTGATTGATGATGTTGGGTTGGGATGGGGGGGGGGGGGGGGGGGGGGGGTGGGGGGGTGTTAATAACGTCCCTCTGGACATTCATCTACATGATGATCTCTTTTCGCTCATTGCTTCCACAGATGTACCATGTCCACAGTACCAGGTCCTCCAGGTCTGTGTGTCCTGCCTGGCCACGCCATGGGCCAGGTGCCGTGGGCCTTTCTTCTCAGCTTTGTGAGGGCGGCTTGTGAGGGCTACTAGTAGCAAGGACGCTACTAGGAGCAAAGGGCATCGCTACTAGGAACAAGAAGCTACTAGGGGCTCATGGCCTTACTACTAGGAGCAAGAAGCTACCAGGAGCAAAGGCCTTTGTCCAGGCCTTGTCCGGGTCTGTCCTGCTTGTCCGCGTTGTCGGCCCCTTCGTCATCTCCTTGTCCGGCCGTATCCCCTGCTTGGAGCTTTGTCCAGGTATGCTTTCGAGTGGTATGAATGCAACAACGATGCAGCATTTGATATCATCCTTGTATTTTCTCATGATATATATTTCTTTGTGTTTGCACATGTGACTTCGGGAATCAGGAACGATTCCTTTCTAACATTTTGTTTACATGCTGTTCCCAATGCAGACATTACCAACAACTTTGAAGTTCAAGCAGTTGACGCAAGAAACTGATGTAAAACCGTTTGGGGTCTATGTTGGTACAATTGTTTATTGTCAGGAGAGCCTTGGTTGTTTTTGAGTCCAGTTCGTGAGGAGCTCAGCAGTTTTTTCAGTGTCGAGTCGGCTGGTCAAGCCATTTCTTGACAGTATGATGTAGGATGTGACCGTGTAGTTCGCCGGATGGAAGTAAAAACGAGGCGGAGCAGTGTGGCAATCAGCAATGCTGCCATGGGGGCTTGTGTGGCTTGTCTTGCACGTTGGTGCGATGGTTTACTTGAAATGCACAGCAGATGCTGTCCTGGTACGTTGCACGGTGCTGTCAGTATACTCGGAACTCACGCTTTCTCCATCGTGGCGAGGAGAGAGAGAGAGTTCCGACGTGCCACGAGTGAAAGCTGGACCGGGCAATGATACCCCGCGTCGCTCTCCGTGGTGGTGGAACGACCGGGTCGCCCCGCCGCCTCTCGAGGTCAAGGCCTCGCGTTGGTCTTCCGCCTTGAAGCTCTCTCAAAGGACGGGTGCAACGTGGCGGGCCTCGCGAACCCACGCGGCACGTGGCGTCGCGAGGCATGAATATCGTCGGGTTGCTGCGCGAAGTCGCGGGTGCACGTGTCGAGATGATATTCACAGCTATATAATCATGTGGCCATGCTCTTTTGAGAATCTAATGTTTTGGTTGCAGATGTCCTTTCAAGGATGTGGCAAGAGAAACTGGAAATGGACCTGGTCAGCTTGAAGCCCAGTGGTGATGTTCCGGTTGCCCTGACAGTATAGCTTGGAAGATCATTTTCTCAGGTCAGGAGTTTCAGGGATGGGCCATGGTTGATTACAATGGTATAGACGGTATAGAGCAATAATGCTGTACATGGAAGCGAAGGCAGTGTGACAATGTTTCCAGGTCGGGATGCTTGCATGACTTGTACAGTACAGGAATGATAGGCAAAGCTTCAAGGTTCCAAACAATGGCAGAACATGAAGGCATGTACAGGATCACCTCCAGGAATGTCAGGTTGAAGGCCTTGAAGGCCCGCCCTTGAGGTTTCAACTCTGCCATCCATGCCTGTGATCAGGGAGGCGCCTGGGCACAGGGCCAAGTAGCAATTTTTGACTATTGATTGCCTTTGGTACAGGTAGAGTCCTTCAAACCCTTTGTGTTGTTTGAAGGATTTGAAGGGTTTGAAGGGTCAAGCTGTCAAGCTCCGTCTACGAACTTTGACTTAGCCGCTAGTCAGCTAGTGTGACTGGAACTGCTTCCTGTGGAAGATGTGAAACTTGTGAAGTGCTTGAAACCGGGACCTCAGGTCGCAGCCCTACGGCTCCTGAGCCAGATGGAAGACATTTCTCTTCAACCTGATACAGTCAGTGAGGTGCCCAGCATAACAAGACTGTTGGGCTCTCAGTTGTTCAAGAGCAGACCTTGTCCCTGAAAGATTGCTGATGATTCTCATGATCAAACAACATCAATAGTAGATTCTTTCTTGTAACATTTGCAGCGTGAAACTGCATCTTCTTGAGCTACCAGCTTGGGGTTGTTTGTGCACAGAAGACAGATAAACGCATGGAGGGCCTCCTGCTGATTTCCTCATAAGAGAAGCAGCAGGCATGCCCCGGTGCTTGCAAAGGCATTTTTCAATCCATATCTTCGTAAACTTTAGATATAGTTCCATACTTACTAGTCAAAACTGCTTTGCACCTTGATATCGCTTGCCTAAGAGTGGCTCAGCCGAGGTCTGAATGCAGCAATCAGTGCTTGCTCTCAGGCAAGTCATGTAGCCAATTGGTTCTTGATGAGTGAAAGGCTCCTCGCTCCGTCGTTGGTTTCTCGCTTTGTCCCTCGTCTTCTTCGCACTGATACGGATAGGGCCAACGGTGGGCGGCTGCTGTACATTTGCTTTCAGAGATGCCTGCGAAGAAGGCGAGGGAGGAAGGGAACTGAGAATAGTTGTCTACCGGTTATATAAACATTGAGGATGGTTCTGTGGAGAAGGGGTAATTAGGCCGGCAACACTGGATTGTTGGAAGGTCGTACCTGATTTGATTAGCGCTTGCCTCAGTGCATTCCAGGCAATTTGCATTGAATGCATCGAAGCAGGATCCCTTTGATAAAATTGTCCATTGGAAAAAGGAAGTCACTCGTTAGAGTAAATAAAGATAAAGCCAAGCAATGCTGAATATTCTCATGACTAAAAAAACGAGCTATTGTTGAATTGGAAAGTGTTTGCGTGGATTTGGGCAAGAAGCATGCCAAGGTTACGGATTGAGAATGAACACAAGTCACAGTTATTTTCATGAACGTTTCATGCCTCCTGAAATGTCTCATTGTCTTCAAAGGAGTCCACCTTTGAGGTTACAATGCCACGATGAATGCAGCCAAAGCAGCCAAGCTTTGGCCTTTGTCGCTTCATCTTCTTGATCAGGTGCTGAGTGACACCGATTTTGAGTGGGTCAAAACCGCACACCCCAAAGACTAGGCTATCCAATCATGTTGTTCAGTACCAATCATTTTCGGAGGAGACAAGTGGAGACAAGGCAGCAAACCAAAAGGGTGATCACATAGGCAGACAACGTGAGATATGCAAGGAGACAAGTGGGGAGACAAGCCAAAACCGCGATCGCGCAGGCAGATAAATGGGGAGATACAGAGAAAATATATAAGTGGGAAGACAAGCCAAAACAACACAGGCAGATAAGTGGAGAGATATGTAAGGCGACAAATTGGGGGCACAGCAGCTGCAAACCAAAACGGCGATCACACGGGACACGTGTATATTCCCTGGCGTCAATAGTCTTGAACTTGCTTCACCTGGAATCTGTATCTGGTTTATTTCATTTGATCGTCTCGGTCTTTCTGGCTCTGTCAAGGAGCTGGAAAAGTAAAGCATTTGGGAAATACGTTGGGAAACTTTGGGTCACAAACCCATAGCGTACCGGGTGTGGGATGGGAAGGATACTTTCCGTCTCATTTCTTTACATTGCGGTGCCATTGCTGTGATATAGGGTTTTACTTGTAGCCAGCACGCTGCAAAACACGATTTTGCGAATGCTTGGCAACAGTGGCTTCCACGCTTGTCCGTGCTTCTGACTTATGAGTCGAGACTTTTGTAGCCACTTTTGTTCAGTCCGTGCAGCCGAAATGGGTTTATCTTGCATTCCCCCTCTCAGCGCCAGCGATGGCCAAAGCATTGTCGGCGACCATCATCCTGGCCGCCTTTGCATACAGTGTATGCAGTGAGGCTGCTGAGGTGGAGGTTTGCAAATACATGACGAATACCTACACTGGCAAGCATCAGTACTTCAACCAGGGGGTGTGCACACAAGTTCTGCACGGCTCCGCAGTTGCATCATCTGAGAGCCCACAGCCAGTTGCCTTTGTCTTGACAGTGGCGTGCGTATCTGATTCTTGCGGGGAGTGCGATGGTGATCCTGTGAAGTTCTACGGCCAGTGCAATCAAGGCTCTTTGACAGGGTACATGTTTGACGGTGCTCTCTTCAACATGACAGGCGTTTTCGTCGGTCCACTTGACGGTATCTCGCTTGTCATCGATGCGGGTGGCCACATTGACAGTCACTATGAGTTCAACAGGACAGGCCTTGCTGCTCTCGCGCCGCTTCATGTGTGACTGCAAGGGGGGCGTAGGTGCCACTGCAGCAGGCAGGCTTTGGCACAGCATCCATCTTGACACTATGAGCTCGACCAGACGGGCCTTGCGCTCGCGCCGCTTGATGTGTAAGTTTGTGGGCATATGCGCCTGCAGCAGGTGCACAGGCCTCACATTTTTCATGGCCGCTAAAAGGAGGGATTGGTGGGCCTGGTCGATGGTTCGTCGTCGTCGGTTCTGGATAGACGACATTGAGCGCCAGACGGCAAATCCATCATCAAGCGACATGAGCGCCGGTGTCACTGGGTCCGGTCGCTCCATGGGGCAGCGCCAGGTGCAAGGGTCAAAGATCACGCCGAATTTGATCTCCTTCAACACCGTCCTGGTGCGACCGTCGGCATACCTTAGCCTTAGCTGTCTGAAGAAAGCAAAATCCCATAAAATCCCATTGTTCGCATGCGTTTTCTATCGTACCTCCTAGTAGCAATTTGGATAAGATGTTTGAGCAGGAAGTCATTTGCAAGGTCGACTCACTTTTGTTGCTTAGACGATTTGATATAGTAGTAAGGTTGGTAGGTGATCATGCACTCCAAACGAGCACAATGATACTTGTGCCTCTCTACCTGCTCACGGCATGCTGCACCACTGTTTACTCAGTAAACTCTCGACTCTCGTCTTGGCGCATGGAGGCCGCCTGCGAAAAATCTGGACGGTGGATCTCAGCTCAACAAGTCCTGCGACAAATGAACGAGAATGCTCTTCCTCCTGACAGGCAGGCTTTGCTTGTTTTTTGTTGCAATGGAATGTCATGACTCATAACTCACGACAGTAAATATCATTGAGGCGCAGCTGGACTTCGTTGGCTTTGAACTCAGCTTTGGACTGCAGATGCATGCATGAATTTCATTAAGGTTGGTTCTTTCTTCCCATATGCAGGGTGCAAGTGGCCCCTGCATTTCCTTTCATGCAAGGTGGCATGCTTCTCTCGAGGGAGTAAATGGATGGAAGCTCATGGCACAATCCAGGAACTTCGCCTGGCCCCCAACACACCCCAGTGGCAGTCCTTCCCAACTGTTCGAATTTGTTTTCTACTAGGCTTCCAGACTATGCTTGCTCAGGTCAGATGCGCTTGCAACAAGACATGATGATTATTGGTGCAGCTGCCAGTGCAGCTTGTTTGAAGAGGTGATTACTTTCACACCAATGGGTTCAGTGAACTGATCCTTGTGCCTTCAACACGGGTGCGGGCCTTCCAGAGGCCTATCAGCGCGGGCATCAGTGGCTGTTTGCCATGGAGGTCTTCTCACAAGTGTCCGGAGACTGAGATTCGGAGATTGACAAGCTGCGCCGGTGTACAAGGCACCGGCAACAAACCATAAAGCCACACCAAAGGCAACCTCCAAGGCTTGGCCTGGGTCTTGTAGAAATAGACATGGACGGACAGAATCGGATAGGCCAGGAACATCCAGGAACCATTCGAGCAGTGTTGTGCCCAGGCTGAGTCTGAATCTCCAGCCTGATGAGCAGTTGTATAGCTCGGTGATTGCTGCTTCTGCCATGGCACTCCAGTGGGAGGTGCCACTGTCAGGATCCGGTGTTGGGAAAATGCCAGACGAAACATGTCAGCCAGGAGCAGTTAAAGAACGTCTTTTTCGTGTTGGTAGCGAGGCATAGAGATGTCCAGGGGCTGAGGTGAAGCAAGTCATGAGTCATGAGGTAGACATAGGTGTCTATGTGACAGCCGAAGTCTCCAGAAGCTTTCGGCATATCGAATTCAGACCAAGCTTGGCAACTTATAACGGCCTTTGTCCACCCTTCAACTAGTATTGGTTCACTGCTGAGGTTCTATGTCAATCTGAAACAAAAAGCCCCCCTTGGCAGTCCATGATTCGCAACCTTGTCAGACTGCTATGAGCCTTCTGCAGAGCATGCCAGCAAGGCGGGCGATGCGACGATGACGATGGCGTATTCCTTGTTCTGTCTTGGCAGAAGATTATGCAGATAAGATCAGTTGCACAGCTCGAAAAGATTGGTGGCATTTTTCTTCAGAGCAACCCCAGTTTTTATTCACCAAGGAGTTTGCAATTGTCACAGAAGCAGGCTTGTGGATCAAGTCTCAAAATGGACGAGCAGCAACGACATGCGGACTTTGGTGATGTTAGCCAGGCCAAAAAGCAAGATGTGGCCCCTGTTGCCAGCATGGTACAACTTGGAGAGGAGGACAAAGATCTAGCACAGTTTTGGTACGAGCCCCACACTTTGCGGTGTTTACGTGATCAGTGCCTTACAGAGGACGTGAAGCGGATTGCACTCTTGTCTGCTCCGTCCCTCTTCTTTGCACTGGAAGGAGAAGAACGAGCAAAAGCGATTCTTTTCGAATTCGATCGACGCTGGGAGGACAATGCAGGATTTGTGTTTTTTAATTATCGGGATTCTGGTGAGGATTCAGAATGGCTTGAAGCCTGGACTGGTAGCTTTGACCTTCTTGTGGCGGATCCTCCCAATTTGCAAATGAGCACCTTGCAGCAGTATGTGACGGTAATTCAGAAGCTCAGACGATCTCAGCATTCCAAGATCCTCTTCGTGACAAGTGCTGACTGGCGTCACTATCTCTTCGAGACTTTGGGCTTGATTGAAGTCAAGTTCAAACCATCAATGCCATCATCAGTCTGGTCCCAGTGCGGCAAGTTTGGACTGTTTTCCAACTACAGCGATGGGAGCTTGAACGCTGATAATCCAGCAGCTCCGATTGACGCTCATGAAGATGGCGAAGAAGACTACACTGGCTACTATCTTGGTTTGCCTGCTCATGAGATATGAGATGATATGAATATGAATGAATATATCGCGAATGAGCCCTTTCTCGATTGATGCGGCTGGCAAAGTCCAAACAAAGACCAAGCAGGAGAATTGGTCACCCCTTCCTTTTCCTTTGCAGCTTCAAACCTAATAGCGATGGCCTCCAAGTGATCCTAAGAAACCAGATTGATTACACTCAATCAGATTCAGATACGGTGTGTCCCGAAGTCCTTGCCGCAAGTTGACCGCATGAGCCTTGCTCACGCCCGCGGGCCGCCCTGGTCATCCCCAGCTGTTAGTCTTTGTGCTTTCTCCACACGTCGACTTGGTGGGACTGCTATGTTGGTCCAACCGACAACTTCGGACAGCTGCGCGCAAGGGATTCACGCTGTCTTAGTTCACGCAAGGGATTCAGTGGAAAAGTGCTGGAGATGCCGGGGGCTTGTGTGTTTATCGCCGTTGGACGTAAAGTTTTCCTTGGGCAGGATCTGAGGTACCAGACAAGGCCAACTTAGTGTCCTTTTTGTGAGACTGTTTGTAATTGTGGGCAGGTCAATAATCTAGCTATATTTGGATTCTGCCACACAAAGCCCAGTCAGTGCAAGCAATGAAAGGACCAAATTTTGATGGATCTTCATAGCTGGAGACACGAGCTCTTGAGTTTTTGCTTGGGGTATTGTAGAAGCAGGATTCATCACTTGGTTATATGCGTTTTGGTACCGATTTAATCTTTGATTTGGACTATGTAGGCGACAGTTCAGCTCAGTGACTCAGGGCAATGCCTGTGGTGAGCGATTACAAATGGTTTTGTTCGTGGTTGCTTTTTGAAATCCTCGTTTGATTTAAATACACCCTGCCTAGAAATGTCAGCCTTTCAGCCTGAGCCGGGAGGTTTTGATGACCAGCATCCATCTTGGCAACACCTTGCCTTCCCAATGCGACCGTCCGCTTTTGGAATTTCGGTTGACCGCAGGCGGCTCCAAACAACCTCTGCCAGTTGTGCTCCAGTCTTGACAGCCTTGCTGGAGCGGTACATCGGATTTGTCGGCGTTTCTCCAAATGCAAAGAGCCCCTAGTAGCTTCTTGTTACTAGTAGCGATGCCCTTTGCTCCTAGTAGCTTCTTGCTCCTAGTAGTACGGCCAGGAGCCCCTAGTACTAATAGCGTCCTTGTCCATTGTGAAACGTTGGGGGCAGTAGCTTGTCATCTTTATTCGTAGAGTTGCACACGTTGGTAGAGGAACATCATCGTTTGGTCATGTTGGCTGGATGTCATTATTCGATCTGCCAACTAATTAAAACTACTGCTTGGAGTTTGCCATGATTTCGCCCAGGAGGCGAAGCACTGGATGAAGGCTTTGGAGCTTTTCAATGAGCCTGGTTTGGTGGAAGCCCAAGGAATAGGTGGTTTCACTGTGCACACGAGCTCAAAGCGCCATGCCCCGCCAAAGCGACAGAGCTGGGAACTTGACGAGGCAAAGGACACGCAGATGTACAGTCGGATGGTCATGGTGTGCCCAACTCAGATGCACCGGGCGATCTACTTGGCTTACTTCGTCGATTCATGGAGCTGCAAGACATGTGGAAAACACTGAAATCGCAAAACAAAGACTGCAACTGTTGTTTCTCTTGAGATTATGTAGATACTTTGTTATAGCAAATTTCTTGCAGAACGAAGTTAGTTGCTGTGAAGTAATGCCTTTTTATGTCGTTGTTTTGGACCCTCTTAAACAATGTTTTATGTTGTTATTCTTGGTCTTTCTTTCTTCCACTGCCACTTGCTTTTACTAGGCTACAACTACGGATGTGCACCTTCCCTTAAAATTGTATTCTGTCAAGTATGAAAGTCTTATTTACCAAGGCAGCAGCTTTGTACTTGATCGTTTGTTGAGAAACATGCGTGGTCAGCACATTTCTTCACATTTTAGTTGTTTCCACTGCTTTCATACTTTCCATGCAGCGCATACACGGAGCGCAAATGAACAGCTGATGCAGCATTTCATGATCCTGGCAACTCTACATCTTGAGCTTGGCAACACTTCCAAGAGGTGCATATCTAGACTCACATGGCTCGTAACACCTGTGTGTGACTTGAGAACATTTGACTCAGAAACTCTGTTGGCCATATGAAAGAATGAAAGACATAGGACCCGATCCGAAAGCAGAGCTCCACAAAATCTCTCCAGCAAATCTACCTTCCTCGCAACCAAGTGTTGGCAGCTAGCAAAACAGTCTTCTGCAGAATCATGGCAATCTGAGCCGGACGTCGACTGTGCCTTGGGCTCCTGAATCCCTGTGCAATAGGAAAGCAATGCAGTTTCGCTTCAGAAGAGGACTTTGGGGCTTCGGTGTGAGCAACTGGCACAAAAGGTCATGGCACAGGTAGGAGGCAGACCGTTCACTTTGTCCAACATGCCATGCAAGCCCCACCAACGCAAGGCAAGCCGTGCCACGCGTGAGATCTGTGGGGCATGTGGTTGACACAGTCAGCAAATTAGACAAGTGAGTGTAGGAAAGTGGCCCACGAGTTAAGTGCCACTTGAACAACTACTTTTTGACAACAAGCCTCAGCAAAGCCTCAATGCATAAATTGTAGTTCAAACTTCTTCTCAACATGCCCGTTGAAATCAGATAGAGAACCAGTCAACCAAGCGCACGCTTCTGAGTTGTTGTTCCACCGAGCTTGGGTGCTGGTGCTAGACGCCGTTGTTGTGTGCGCTGTGTGCGCTTGAGCTGGCGCCGCTGCAGTTGTGGAGGTTGGTGCTGGTGGTGCCACAGAGACCAATACGTTGCAGGAACATGTTTCAATCATTGACATAGATTAAAAGAACTCAGCCAAGCTGTTTTGAAAGGGCATCGACTTCTCTGTGTTTTGCACCGCGGTACATAGTATTGGAGTTCCGATGGTGAGAAAACCAGGGCTCTCTGGGAAGAACTTTGGCGTCAGGTCAGGCAGCTCCAGCTTGGGGGAGAGCAGTGCGCGGTCTTATTTGATTGCAACTCACCTCGGCCGCCGGGCCCGAAGCTTTTTCTAAGGAACTGGTTCAACCAGTCCTGTCGCCAATAGCTTCTCTTCACGAGGAGCAGCGTGTCATGTCGCCAATCCTGTTCACAGGAGCGTGACAATCTCCAGATGTTTCATTATGAACAAAGACACCGAAAAGAGAGCTGTCGAAGAATGCCGTGCTCTCTAAAGAACACGCATCATGCAAAAACATGGGGTGAAGTGGGAAGCTTTGAGCATTGGGAGCCAAGAAGAAGAACATGTACGAGAAGGAACAAAAGTTGCGCCACGCCCAAGTCCCCCAATGATTCTGTACTGGTGGTGGTGACGTCGCCCACTTTCCTTTTCAAGGTGCGCTAACGGCTTTGCAATCCCACTTGTACACCTCTAAAACTTGCAAAGATAGCTGCCCTTCGTACTTCAAGCTCCACTTGGCACGCTTGCCATGCAGTCTTCACCAGCATTCTTTGCAAACAAAAACAGAAACCAGCGCTGTGAGCGTGTGTATTTTCAATGTTTCTTATGCAGAGGAAAATCTAAAACTTTTAAGTATTTCCTATGCACGGGAGAATATGTGAATACCAAAAATACCAAAAATACCAATCCTCTGGAGACATATAGGCCACCTGAGTAGTATTTCGTCTAGGTCTTTGGTATTTTTGGTATTTCTTTGGTATTTTTGATATGTTTGGTATTTTTGGTATGTTTTCTAGGTTTGATATTTTTGGTATTTTTTCTAGGTCTTTGGTATTGTTGATATTTTTGGTATTCTTGGTATTTGGAGGGAGGGCTAACTATTCCTCTACAGGATGTGCATTTTTTTGTATTTTTGATATTTTTGGTATTTTTGGTATTTGGAGGGAGGGCCAACTATTCCTCTACAGGATTGTTTTTTTTTTGTATGTTTGACATTTTTGGTATGTTTTTGTATTTGGAGGGAGGGCCAACTATTCCTCTACAGGATTTGTATTTTTGGTATTTGAGGGGGGGGCTACTGTTTTTCTTGTTTCTCTTTTGGAGTTGCTCTCCTGATATTATATGTGGCTAAGTATGGTCTAAACGGCCTAAGTCCGGCTACGGGTCGCCATACTTATATAGGTGGTACTTGGTAACGTTGCAGTGTAGTTGCTAAGGTTAGCTAAGTTTTGATAAGCTTTGCTAAGTGCAAGCTAGGTTTTGCTAAGTTTGCTAACGTTTGCTAAGTTTTTGTAGTTGTTATATTCAATTTTGAAAGTGTTATGGTTGGCTGTTTTGTTGTTCGAACTCGGTTGTTGATTCAATTGTTGAATGAAATCAGATGGTTAGATGTGGTGCGGTTGAAGGAAGGTTGGCTTGGCATTGATTTGGATGTAATGTGTTCTTCTTCTTTGTTTCGTTTAATTGGATTGGAGTTGATTAGGCTAAATTTGTTTTGTTTTTTGGATTGGAGTTGATTGGATATGACTGGATTAGATTTAACCGGACTGGATTTGTTGATTTAGCTACGGGAAAAGTAACAAAGACATGTACCACAAGCGCGTCAAATCTCAACAAAAAGATACCCAACATGTTTTCAAGCATGTGCATCTCCAGTGAGCCGTCTAGGCAAGCAACATAGATTTGGTGAAAGCCACTTGCCCAACAACAGGGTTATCAATTCAATTACAACAGGTCCAGCTCAAGTTTTGCCGCGTGGCTGCTTATCCAGATATGGTTCCCGCTGTTCAGGAACAATTGTATCTTCAACTTGCGGTTGCCCAAGCGTCCCTGAACATGCGCAGCAAGCGTTGGCATTCAACACCGTGCGCCTGTGGCAGCTCTTGTTGCTTGTGTTGTACTGATCGTTTCTATCCAAATGCCAACGAACTTTGCTATAAGGTCACCAGCCCACAGCACCTCCCCAACCAACAGCCTGCTCAAAAGATGGGAGCTGTGCCAATATCGTAGAGCCGACCGACTGCCCGTGTCCACATGCCAGCTGAAGAAAACCCAAAGATGTAATCAGGACTCCAGTCAGTATTAACTTGAAACAACGCCTCACTGCTGAGTGATCAAATGTCTTCAAACCACCACCCACTTTCCAATCATGCAACGGCGAAAACAGAGTGAACCAAGCCCAGAGAAAAACATTCACTTCTAAGCTTTGATTTGGAAAAAGTCAGGTGTGAGCAGCACAACCTGGTGGAATTGAAGCAGCCCCTCTTGGAGTCTTTGGTCCATGACCTGGCTGCCTCTGCTGACCAGCAGAGTCTGTGGGCCCCAGCTGAGTGGACATGTGGACATGTGAAGGGCTTTTTTGTTCTTGTGAAACATTGGCGCAAGTTCGAATTTCCCCATGTCCAACATCAGTCTACTCGCAGACAGTTATCATAGAATTTCATGGGTTGAACTTCCAGGGATGACACGAGATGCTGCAGAAAAACCTGATCAATTGTACATATTGTACCCAAAAGGCCCTAAATAGTTTATCTAATTTCTGTTTCTCTAGAAGGTTTGGTTTGTTTTTCCATCCAACTAGCTTTCTTGAGGGCATTTCTTTGTGGGAGACATGTACCGACGCGCTGTGCCCCAAGGCCTCACCACATTGGTCGCCGGCCGGTCGGTTTCACGTAGACCCGGTGCACGGGCGCGGGATGTGCCACTCTCTGGGAGCGTGCCATGGCGGCCGTATGCCAAGGAGGGAGGGAGTTCGGTTTTTTCGATTGAGTTCCGTCTTAGAAGGCTTGAGGAGGCAATTGGACGATGTGTGTCATTTTTCACTGAAATCCAGAGAACCAACGCCAACCAGAGATTGTCCTTTTCTAAGGTCCAATATTTTTTTAATTGCAAAATATTGTTTTCTTTTTTTTAAACCAAGTGGTGAAGAGGACTCGATCTGAAAAGGAGATTCGCCTCATGGAGCACATCTTGGAGACGGCCGTACAAGGCGATCCGGCCTCCGTGTGCGCGGACCCCCGGCGTTGGCGTTCAACCGCTGAGGACGGCCCCATTTAGTAGCAAGAAGCTACTACTAGTAACAAGTGCTGTACTACTAGTAGCAAATAGCTACTAGTAGCTTCTTGTTACTTGTGGTCATGCCCTTGTTACTAGTAGCGATGCACTTGTTACATCTTGTTGGTGGTGAAATCAAGAGCTAAATGTCTAAAGGCTCTAAGGCCTGGCAAGGCCTGGTTGGTAGTACGGGGATGACCTGGGATGTTTGGAGGAGGCCCCCGCAGGGCAATTGGAGTCCTAGCTTGCCAAGGTGATGCCTTCGAGAGCTTTGGTTTGAACATGTCAGGCTGGACTGCTAGATGGCAGAGGAGACATCCGGCAAACAGTGTCGTCACAGAATCGTTGCTAAATTTCTGCTGCACTAAAAGTCGAATGCGCGACCTCCAAAGCCGTTGGATTTGTGGCAGTTGATACACTTTGTTGCTGGACAGCTGGGAAGAATGGACAGCAGCTGCTGATTTACATAGACCACTCTGAGCCTGGAAAGACTTAAAAGACACATGAAAAGACAGATGAAAGGCATTAGGACTTAGGCGACAAGCATCCGATCTGCAGACATCATGGGTATTCGCATTGGTCTCGCTTTGGGCGCCAGCGACTCCTCCAAGCTGTGTCAACACTGGTGTTTTTTCTTTTTCCTTTCTGTGTGTCGGCAATGGGATGAGACGCGGCTTGCGCCCGGATGGACATGCGTAGCTTGGCTGAGTGTGTAGCAAGGAAGGTTCTGCCAGTGGTAGCAACCTCCATGTTTTTACCCATGTTTCTGCTTCTTGACAGAATGCCCTTGACCATGCTCAGATCTTATCAATGTTGACCATGAAAGCTGTGAGAGCCATGAGAAGCCTGCGCCCTTCTCGAACTTAGCTGCACACAGGAGGCTCGGGATGAGGGCAAAAAACAAGCCGTCAGACAGGAGTGGCAATTTTTAGGCATGAAACTCCTTTCTATCGATACTTAGTTTCGCAGAGACTCCCATTCCTTGGCTATTGCTTTTTGAGCTCAATGAAAGGATCGGTTCCAGAACCTTCTTTTGCAAGATGCCTGGGATTTTTGCGAGCTGATCGAGTCGTCTGCAGCTTGCTGAAAGGCTAATCACGATCAAATACATGGGCGAAGCGATGTGGATTTTGAGCGAGGCAACATGGATCCTACTTCTACCGCAGGCTCGGTGCACCGTTGTTCGCAAGGTGACTCTGCAAGGGTCCTTGCTTTTCTATCGAACACATGTCATATTCGAGATTGTCTGAAATGCTTTTGTTCTGGATTGGAGGTTTGCATGCCAACTTCGTTCCTTGCCCTGGTCTTTATCTCTTGGGCAGCAGCACTGGACTTCAGAGAAAGTAAACAGCCTGGCGTTTGGTTTCCCTCTGCAATGCAGGCGTGTGAGACGTGTCGGCAGTATCTGGCAGTACTCAACAGATATGAAACACATGGGATTGCAGGCCTTTTGGCTCTTCTGGAATATGATTTGGATGCTAGATGAGGCACCTCAGCCAGAGTCAGGTGAACAAGCATTCTCAACAAGCAATCCCTAAGGATCCTTAAGGATTGCGTCACGCATCGGTGGCTTTTCTTTGACCTGTTCTTTGTTCGTTTATTTCCATTTTGTCTTTTGCTACGACTGTGCCTTTTGCCACCCGCTTTTGCTGCATTGTTCAGATCCTTTTTGTATACGCAGGTATTTTGGGACGAGCCCGATGAGCAGACTCCTTGGGCCCAGACCCCGCTTTTTGGAGAGAATGAGAAGAGATATGCTGCAGTGCAAGAGTACTGATCCTTAGCAGCTGTTGGCAAACAACTGTTACTGTTATTTAGTATTTTCTTTTCCTATAAACCTAGGAATCAATTGAATAGCTCCCCTCCGTCCTCTGTCCTGCTACTGGTAGCGTCTTCAGTGCCAAAAGCTGCTACTAACTAGTAGCCTATACCTCTTCCTCTAGCGGCCTACCGCCCCGCCGCCGCCGCTCCCCCTCTTCACCAAAAAAGACAAATCTGAGGTAAGAAGTTCTTCTTTCTGGCTCCACTTCTGTGGATCTCGGCAGTGCTATATCAACTCTTCAAGGGAATTAGCATCAAGGCAGATGAGCAATTGGACCTTTCCCGAAGATTGTTTGACGTGATCAGACGGATTCATGTAGACCTTTGATTGACAACACCCCCTACCACAATGGTTTGACATCTCCATATGTGGGGTTTTATTGATCAACATTAGGAGGACAGTTTTTCTACCCAAGCCTTTTAAACCAAGAGCTCCAGCGGTCCACATTTTTTGGGCTCCAGGCCACCAAGAGCCGTTCCACATACTGCTGGCGGTCGAATGTGCGAGAATTGCTTTGGCATTCCGGATACATTGCCATGTGGTGACTCTCTTGGCAAGGGAGAGACAGGTACATGTTGCGGCTCCAAGCATTCTAACAAATTCTGACAAAGCCCTATGTAGTTTTCCTTCTCCCGAACAACTCCCAGAGATCTGCACCCCTGGGATTGCTGATGTTGACCAGTGAAAGATGGTGTTGGCTCTTGCACAGCTACAATATTATGTCAGTCAGCCTATCCGACAACCCTGCAGTGACTTGGGTGTTGTTTTGGTGTCGAGGTCCTCCACTGATGGGTTTTGGGCATGCGGTTATTTGTGGTCAGCGACCGCCAGCGCGGTGGCCGCAATCTCAGACAATTCTTTGGCCACCGAACTTAGCTGTTTCACAAAATAAGGACTAGTTACGTCCGAGACATGTGATATAGAATCATTAATGAGACCAATTAAAATAAAACGTGTTCCTGTAAAGATGAAATCGGATGGGGTCATGATTGGCATAGGTATCAAAAAAAATTCCTATCGAATCAATAAAACAATATTTACCGAATCAAACAATAAATATTTACTGAATCAAAAAAAAACTATTCGTTGTGCGATGAAATCCCTTGGAATTCCCAGTCGTGTAGGTGGCCGGTCCTCTGGTCCGCTGGTCCCCTGGTCCGCTGGTCCTCTGGTCCGCTGGTCCTCTGGTCCGCTGGTCCTGGTCCGCTGGTCCCCTGCAGTCCGCTGGTCCACTGGTCCGCTAGTCCCTTGGTCCTTTGGTCCTTCGTCTTTCTTTCTTTCTTTCTTTCTTTTTCGTAGCTGTTCTCCTTTCTCTTTTTTGCTTTTGCTTTTCCTTTTGTTCGCTTTGCAGAGACGAAGCCAAGCAAGGAAGCGAGCAAGCAAGGAAGCAAGCAAGCACGAGCTGCTCACCTTTGGATCTGGTGTGCTGCTGGGGGGGGGGCTGCGCCCCCCCC
>CAXAMN010028805.1:1365012-1408735 GCA_963970005.1 Durusdinium trenchii
CCGGTCGTGTTGTGACGGTGTCCCGGTCATGTTTTGATGGTGTCCCGGTCCTGTTGCGATGATGTTTTGGCGGTGTGCCGGTTATGTTTTGATGGTGTCCGGGTCATGTGACGGTGTCCCGGTCATGTTGTGATGGTGTCCTGGTCATCTTGTGATGGTTTTCCCGTCATGTCATGTTGGTGTCCCGGTCACCTTGTGATGGTGTCCCGGTCATGTTGTGATTGTGTCCCAGTCATGTTGTGACGGTGTCCCAGTCATGTTGTGATGGTGTCTCCCGGTCACGTTTTGATGGTGTCCCGGTCACCTTGTGATGGTGTCCCGGTTATGTTGCGATGGTGTCACAATCGTGTTGCGACGGTGTCTCGGTCATGTTTTGATGGTGCCCTGGTCATTTTGTGATGGTGTCCCGGTTATGTGATGATGGTGTCCAAGGAAGAGATGGTCGATGTGTTGAAAACAGCAGCTGTTTCGAGATTTTTTCTTTTTGTCCCGGTTTGTATCTTGCTATTGTGGTCTCCAGCTGGGCTAATTTGTTTGTTTGTTTGTAGGTTCTTTCCTTTTTTTTTGACCCCTTAGCGGCTTGTTCTGGGTTCCTTACAAAGATCCCACCAGAGCCTACCGGCGGACCAAAGAATGCTTTGAACATTTTTGATTGCACGTGTCCGGTGTAAAGGAACATGATTCAGTAGGACTTCCAACAATCTTGAGGGATGAGCGTGGTCTTCTAGACATCACGCTGCTTATATGTACATATACAGTATATATATATATACATACACACACACACACCCTAACAACCCACCCGAAAGTAGGCTTCACCGAGTGCCTTGGTCTCTTCCATCGCCACCCGACCAGGTGCCTATGCTGCCAAGTGTGCAGAAGCTGCTGCCCCAGACAGAAAACCATGGAAGAGCAGGAAAGAACTTGGAGTTGCACTGATCTGAATCGACTGGAGTTGCTTGAACTTCAAGTTCTCTTTGGTTTCTACTAAGCACTGTGACTTAAGGCTTCCTTCCGAAGCCTTTCAGTTCTAAGGCCAGGTCTCTTCCATACACTTCCCCACACAGGCCTTGCATTTTGAGCTTCAGAGATGGCTTGATTTTGAGAGCTTTGCTACTTCTGCATGGTTCTTTGTGGCTCACATTTTTGACTTCTCAGGGGTATTGACCTCGAGGAATGTGAAGCTGCCACTTCTGCACTTTGGCTGAAGGGTGTGGGTCAACGTCGTGAGCGCTCCATCCGAGTTCTTTACTTGAGCAATGCGTGTCAAGAAGCAGTCCGTCAAGCATGTGAGAAGCAGTCCTGGCCGGTCCTAGCATTGTCAAGACCAATTTGGTGTCCAACGAATCTTCAAAGATCAGTGCTCGACACCTGAGGCATGACAGCCAACTGTCTGCCACAGATGCGCTGCTTGCAGCAGCCACTGCCGCCAGTGGGGAGCCTCTTCCACCCGCTCACCGGAGGGGTTCCCCTCGTGGGCCTCCCAGGTCGATCGACTGGATCTTTACATCCTTGGTCGAGCAATAGGCCACCGGATCCATGGTTGAGAACAGTATTGATATGTCTTGACTGACATGTGTTGAGTGACTGACATGTGCTTTTGAGATGTAGACTGACAGGTTTCAGATGTGCAAATCTGAGTCAGAGCAGCTTCTCCCAAGGAGACGCAAGGTCGGGGAGGCCCAATGTGCAAATCTTTTGAGGCTAACATTGTCTCGACATATCCATCCTGACAGCTTGAAGTCCATAATTTCCTGACAGCTTGGTCGGTACATCCACAGGGCGCAAAGGATTCGTGTATTGCTATCTTGCTATGCTGATTTTTGACCAGCCGTACCAGCCGTTGAGAGCGAATCCAGCCGCCCCCCCGTGTGTTGGCTGAGGCTTGCAACCGACTTTTGCAGAGGCCTGAAGGGCTGGAAACCTCACCATGCTGCAACGGGTTGCCTTCTCCGACTAGATAGGCAGAGTAGGCAACTTGTTTGGCCTGTGGCACACTGGTGGCCAAATGCCCTGAATGTTGGCAACTGTAGCGAATCGGTTTCTGACTGAAGTCTATCATTTGATGGGCACTGACTGCGATTGACCCTGTCTTTCTTTACCGTGGCAATTCATTTTGTAGTGGCTGAAACAAAACCAGTGCACGACTTGTTTTTTTAGTAGGGGCCTTGACCCACTCCTGATCTTCCCGCACTTGTATAGATGGTTGCAAAGCCAGATTCAGCTAACTTTATGCAAGATCGATTTTGGATTACTTGAATAAACCACTGTACTAAACAGGCCAGCAAATCGCAACTGGTACTTCACCACGTCGCTCTTGCTCTTCTTCTTCTTCTTCTCCGTGTGCTTTCAAAACTAGTGGGATAAGGTCAGGGAGTCTTTACAATTTGAGCTATTGAAGATGTATGAGGCGCTATGATGCTCTTTTAGATTGACAATGCACTTGCTTTGGTATAGATAATAGCCTTTTCAAACTGTTGTTCTTATGTATTTTTGATATCTCACATTTGGGTGCATTGGAAACAGACATCGGACATGCATGGAAATCCCAAACTGCTATTTCTCTGTTGGTGTGTGTGTTTTGTAGAGGCAAGTTCTTTGACCATGTGTTGCGGAATGCGTGCACAGAGAGGTTTGGCATGAGCCATTTCATAGATTTTTGTATTGAATTAGATTGAATGATTGGCTTGGAGCGCAACTCAATGGGTTCAGTTACCTTCTCACAATCAATTTGATCGCAATTAGCGGGTCCCCCAGCCGCTGGAGTTGGGATCCAACAGAAGCAAAAGGTAGGTACCGTGTTGGTGATCATTCGGGGTGCTTTGGTGTCCGTTTTCAAGGGAAGCAAAAAGTGACTAAAGGGTGATTAGGGATGTTCTTCCAAGAACACTTGGTTTGATTGTCTAGTGGGGCAGTGGGCTCTTCCTTGAAAATGGTGGGATCAACGAGTCGAACTTCAGCTTTGCCGCACCAGGCTCTCTCTCTCCGATTTCGGGAGTGCTGAGGAGTCCCCGACGCGACAAAGAGAATAGCTGCGCGTTGATAGATATGATAGAATATATCTAAAACCACCTCAGATGTCTAAAAGTGGAAAGACGAATCAATTGAAGCTTTTTTTTTTTTAATCTCTCTCTCTCTATAACATCGGACTTGAGAGTTCCAGTCGGTCATGCAGATTTCTCCGAAGTTTTTGTCCTCCAGTCGGTCGTAGGTCGTCTCCACACGTCGAGGTCTCGGTTGTCGGTCGTTGCGGTCTCTGTGTTGGCAGGATCTGAAGAGCACCAGAGGTACATTTGGCGCACATCGATTCTTGGCACTGGGCAAAATGGTTGGCATGGAAAGTATTATTTTTTTTGTGTTATATATATATACAATATATATATATATGTTTTGTTTTTTCAAGCCTGCTCCCCCTACCTACTTAATTATGTAAGCAGGCGCCCAGTGAATTAAGTACGGGTAGCTTAAGTAGCTACTACCTATGGACGCAGGATAGCTCACGCTTCTTCAAGGAAGCTCCTTAGGGCGGCGGGAGGGAGCTTCCTTGAAGAAGCGCTCGCACTATGCATTTTGTTCCTAGATCTTAAGGGAGACATAAGTTCTCGACTCCCTTGTGGCACGGAAAGCTCGGCTCGTCCACACGAAGCTTTGAATGAGAGTGCCTCGCTTGCCAGACCAAGGTGTTGGCATGAGTCCCGCTCGCAGGAAGGAGTGACATGGGCTTTTGGAGCCTTGCAACTCTTGTAATTCGTGCATCAAGGTACAGCACTTGAATCAAAAGGGTTGACCATATCAATACTTCATATCTTGAGGAGCGCTCAAGGAAGGATTCTGCCGAGGAGTTCTGCTTGTACAGCTTGCGCAAAACTTTCTATTATATATATACACATGTAGTGTTTCATTTTCTAAACTCTAAGCCCAAGTTTATTTATATTTTTTGGAAATAGAATGACTCATCATGATCCAGGAACATGCAGCTCTCTTTGAGATCGCACGGACTGCGCATCAGATCTGCGCAGCCCTCAGATTCCCGAAGCTTACTCAGGATCTGTATGTGGAGTAGAGGAAGCGAGAGTCAAGGGGTTTGGCCTTCAATATTGCAACCAATGTAAGGCCTGAAGCTCACAGAGAAGAGGACGGCAGTTTGTGTTTCAACGTGTGCTGTGCATGACCATGGAACATGACATCTAGCTCAGCCGGGTCTCACTTGGCCCGAAGAGCCACCAAGCCGCATCTCCGCGACATCCTTAACTTCATGGCGACCCATCTCCGCTTGGGCTTGGGACCTTTGGCGCTTGCCGCCAGCGCTGGCTTGGTCAATGCCGCGGAGTATCGTCTTCGACCTCTACAAGTGCAGACTCACCCAAAGACCACCATCTATGTCACTGGCTTTGGACCCTTCATGGGTGTGGAGCAGAATCCAACCTCGACGCTCTGTGAGACTTTGCAGAAATACGTGCGTGATGGTGTTGTACCGAAAGGCGTGGACCAGAAGCTCTTGAAAGAGTTTGATGCCTCTGGGATTCTCCTGGAAGGCTTAAAGGTCTTGGAGGTTGCAGCTGAGTCTTGCCGTTCTGAAGTGCCACAGATCATAAGCTTTTTGAAGGAAAAGGGGAAAGCATCTGGGCAGGCTGTGATCCTGCATCTTGGGGTAGCTTCCAACAGGGATCACATCAGTTTGGAGTGCAGAGGAGTAAATGAGGCCACTTTCCGAGTCCCTGACGTGAGGGGATTCCAATGCTGTGCTGAACCGGTGGTGGCGAACTCGCCTCCCGTGATCTTTTCGTCCCTGCGTTTGCCTGAAATCCTCGCGGAGTTGCACGATAGAGGTGTCAAGTCTGAAATTTCCACGGACGCAGGGCGCTTTCTTTGCAACTATGTCTTCTTCCAATCTCTCAACGCTGCAAGACCCTTCGAGATTCCTGTGCTCTTTGTGCACGTCCCACTGTTCAAAGATATGGATCAAGCAACCCAGGCATCCAAGGAGTGTAGATCAATGCTTTGTTTGTGAGATTCTTCAGTTGTTCATCAGAAAAACAAGAAGAAGAGGTGTGCATGGTCACTGTTAGTTGTCACCGGTGGTTGCGCTTACTGCTTCGCCGCTGTGCCCGCCGTGCTGCAGCGCCCAGGTGGTTGCGCTGCTCTGCCTTTTCATCGCCATTGCCCGACAGCTCCAAGATGCTCCACCGTCCATACCGCCTCCTTCTGCACGGCCCTTGGGATGAGCCAGGTGGGCAGGTGTGATGTGAGCTGATGTAAGCAGATGTGACCTGATGTGAAGGTGAAAACCACAATGGTACCACTTCTTGAGTTGGTAGATTTTGCTTGTTGATTGTAACTCTGCAGTTCAACGACTTCTCCCATGTGTGATTTCAGGTGAACATCAGAATGCGAGAAGCCATCCGAGAACAAGATGGAATCGCATGGTGTCCATCAGCCTTGACGTGGAGAAGAGTGCGTGTAAGCCCGTCGATCCTGAGTTGCTGACCGCGAACCGCGCATATTCAACCTAGCTGTGGACGAGACAAGCAGATCTGATTGAGCCAAATCATCTTGCACTTTTTTTGCTGGGTTTCTTTCCACCCCTTCCTTCCGGAGGATATTGACGTGAGAAAAGAGCATCATTTCTCTCCGGACTTGTAACGTTGCAACTGACTTGTTGAAGAGGCCAGACGAGAAATCCCCACGCAGGACAGCTCAGAAACGCACATTTCGTGGGATCTATGTGATACAATGTATCAATGTACCAAGACCTGCTTTCTACGCTTTGATCCCGATCCGTTGATGGCTAAGGTCCTGGGAAGGCGCGATGACGGGGTGATGGAGTGAAGGACTATATAATATATAAAACTGTTGTGTGGCCTAAGAGCTAGTCCACAGTAAAGATTTCATTGGGTAGCGCAAGGAAACACTGTAGCTGCAGATGCACTTCCACAGTGATGTTCATGTCATGTCGTATCCGCGTGTGATGTTGTATTGATCTGAGACGCTTTCAATGCAATTGGCTTGAACAATTTTTTGGTTTGACAGTCTTCACCATGATGGGCTGACGCACAGAATAGGGATAGATGTTTGTTTCAATGGCTTTCCTGGCAGGGGAAGGCGTCCAGGAAAAGTTACCAAAAGAAGAAGAGTAAAGAGAAGGAGAGACCATGCACTTTGGCAGACTGTATATCTGACTGATATGTGTGCTCATGGTTCCTCCTCATTGAGCGGGACCTTTCACCTGCTTCTTTGACACGGCGAAGTCCAGAGTCTTGTTGGGAGAAGACTTGATTTTTGCAAGCAGCTTCTGAGGATGACAATGCAAGACGACTCTCAAAAAGTTATTTTGTCCAATCACTGGACCCAAGAATATATATATATAGAACATGGCAGCAAGGGCTCCAGGACCACCCAGCTGAGCCATCTTCTGGTTCCAAAGGAGGCGGAAATGCAAAAGGCCATGGAAGCTTGGTCCAGAGCCACACTGGCGAGTGTCCCCGAGGCAGGAAGATCGTTTTGTGTGTTTTGTGTGTCATGCTGGGCCTGGAAGCCCCACTTCTGGGGTGGGGTCTTGACGGAAGGCTGTGAACATGGGCAAATTCTAGGGCTTTTGTTGCACCAAGTGCAAAAGTGCAGGGCGGTGGGTGCTGACAGATCCAGGGTACCACTGCTATTGGACGCTTGGTAATTAGAACTTTGATTGGAATGTTTGACATTGCCGCAATTCACTAGACGATGTTTTCCTTGTTCATCATCACGCGGGTTCAATCCATTGTGATGCTGGCCACCGCGATCGACGATAGAGTTCCATCTTAAAAAAGCATGCCGACGGGTAGCAAGGTCCACATGGGTTTCAACATTATTGTCGATAGGGTTCCTCAACGCGAAAATACTCCTAATGCTGCCAAGAGCAACGTTAAAGATGTCGCCCGATTCGCTGCAGTGTGCAGGCAGATGCCAAAACAAAGAGTGCAGCAGAGACAAGGATGAGGGAGTTGGAGGATGAGATGAAGGAGGAGTGGCCAGGGCAGCATGGCCATGTCAAGAAAGCTTGAATCATGATACAGAATAGTACAGACTGACAGGCCAAGAAAATACACAGCCTCCCTTCAGAGCATCTTTTTTGTTTTTCAGAATCCCATGCGTACATCCCGGCGTGCTTGGGGCCAAGACGGCATTGAAGGATCGTTTGTATGTCCGGAATTTGAACATGGGGTGCATCCCGGATGCCTCCTGCCTCCACTCTGTAGTTTGTTCGACTCCCAAAGCCTCAGGAGTCAGAAGACGAACCTTATGCCTGGACCTTTGACCGGCACGCTTGGCGTAGATGTTGGAAGTCCAAGTGTCACGGGATGGCGCACTCCTTCAAAGTCGTTTCAACATGTGCCTATCCTAAATCTTTCGTGATGCTACTTGCGCACCCTCTTGAACTATGATTCCTCCGCATATCGACAAGCTGCCTTGCACATAGCGACAGCAACTGCGAAAGTTTAAGCAGAATCCGAAGCGCTGTAAAGGACTGTTCGATTCGATCACTGCCCTTTCTGAGACTCCAGTAACTTCACCTTTGGCTTCCAGGTGCTGTGAGGGTGGAGAGTGGGGGGAACTGTTCTTGTTTCATTGATGTATATTGCTGTTTGTTCCTTCAAAAGTGTTGACATCTTCCTATCGGCAACCAGATTTTTTTTTTCCGAGTTTTTTACCTTTTTTTGGTGGTTCACCTGCGCGAAGATAGGGTCAGTTTTGATCGGCAGATCATGGTCAGTTTCTTGCAACAAAACGACGTCTGCAGTGCTTTGAGGCAATTTGGGGAAGAATTTGCTGGCCTGGAGACCCTGTGAGCGAAGCGTCTCGTTTTGTCGTTTCGTTTGGATGATCGGTGAGCGAAGCTGAGGTTCTGGGGAAAGCTCGCCCAAGTCAGGCCAGCCATCCATCATGCTTGTGTGGCTCGTGGAGGCAATTTTTGTTGGAACATAGGTTGAGCAGTATCTCTACTCTACCATTTTCAAAGCCAGGATACTACCGTAGAACTGGATAGAAGCTGATTAGCAGTACAGTATATAGAGAGTCTTATATAGATAGCACTTACACTTCTTAGCATATATATAGACATTAATAGTAGGCAATCCACGGCAACATCCTACTTTCTTGGTATTCCAAGGGTCAGAGTCAAGAGTTGCAGAATGTGATCGTTGGGAACCAGGTGATGTCCGCTCACTTTTGTTTGTTTGACCGTCTGACAAGTACATGTCAACATCTTCTGAATGGTCTAGTCTTCGTATTTTGGGACACCCATGAGGCAAATATTCTCCGGTTACTTGAACCTTGGGCTTTTTCAACCTGTCTCCACCTATGGAAAAGGAGCAGCAGATGGGTTTTCGCGCCTGCTGTCGGAGAATGGGGAAAAGATGCTCTCCCGGCAGTGTTTGGTTCCTTCAGGTAGTAAGAAGCGTGTGACACGGACTACTTCAATGCGGTCAACGGTCGCGGAACCTTGGCAGCGTTTCGCACCGCTCTTGGAGCGAGCGGCTCGGGTCGGCTCAGTTCGTACGGTCTCCGGTGCGCCAAGGGCCGCAACGATGAGTCCTATGGGCTTCCCAACTTGCAAGACCGTTTGGAACTCGGACCTTCCTGATTGACCATTCGCCCTGCTGTTATAGTGAATGGCCATGGTGTGGAAAGGCCTGGACCAGATTCAGAACACGTACTTTGGCAAGGGTGATCTCATGGATGAGGCCTGATAAGCGATATGGTTGAGCGCATCAACGGCTCAGCTTCTTCAGACAGCTTGTTCAAGCATTTCTTCAGTTGGCCAAAGAAGCATGTCAGTCACAAGACAGACGCTTCTTCCCAGATGCTGTTCGCATGCAGTGTATTGTACAAGTGAGCTGTGTGTTGTATGGTGGGATGTGGAATAAATGGTCCAAGCATGGGAAGGTTGTGTTTTTGGACCCGAACTCTAAACTACTAGGTCTTAGGTCATTCTTAGTTGTCTTCTTGCTAAACTTGCCAGACTTCTTTCCTTTACGTCGAGCAGGCTACTGTCCAGCGCATGCGGACTGTCTTTAACCGCTTCCGCAATGCCTCCGGAAATGAGATCATGCAGGCAGGGCTACAAGTCTGATGACCATCATGGCACGTGTGTGACAGAAAGGAAATGGAAAAGCTAATGGTCAATAGTTTCTGAGGTGGCGTTCGAGACGTGTTTGTGCTTACAGGATGACTTGCCCAGCGCTGTGGAGTTCTTGGGATATGTGGTCTTGCAACGCAGCCGGCCGCGCTTTTTTTGAAGGGTTCAGAAGACCAAAAACCACACAGCGCGATGGCAGCAATACCGGTCCTGGCACATGTGCTCTTCGTGAGGTCACTTCCGAAGAGGCACTCGAACAAGTGGCGAAACAAGTCACGTTAGGGTCGCCCAGAAACAAATATCATCAAATACCAAAGTCACCCAGTGTTAAGTTCGACTAGAACAGACATTGGGGGGCCCTATGCTCTTAGTTTCATTGATATGCATTCGCTCGGAAACCCTTCACGCAAGCTGCAGTTGTTGCTGTTACTTGCTGTTCTACCTGCTGTCGAGAGATTGATTTGGCAGAAGACTATGCTACACATCCGGCATTGCCAATAACCACTAGCAATGCCCGAGGTCATTCAAGGAGATGGATTTCAATGAGTTTCTCGAGTTTGTGGAAAAGTACAATGCTCAGCATTGTTTGGCACAAAAAAGAGATCGCGCGAACCTGTGGTGTATAAAGCAACACCAATTTTTGCCTATGAGCTTTGGGAAGAAGAAACACCAAACCATGATCAAACATCAGCATCTTTGGCATCTTTGGATCTTCGAAACACGAAGCTGAGGGAGTCGCCGTCGCCAGGTACAGTCGCCAGCAATTTGGGCGCTACGAGACCTTGTTCCATGAGTTTGATGAAGATGGCTCGCCGGGCTGCGTAGAGCGCGCCGAGCTGCGTAGAACGCGCTGAGCTTCTGACCGTGCCGAGCGTGTTTTTCTGACTTTTGCGGGGACGTGTTTTCATCAAGGAAGACGTTAGGACAGCTAGTGCCGAGTTAGGGCAAACCTCTGTGAAAGGCACTCCACCAAAGGCAAGAATGGAACCAAAGAAGTGCGAATAGAGATTCGGTTTGCATTACATCATATGTATTATATAGTATGTTGCATTCCCCACTCATGTACCATGTACCGTGCGAGGCAGCGGAGAGATTAACGTAAGTGAGCTGAGGAAGCGCGCGCCCTAGTTGTTCTTTAAGGCAAAGGACACATCAGCCATGTCTATTTCAGGGGCAGAGACTTGCTTCGAGTTCTTCACACTTTGTTTGTATAGTCTAGAGCACAGCACCTTTGCGCCGGGAAGGCAACTTTCTAGGTATCCAACTATGTAGCATAAACGCTGGCCTTTCAGGCGAAGACAAACCAGTGGTAGATACTGCCAGCCTGAGGCAAGGCTGTCCTTGACATTCTGAGGCTACTTCTAAGCATTGGCTTCGTGGTGGTAAGACAAATGATCGAAGAGGCAACTCCGGACTGGATACTGGTTGTGCATACTAACCGACCTGCGCTACACAGCACTTAAAGCTGAGCACTTTCCTCAAAGTGATGCAAATGCAAGTTGGAGAACATAAAGTGAAGTTTCCACCAGACCAATCATACGAGGGCTTCCTTGAAGCTTGCTTGAAGAAGCTTGAGGAGAAAGTGAGTCCTATAGGTAGTAGCTGCAGTGGCGACTTGTTAGCCACTACTTGGCCCCCACTGCTAGCTACTTCGAAGCTCCACACTTACGGCCTACCTGGCTTTCACTTTCCAGTGACTTGACTACCAAGGATAGCATGTCAGTGGAATCTACTCAACACGTTCAGAGAACACACATGGGACTGGGTCGACTTCCATGATGCACGTCGACGTTCGACTGTACCATCCACCGTGTGTTTGCACTCAATCAACTTCTCTTCTCTTGGTTTGTTCTAACAGTCTGTCAGTTCTTTCATGCCTTTTGTACTCAAGTGTTGGAATGCTCCAACATCACATCGGACTTCTCGAAAGGCCTTGGATGTGGTGGATAGTGATGGGAATGGGCAACTGAGCCTTGGAGCAGTTTAAGTTTAGTCTTAGCTTCCAGTTCTATGCTGCAGTCTGGACTTTTTCTTTCTGATCAGCAGCAACTTGAGTTTTGCTTTTATGTATATACTGTGTATACTTCACTGTTTCTGGAGCTGCCTTTTGATGGACAAGAGTGGTCCATGAGGAATTTCGAAGAGTTCATCTACTTCCTAACAGCATTGGTCTCAGTGTTGGCCAGCACTCTCAATGTATACCACCACTTTAACCACTTGCACCTGCAATGTTCCAAGAAAATGATGATGTAGTATTGCTGTTGTGGTGCCCAAGCAAAGACAGCTTATGGTCACGAGCCATGCGAGAGCCTCATGCAGGTCTACCAACACACAGAGGGCTTCACGAAGGACGAGGATGGGGAAGCGTTGCTTGAACAGGAGATACAGCAAAGGTGTTTTTTTCCATGGTTCTGTCACCAAACGTGTCAAGAAAAGGTGACGGAACCATAGAGGGCCTTTTATTATCATTTGGTTGATGAATAGAGGGGATACCTCCAAGATCCTCCAAGTGTACAACCGTTTGGAAACGTCGCTCATATGGCACTGACTCCTCTATGATTCGTTGGACATCGACAGAACCAGCCATTTTGCTGCTGCAACAATCAGCGAATGTTGGTGAACGGGTGCCATCTGTCAGGTGAAGCGAATGCACGATGTTTACAAGGGCTTCGTGGCGGAGTCTGTGAAGTTGAAGATGGGGCCCGCCGGCTGAAACAACGAGCTTCACTCGGTTGTGCGGCTGTTGCTTTGCTCTATTTTGGCAAGTGGGATTGAGGAAGTCTATTATACCCGTTCATCCGAACAAGTAGTCACAGCAAACACGATGTATTTTGGCATTTTTTGACGGGTTTGGGGATATGATATGATATCCGCCTAGATCGGCTGGGAGCAGTAGGTCTTTTCTTCGATGTGAAGACCTTGCCGATGCTTTGGTACGAAGCCCAGCTGGCCTTTCTAAAGCCTTTCAGCAATGGCCTGGAGAGGAGCGCTGAATGTTATCTAGATTGAGTATTCATGGATTTTTTCTAGCATCTCAAACTCTAGGTATATAAGTTAACGAGGCTTTCTGCCGACCCTCGGACTCTTCCCACTGCCGGTGTTGCTGGTGAGGTGAATTGTTTGTGACTGAGGTGGCCGTTTTTGGCCTTCATGCCGAACCCCATGCAGTACGCGTGGTCCTCAGAGCCATTGGCAACGTGGGCTCAAAACAACGGCTCACTTCTTGTGGCGAGTTGCGCCTGAGGCATTGGGCATAAGCTATGCAACAATTCGAACGGTGGCAAAAGGACGTGGGGCTGATTGAAGTAGGGCCGAAGATGGAGAGAGTACACTGTTTCTGATGGTTGAGCCGCATGTTTTGCAGGAATACAAGTGCCAGTGATGGTGGCATCCTGAGTTGTACAATGTCACTCCGAAATGCAGCTATGTTATAGAAGCATATCGGTGAGCATAGCACTCTTGCCAATTTGAGAACACAATTGTTCCCAATGACATACTGCATTGTGCATTTGGTTGAAAGCAAGCTTGCAGCAAGGCTTAGCTTTCCATGAGTTCTTGATCTTTGCCCGTAGTGTGCGGCTAGCCGAGCAGGCCTGAACTTTGGACAACAAAAGAATCCGCTAGACTGGATAGACACATGGTGTCAAGATGTGTTGAGTCACCAGGCTCTCTACAAGAAGGAGTTCCACAGATTTGACCAGGCAGGTGTTCCACAGGTTCTGTGCTTTGCAAAGGGGCGACCTTGTGGGAAGTCGGAGACCTCGGCATCTCGTGTGGCTTGGCCGCCACAGACCGCTGATCCAGGATGGCAGTGGCAACATCAATGCATCGGAGCTCCGGAACGTGCTGCTGAGCTCCGAGTGAAAGATGTTACACGAACGGCCAAGTAGAGATCATCTAGGCTTCTGCAACAGACACTTTTCTTCAACAGGACGTTTGTTGCATGCTGTTTCGAGATATTTCTAGATATACAATTCCAAAGGATAATTACTGTACCTGAAATTGGATCAATTTCCCCCTGTCTCCCTCCCATTTCCAAAATTCTCATTTGCAAACACCAATATGAAAAATCTAACGGTATATATGCGGCACATTGGAGTAAAGTTAAGGGCCAAGCCCGTTGCGAGCCCATATTTTTTGTTTGTTCTTTTTTGTATTCCTGAATCAATGTCTGCAGCCCACTTCTTGAGCTCCGGACCAAGCGGTTGACTGAGGCAAGCTTTGGGATACCGGCCGATGCGTGTCGTGATCCAAGAAGTTTTGCAGGAGGCTGGGACGCTTTCAAAAAAAAACAAGGATCATTTTTATTGTCACCTGTCATTCCTTGTCCTGTGAAGCTTCCGGAAAACTGAGTGGATGTCAAGAATCTGACATTTCAATTCTGAATGCTCTCAAGACATGTGTCGCAGTTATTGATTCTCAAGTGCTAGTTTTGATCGCCAGGTGGACTTCGAGCAAGATGCTGAACTAGACTTTGAGGACCGGATCGTGACGGTCAAAGCTGGGGTTGCACTACATGAGTTCGAGTAGCATTATATAGAGTCGTGGATGTGGGTATGAGTCACTTTTCTCAACCAGAAATGGCTTTGAACTAAGTTGCTTCTGCAAAGATGGTGTTAGAGAAGAGAAGTTGCAAAGTGATTCCCACATGTCACATAGTGGTCTTCATTTGTCAGGGCAGTCCTGGCAAAGCCTTGACCCTGTCTCATCATGGATGCCAACTTTCCATTTCTCCCTTTTCCAACCCATGTTTTCGCCGGTCGTGCAAAAAGTAGAAGGGAATACATACTTCTTGCTCTGGAGGGGGAGGCATTGTATAGCTTTCTAGAGCCTGTTAGCCCATGCTGCCCAGGAGTTCTTCCACTTTATGCTGGTCTTCAAGCAACGTGACGGCTTCAGCAGCAAGGCCTGGTATTCAGGCTGAACAAGCCTGACTAGACCGATCACCCATGTGAGGGAGGATCAAAAAAAGACGGATGTATGGGGTGAGTTGAGGATGGACACGGTATCGACCAAACCTGTATACTTTTGATGAAAGAGCTCATGGCCTGTTCTGTAATTTGACTGTCCTTCTTGCCCTCTTGGTCACTGACCATTGAGCAAAGTCTTGCTGCCTTCATCGTGCTGAGAAAGTCACAGTTCAGGAATTGAAGGACTTCAAGGATGTGTTTCGCAAGTTTGATCGTGATCAGTGGGTCACTGAGATGCCTGCTTTTGAATTCAGAGGTTGTGCAGAGCTTGACCTTGGGACCCTTCCTTGATATTTCTTGTTGTTCCCCCACAAACTCTAGATGTCCCTCTATCTGGGAGGACATGATGACCCTACAAAGCATTAGATTTGAAGAGGCATAACAGAACCAATGTCATTTGAGACAAAGGGCACCGCTCGCAGAGACGACAGCGAAGAGCGAGTGAGAAAAAACACCGCCAGTGAAGGTCTGACAATATCAATGTGCACGAGCTTGGCGACATGTTGCGATACCTCGGCTTCAGCGTAGGAGTGCGGGGGAAAGGAGTTACTGCAGCTTGTCCGAAGTTTGAATGGTGCAAGAGATAAGTCACTGCATCTTTAATTCTGCTATGAGTTTCCTTTTGGCTGACGGATTCACTCACCCCAGCACAGCCCCAGCAGAGCTTCTGGGAGTGAACTCCCGTCTTCATCGACGTTTCTGAATGAAAGCGTGTCATCAGATAGGCACCTAAAATGACATGCACTCCTTATGCAAGCTGCCTACATGTTGCCAGTGGCGAAAAGAGTCATGCGAAGGAACGGACAATCTCTACATGCTGCTCGCACAGGTGCCAACTTCCCAAGCTAAGAGTTCTTTTTTTTCTTTTAGATCACTTGACTGAGAGTCACACTTGTCCATTTCTGGCAGGTATTGCTTTTTAGCTCCTATGACCCTATCCGACGAACAGATGAAACCCTCGCTTGCCAGGTTGATGTAAATCGTAATGGCACATTGGATTGCAATGAGCACACATCTCAGCTCAGCTTACAGCAAGGATGTGGATCATGTGCCAAGAATGCTAAACGTGTTGAGAGCCTTCCTCCAACTTAAGGTTCCTACGACTGATGCGGCTTCATCGCGAAAGTGAACTGAAGAGGCCACAAGTCATTCGTGACATGAGTTTTGGGCCATGTTAGACTCTGGAATCCACTTTCTAGTAGGTTGGAGGCCATCGCTCGACTGTGGATTCCACTTGCTTCCGGTCACGTCCGAGGATGTACGACGTCTTCGAACACAGAGGAGGGTTTCAGGTCGGACGGGCGCCAGCCGGCGACAACGATATGACGAGCTGTTTCATTAGGCATTGCCCTTTCGCCATCCATGTTGTTCGAAGCACTTCAGGGTCTGTTTGTCTCCTGGTGGGCCTTCGAAACGTGTTGGTTGTGGTCCAACTCAACGAACTTTGAGAATCGTTAGTCCTTGGAGGATGATGAGATCAGCTGCAAACAGGTGCCAGCAGCGCTTCAGGACTGATTACAAGTCACAGCCGTCTGTGAGACCAGTGGATCCCCCACAAGTGGTTCTCTGATTTTCTGGGACGAATAATCGTGATACACCGGACTTGTCCAGTTACCAGGTCCAGGTTCACAGCCGTCTGAGGAGTTCTTCGGGAGAAACTTGGACATGCCTCTTTCTTTTGTGGAACCGAAGTTCGATTGGGCTCAAACATCGGTGGAACTTCCTCCCTTTCAGCACCGAGGGGGTTCTCTTGGAAACGGCATCGCGACAAGCGACAAGTCACTGGGCCGAGTCGGCCTGAGGATTACATGGGTGGTGAAGTGAAGGCGGAGGTTCTGCAGAAGGTGCCACCGTGTGCTCCTCAGACACACGAGGAGCAAGACAAGGAAGGAAATTCAACTCAGCCAGAGAGTCTTTGCAGTTAATTGCAGTAAGACTTATTTTTTGGCGCCCCAGTAACAAGCACAGATGGAAACGTGTGGAGTCGTATGTACATATTTTTGTTCCCTCATGCAATCAACTTGGTGGAAGAAGGACAGGATTAATTACATTAAACTATATTTATGGTTTCTAATAGCTTCTTGTTACTACTAGTAAGGCCCTTGCTCCTAGTAGCGATGCACTTGTTACTAGTAGCTCTTAGAGCTGTTTTGTGATGGCCGAATTGTGAGATGGCAGATAGCAAAGGTCCGAAGGTAACTCACTCTCTCCCCAAAGGTCCGGTGACATGGACTTCGAGGACACCGCTGTGGATGCAAGAGTGCGAACCACATGTCTTTAATGTGTTTCATACATGTATTATAGTATGTATGTGTACACAAAAAATATATATATATATAAATGGACCTTGATGTGAACCCTTCGCATAGAAATTGACATTGGAGGCGTGCTCCAATCTGCCGAGAACGGTTCAAGAAGCACATTGAGCATGCAAGACCGGGCAAATGACACCAACTCAATTGGTGTTTCACACCAAGCATTTTCCTTTGGACTCTCGGATTCTTTTTGTCCACTTTCCACTATATAGCTTCTAGTCTGTGGTTCACGTACCCCATCCTCACGGCCTAGGCCCATGCTACCAAAAGATCCTGTTGCTCTTTTTTCTCAGAAATCTGGAAGCTATAGGGGTTCATCCTTCTCTCTTAAAACCAACCCCTGATCACAACTTGTTGCCTGAAACCCTTGGAGCCAGGCCCAGATCGCAACTTTTCAGATTGAACGCTGAAGTCCTTGAACTCTGGAAACAAGTTTATTTTTCTGCCTGGAACTCAGCAACCAGGCAACTGTTCTTCCTGGAATCCTACAAATGTGTGGGACTCTGAGCCAGGCCCTGATAGCCAACCTTTTTTCATTCTGGAAATTCTGGAGCCATCCCCTCACCCCATTGCATTGGATTGTCCACACCTGCTGGCCGCAGTCTTGCCAGGAGTTTGTCAGTCTGGCTGATCAAGCACGCTGGGCGAAGGTGATCTCCGAGCGACGAATGGTGCGGAAGCCAAGAGATGCTGCGGAAACCACTAGCACCTGGAAGAGATCGTTTCTTCTCACCATGTCTCATGTGAGAAGAAATAAAAGAAGATTCCCAGACTCTTTACATGTACTAACTAACTGCTCTGACAGCCAAGGCGGGCTTCTCTCAAGCGGAAATCTCAAGTCTGGAGGAGACCATGTGACACCCTGACCTGAACATGGGCCAAGCCCCCACTGCTAGACCCATGCATTGAACTTTACGACGGTTCGACTTCCCAACAAATGACACATCTTAAACAACATGCTATGCACATCCCTTCCCCTGTCCCTTGGTGCAGGAGATGTTCTCACACTACGACAAGGATGGTAGTGGCGATATTGACTCCTTTGAGGCCTGGGATGGTTGAGGTAATGCTGATATTTCAGCAGACCCATACACTTTGGATAGACAGCCGTGGTGAGCGGACACTGAAGGCGGTGTTTAGCGAACTTAGATAAGAGATTCGGATATCACATCGCATCGCATGAATCGAATGAGGTTTTGGTCTTCTGGCGCCACTGCCCACTCCCAACAGTGGTCCTGACAGGTTCAGGAGTTGCTAAATGACTTCGGGCTCAAGCTCAGGACCCCGACCACGGGATGGAGAAAACTCGGGGATTTCAACTCCAAGAAAACGGTTCCAGATGAGCAAGACATGCAAACCATCCCAAGACAAAAGAGAGACAGAACAACAAGTTGAAAAAGGCCAAGGAGCTGTCAGGTCACCAAGTGTCGACTTGATGGATCTCTATGGTTGTTCCTGGATGCTCAGATTGTACGATTTTGTTGTGAGGACAAGGGCAGAACGCCAAGAAGTCTTGGACCAGTTGGAAGAAGCTCGACAACTGGCAGCTGAGGTGAGGACTGATTGCGACAGGTGGAGGCATAGGTATCAAGAAAAGAATATTTATCGAATCAATAAACATATTTACCGAATCAAACAAAATTACTGAATCAATAAAACAATATTACTGCGACTGCTATTTGGAATATTGTTTTGAGTCAGTAGTTGTTTTTATTGATGCGTGTAGAATGTTAAATAACTATTTTTTGATCTCTCACCCACAGCTGGAAGGCTTGGAGTCCTCTCATTGAAGACCTAGCCAATAGTAAGGCACCTTGCTACTAGTAGCGTCCTTGTTAGTAGTAGCGATGCACCTTGTTACTACTAGCCAAAGCCCAAAGAACTTGGTTTTGGTGAGACTTCATTTAAGATTTGAACGTCCTATTGGTTCCTGGTCCTGCTTCCGTGGATTCAAAGAACTCCTACACCAACAGAAAAACGCGCTCGATCTGTCGCAGGCTGGCGTCCAACACGACGCCCGGAGACCGAAGAGCATGATCACCTTTTGGGAACTCGTGCCTCGTCGGCGTCAGAACGAGTCCGTACAAACGGGCGAGCGAGTTGTTGAGGCCAACGACATCGACATCGATATTAGGACGGATTGAAGGCTTAGGTTGTAAATGTATGTAAATGTGGAGTCAGTCTGACTCATTGCGTTGTTGCGACAGAATGGTTCTAAGCTTTTAAGGTCACAGAGAACAGTCATCATACACATATGGAGGGAGGCACATGCCGCCCACGCCACACTTCTAGACATTTATTGCATAGAATTTGTGCGAGACAGACGATCAAACTCGTACCTGACACAATATACCCATGCCATGCGGTCCCTCGGAAGGTACAACTTGTCCGGCTGGTGAAAACGCACAGGGCGAAGCTCAAGGAGGACTCGAAACCATTTGGTCCCTTGTCGTGAATAGGAGCCCCTAAGACTAAGGGCCTGAGACTAAGGCATCAATATCTCGCGGTAGTCAAAGTGAATTCAGGCTAGACTGGAGTTGGCTGGGTGACGTCGCTTGACTGGTTGGCTCCCAAATCTCTACCTTCGTATCTTGGAGAAGGTCAACAACTTCTCGTCCCGCGAGGAGGAGAGCCAACAGCTTCTCCAGGCCATCTCCTTCTCCAAGCAGGAGGCACGGATTGGGTGGTGAGGAAGCCTGCTTTTTTTCTGACGCGCGCCCACGTCGGTGACAGAAGTTGGCGCATGAGGACCAGCAAATCCTCACGATTGGAACGTAATGGATGCACATCTCACTTAGACATGACAAGTACACGTTGGACAGTTGGAGATGGTGATTTGCTAGCACTATTTTCTGCAGAGTGGCACCTGGTATCATGACCGTCCGCACGTCTCAGACTCAAGCAGCAGTGGGGCTGGCGCAGTCTGGACATGACAAGCTCCCCTTTGCTTGACCAAAGCATGAACAAAAGACAAAAAGTATCAAAAGGCAGCTTTTCAGGTCACACCGAGTTCAAGAACACTGTTCCAGCTTGTTGCGCGGGAACAGAGGTTGCGGAGGCTGAGCCGTTGCAGTGCTCCTTGGCCCGTCGACGGGACCAAGACGAGCAGCAATGTCGAAGCAGCTGAAGCCGCTGAATTCCAGGCAGCACCATAGCAAGTTCGAGCTTTGGGCGAGGACTGGGTGATGGGGACAATGAGTACATGCTCATGTCACTGTGGTGGTCATCTTACAAGTTTATGTGGCATAGACACAGGTGTTTTGCAGAACATCAAGCCAAGTTCCGCGGCTAGCCTTGGAAACATTGCGCCGCCTTTTCAGATCGAAATGGATTTGACAGCGTCAACGGGTGCTGTGTCATTCTTGGAAAGGGGTATGGTCGGCATGGTTCAATTCCGGGCTTTTCAAGAAATATGTTACGAAGCAGTGTTCTCAGGAGTCCATTGCTGCTCTTCTTAGCCTTGCTGTACACATTTTCCGTGGAGGTTGGGCCTGTGGTATGGCGATGGCCGTATCTCCTTGTTGAGCTTTTAGGATGATGTGCACGTCAAGCACATAGTTGGTTGAAGAGAAGAAGTGGATACCATTGGTGTTGATGTTAAGGCCAATGGCCAGACTGGTCTCGGGCCCATTGCCAATACATCCCACCAATCTACTTTTCGCACAGGTAACCAGTTTAGCACAAAAGCCAAACGAAGCCAAATTGACGTGATTGAGGTCAACTTTGCAGAACAAAGTTTCCTGGGACCGGCAGATATTCGTGGAAAGGTAAGGGCGCCCCGAGTTTATCAATGACACTTTATTCGCGGAACCCAGGTTTTCATTGATGCACGGAGAAGAAAGAGTGGCAGATACCAGCACACCCTGTACAGCTATTGCTTGAGTACACTAAAGCTACATGTACCCTCAAGCACAGGTGCTTTCAAGCGACGATAGCTACACAGGAAGGTGGGAACCAGCATTGCCCTTCACACGGCCGATCTGACAAGCATGCCCTGACAAGGCCTTCTGTGGAGTCATCAAGGATGCAAGATGTATTCATGCACATCGCGCAGTCAAGGTGCGCGACCAACTGATTTGTTGTACAAGCAACAAGGGTTTGACGATAAAAGAACTTTGGACAGTCTGAGCATGAAGGGCAATGACAGGGGCCATGAAGGGTGATGAGGGGTTTTGCGGCTTGTTATTTTGGCTCTTTATCGATGCACCCAGGCGCGCCATGAGAGAGATCGCGAGCTTGAACGTGAATTGGAGAAGATGCTATCTGAAAAGGGCACAAAATCATCAAAATCCAAGTCCATGATTGAGGAGGTGTTGAAGCTTCTTGAGTTTTCAAGTGAAACCATCCTGGAAAATCCCATGGCCACAATCTGGAGGGTGGAGGATGGTGAGGGCGGCATAGTTTTGGTTATCTTGGAACAAAACCACCTGCTGAAGTTTCAAGCGTTCTTCAATGGTCCAAGTGGCTTCGAGACAGCCCGCAGCATGATTTTCGCTAACGAGTGGAACAAAGAGAAGCGTTTCACGAAGCTCATTGTGGACCGCAAGGAAAACCACTTCCAGCTAGAAATGGACCTAAACCTCGAGTCCTGTGAGAGGTCGAGTGCGGTGTCTGATGCCATCAGATTTTTTCCGCATGTCCATGGTCGGCTTACAAGTAGAGTTGGAGCAATGTACCTAACACTCCATTCAGTCTACTGACTGAAAGGCCGATTGCTTCAGCATCGTTTTGGGAGGCAAAAAAGTGCGCACAGGCCAAGACTTGCAAGTTTGGTGTTGTAATCCAGGGCTTTCACTGTTTAGCAGTTTCTTTCCGCATCATAGGGCTATGGGCGGCTATGGGTATGACTGCAAATCAAGCCATCACGAGCTTAGTCTTGATTTTTGGAAATTTGTAGCTCATTCATCGCAGTCTACGGTTGAACAAGTCAGAATTTCAATTCCTTAGTTGACAAACACTCCGATCGGAATCTCGCTTATGGTGTAATTTGGCTAGAGGCGTGCTTGTCAAAAATTGCGTGCACTGCTGCAGATCGATGACTTCCGGGCTGTCTTCCTAAGCTGGGCAAGCGTGGGACTTGTCGAACTGATCAGCGAGATGGGCTGGGATTGAATCTGTCAAAGCTCACCGCAGAGTTCATGGCGTGTATGTCACTCCATGCTCACCTTGGCTAAGAACATGGTGGCATGGGCCTTTCGAGCGAAGACACGGCCTTGGGCACGTTCTGGCCTTAAAAACATTTTCAAACCTATAACTTGTACCATTGCTGTCTGGGAAGAATGGTTTTTGTGGGGCGTAGCAACTTAGCAGAAGTTTCTATTTTTTTCAGGAAAGTCTCTCTCCATGAAACCGCTGCCAAGAAGCGAGAAACAGAGGACCGATGTGGTGAGTGCAGTTGATGCACTTAGATTTTTGCATTCAAGAAGCATGCTGCCTGCAAAGGGCATTGCATGGGGACCTGCTTAGAAGTTTGAGAAATGTTGAATGCTATTGAGATGGTTTACCGTACACCTGTACACTATATGTTATTTTTTGAACACATCCACACTAACCCGTTGTGCTTGCTTAAGGAAGGGTCGGACTCAAGAAAGTAAGTGTTTTGTGTGCGTGTGTGCAGGATTTGGATGAGGAGGAGCCGGGCCTGTCTGCCTCCATGCTACAGAAGCTTTTACGATGGTCACTCGACGTGACAGAATTCGCTATTCTGTTGATTTCCGAGTATCATCCACTGGCAGGGCAAATGCAGACGAAGAGTATTCAGCACCCGCACTTTCTTGTTGAAGGCCATCGCTAGATATCGCTAGTAGGTTGGAGGCCACCGCTACTAGGTTGGAGGCCATTGCTATTAGGTTGGAGGCCGTTCTTTTCTCCGCGGTCTGAGGCTAAACGTGCCTGTGACAATGCAGGGGAAGGAGGCTTTGGAGGGACGACTGAGTCTCTCAGCTGATTGATCTTAGCAAACCAGGATATGTACACACCACGCACCCAGTCCTTCATTGGTGAGCTCTTCCTAAACTTCGCACACGAAACCCAGTCTATGTTTGTGCCCAAACCTTTACCAAGCGTCAAAGATAACGATGTCGAAGATGACTTAGGCTTGGTACAGCAGACGGAGAAGAACGAGTTGAGTTTTGTTTGGAGCTGAGTTGTGCTACTTTGGGGTCTAACAGGTGTCCAACCGAGCAGCAGAGGCTTAAGCAGAGGACGTTGAACCGGGTGCATCACAGGAAAGTAGCATTCTGAGAAAAGAAGTACCTAGGAATCAGCAAGATGTGCAGAGTAGAAAAGGTTTGGAACCTATGAAATAAGGACGCATTGTAATTCACACATCATCATTCTCACTTCTTTCTACAGGTAGGCTTTTTGCAAGTGATGCGATGGATGCTGGACACCAACTTTTGCGGCATCAATGGAGTTGCACAAAAGGCGTGGCCAGTAATGACCATCCCAGGAACATGATCCGGAGATTCATATCTAAATACGAAAAAACCATATATATATAACACTAAATCATGTTCAGCAAGCCGGTGTCACTCAGACCTTTTACTCGTACCTTATGTTGAAAGGTGGTGCCAGGTGGATGAACTGGAATTTACCTTTCAAGTCCAAAGGTCCTACCCAGAAGATACGACGGAGCTACAGAGCGCTAGCTATTGCCATAGGCGGCCTCAGCTGCGCAGCAACAGCTGTTTGCCAAGGAGTTGCAAGGTGCCATTGCCAGTAGCTTCTTGATAATAGTAGCGATGGCCTCCACCCTAATACGTAGCGATGGCCTCCACCTAGTAGCTTCTTGATAATGGTAGCGATGGCCTCCACCCTAATAGCGATGGCCTCCACCTAGTAGCTTCTTGATAATGGTAGCGATGGCCTCCACCCTAATAGCGATGGCCTTCACCTAGTAGCTTCTTGATAATGGTAGCGATGGCCTCCACCTAGTAGCTTCTTGATAGTAGTAGCGATGGCCTCCACCCTAATAGCGATGGCCTTCACCTAGGAGCTTCTTGCACACAGAAATTTGCTTTTGTGGTTGAACATAGGGTTGTTCTTGGTTGCCGCATCTCCCGTGGACATCGGACAGCGTCAGGAAATTCAATATGCCCAAACAACGAGGAACGCATGTGAGGGTTTAAAGGGGCATGAAATGACCTTTTGCAAGAAGGGCCAGGATTTTTTTTTTGTGGACTGTGGTGAGCAAGAGGATGGCTACATACTTTTTCTGAACAGTTTGGCGTTTGACCTGCCGCTCTGAGGTGCCTAAGATCTTGAAAGGAGGAATGTCTGAGCCGAATCCACCAGAGAGCTCTTTTGCAACATCTTTCAAGGTATCCAAATGTCAATCAAGAGCAAAATTCAAATTTGCAATGTTTTTTCTATTTTTTCGGCATAGCAAGATTCAATTTACTGTACATTGTACATGTACTTTTGATTCATCCGCCGCAGCGGTGACAGCCAACACACAGCCTGAAAGTCGTTTCACGGAGCAGTGAGCTCCAATTACAGCTTCAGCTGGACTCCGATACGGACAGCTGTTGGTTTTATATTTTGCAGATGGCCAAAGGCATCTGCCTCTTCACGGGGTATTTTGTTCCAAATTCGGTGCTGAAAAGCAATGTCACGTTTACCTTGCCGACACAGGGACTCCATCCTGGGTGTTAAGTCTTGGAGATCGTTTGACTTTGCAAAGGCTTTCCAGCACTGCCTTGGAGTGGTGCCCACTGAGGTGTCAATTCTGATGTTTGATGAAGCAATGCCTGCAAGGTTTTTTGTGTTTCTTGGCCACGTACGGTTCAAGCTTCTCCGGACAATTTCGGACTGCAAAAGATAGCAATAAATCACCAAAGCCTCCACAGAGGAGTTGTTCTGAATCGATTGGGCAAGATTGCAGAAAACAACGTTTCGCTGATGCTATGTCCGATGCACATGCAGACCACGCGGAACATATTCTTGCAGAGAAGTTCGGCTCCGTAAACCATTGGGATCTGAAATCAAGAGCAGTTCAAAGTTAAAAGATGGGAGAATCATCGTATGGATCGTTTGGTTATGTGTTGGGTCCCAAGCAAGGACAGCATTGTGGGACAACTGTTGGCAGCTAGTCACCCAAAACTGAAGCACAGTCGCCGGCTGTTCACGGTCGCGATGGCGTTCCAGCCGCCACCTCGACAGGTGTGTGTCAATCCGCGCGTTCCACGGGCAGTCCCATGGACGTCAAATGACGCACAGTCGCTTCCTGGTGGAGTTACTGACCAAGACTAGGACCTAGGATGGAAGGTAAGATGACTTGGCTTTATTTTCAGACTGGTTTCATATAGTAATATAGCATCTTCATTGTTGTTTTATTTTCCTTATAGTGTCAAGTTTGGTTTCCTGCAGGCCAAACGACTTCAAACCTTTGGGGGAAATGCATCTCCAACCTTATTTCCACTTGACCGACAGACCACAGATGCCAGGTGTTAATGATTCGAGGCTTGCTTTAAGGTACGCTCTTGGTGCCCCACACCAGAGTTCACCTCAAGCCTTTAAACAGCATTGAATTGGGATGCACATGTGGTTTGGCAAGAGCTGTAGAAACACAACCGAAGCAGTCAAAGTCCCATTGTACTTCAAAAGCCATGACCGGCAGGCAGTCGATGCTGGTTTCGTGGAGACCATCCGGCAACTGTTGGGCGATTTCCCTAGTGTTTTGCGCGCTTGTCCTTAACAAACCAAAGTAACCTAAGTATCATATCATGAGAAACGCAGTTAGGGAAGGTGTGCATCGCTCAAAATTCTTCGGACGTGCCTGGTTGATAGGCACAGACAACAATGCCCGAAATGTGGCCGAGCAGCGCTATGATTCAGCAAAAAGGACACTGCCCAAACTTGAGTCTTCACCGTTTGTTCTCACCAAGTCTGCGAAACCAAGACCTTGGTGATGTGACTTGTAGAGCAGTGCAGGACAGAGCCAGTGCAGCTGGTGGCATCACTTGTTCAGGTTGGGCCGTTGCAACAACTTTGGGGCACCCTGAGTTGAGACCGTGGCAGTACGTCCAACTTCACTTTTCCTCGGCATGCTTTTCTCACTCGGCTGCATCCACTTGCTTCAAACATCAGCAGCACTCATCCTTTCGCTCACCACAATTATCTGTTTCTGGGGTGTCCATTACTACTGGAAGCTTCCATGCAAGCTTTGACAATTTGAGACAAGCGACGCGCCAGCCCAAACGGCAATGTTCACATCTGCATTGTATTGATGTTGATTGCATCACTCAACCTGCCTTCAGTGCAGGTTCTGCTCAAGAGCGACATTGAAGTGCCAGCTTGGCGCCAAGGGAACCGCGCTCGACTTTCAGCCTTGGCGCCTCAAAGGTGGATTGGTTGCTCTAGAAAGGGAGTCACCCTCAGGATTAGCAAACCTTGAAGGGGTTGGCACTAACTTTCTGTTGAGGGGGTAAGAATACCTGCCAGACGCGCGTAATTATCTCGATGTAGAAACATGCAGAGACAGACACACTGCTAGGGTGCGCAACAAGGTGCGGGAACAATGTGCAGTGCTCTTGCGGCAGTGTTGTGGCAAGGCCGTCCAGGGCACGACACTGGCACAACACTGGAATGGTTTGACACCCACATATATATATATAAGATATCTCAGCTAGTAATTAGGTTGGAGGCCATCGCTAGTAGGTTCCTTCTGATCGGTTTTTTTCTTCACAGATAGCTGAATGCGACATTCTGGATTTTGAGATTTTTTCTGGGGTAAAGCCTGTAAAGCTAGTGAAGGCAGGAGACATGATCGGCTACCAGCCTCCGAAGCTACAAAGCTCTGATTCGAGGTGAAAGATGCTGATTCCACATGGCAGAAGCTGGGGACACACCAGGTGGGTTCATATTTGGATCCGCCAGACAGTGGGCTTCTTCAAGATGGCACAGTGGGTTTGAAGATGAGGTGCATAGCCGCATAGTCGTCATTGACCTAGACACAGATAGATAGATCATGATGGATCATGGATTATGGTTCAAGATGGATGACTTATCTATACTTATCTAATTATCATGGATCAATCATCAAAGGATTGATAGGGAGTCATGATAGTTCAGTCTTTGAATTACCTCCCCAGGCGCAGCTGCGAGGGCAGTTGCTTCAGATCCTGGAGGAGTGGGAGTTTCGGTGATGTTCGACCGCTTATCAATGTGGAGATGTCACCATGCCTTAGACATCCTAGATATACAAAGCAAACATGTGTTTTCAGTATATACAGGTTTAAGGTGAACCTCTTTCTGGACAAAAAGGAGCCGTCAAGCCGCCCGATGCAGGCCGAAGCAGTGCCGCAGGTCAGGAGAAAGGCCTGACGCATGAAACACCTGTATGCTTTTCCAAGCGGATATTTCTCTTGATGCGTCTTCCTTAAATTGATCGTTACATTTCAATCATGAGGTGTCTGATTGCATCCAAAGCTTGGCTAACCAAATCGTTGACATCGAAGATGACCAACGTCCGCAGAACCTCCAGGAGACTTAGGCAGAGAGTCAGTCTCGAGGAATCGTATGAATGAGCACAGTGCGCAGCAGTTTGCATTCCCTTGGAGACATTTTCCAGCTGTTTTGCCCGAACATGTAGGAATGATCGATTGATATCGATTGACAAGGATACTCTTCAAGTTAAACAATGGGCCTTTTTTCATGCTGACACATGGCCATGTTTTGCTTTGCCATTCCCAAGTGTGTAGGAGTGGCCTGAGCTGATGCCCACTCTTTTCCGCATCATTTGCGATACCAGCCAGGACGGCCAGTGATGTGAACAGGGCTTGCTTCGGGTCACCATGGTCCGTGAGTCGCCGAACGTTCAGTTAGGAGAGAATCCATAAAGGGGCCCAGACTTCAACACAAAAAAGCAATCATGTAAAAACTGTTCCTGGTCGAATCAGTCCCAATCATTCTGTTTGCTTTGCTGAACGCCTCACACCAGGACAGCAACCTTCGAGCTGATTGCTTGTGGATTGTCAAGGCAGAACTTGATACACGTGATGGGCCCATCGTCGTTCTGCAGGTTGAGACAACATGAGATAGTCATGCTCCAGAGTGAGCAGATGGGTGAAGGCTGTTGCTTTTTGATGGCATGCTACTAGTAAGAGTTTGCTGAGTCATTTCATCCACTGACACAGATATCAACTGAAACTACTGGATGACTGGATGTTTGCTGAGTCATTTACAGTCATTTCATCCACATTTCCAGGATTCCATGATCAACTCATATCAACTCATGAGGTTTTCAGAGATCCCTCCGGGGTCGCATGTCTCTTTCCGCAGGAGCTGACGTGTTCCGTGTGGCAGATGCTTTTGGCCAATCCCACGCAGACCTACCAGGCACTTTCCAAGTTCAGAATGACATTGGCCAATCCAGAGTGGCATGGCTTCAGCATCTTCGGCAGCTTCACAGGTGCTGCAAACATGCTTGGCAGATCCTGCGCTGGCTGTCCGTGACTCAGCGTTCTTGATGCCATGAAAGATTGATGCACCAATACCGGGAACAAACAAATGTCATTTTGGAATGATTGCTCTGGCTCAAGAAACGTATATAAGAGTTTGTACGTCAGCCTTTGTCCAGTTTTCTTTCTTTTATTGAACGGATTGTGAGCCCCATTGGCTAGGCAGTTGTAGCGAACTCTAGATTCATGAAGTCATCACGAGGTGAAGGCCGAAGCTGCAGCTTTGCTGTGCTCCTTTGTGGACAGTATTTCAAGCAGAGAGGTGGCACCTGTAAAAAACCGTGGGATTGTGGGGTGCATTCTGCAGATTTCCAGTTGGAGTTTTGGGATTTCGTTTGGAAAGAAATCCTGGTGGGTCCGTTCTGGATCCAGCGTTTGCTTCGTTCCATTGGTTTTGACTTTGTTTTGAATCATGTACACTGACGCGGCCAGGGACGAAAGCCTTTCCAGCAGTTGATCCCGGATGCATGGAAGCCTATGCTGGACGGCACCGTGAGGAACGATCGAATTGTAGTCCCGACGTGTACGATGGCAAATACATGTTAGGTTACTGTAGTTCATGCGAAGATGTCCAACAGTATGTTGGCCCCTAGCAGGGTGTGTTTGGGTGTAGAAGGACAGGTGCCGTTTGTACTTGTCCTAGTTTGCAGCAGTTCGACCGACCAATGTTTGCTGACCATGGTTGTTTACAAGATCATGCTCATTGGCTTCTTGACATCACGCAGATGACGCTAAGGTTACAACTGTCATGGCGCAGCTTGCTAGCGACCCTGAGCCAAAGTGTGGGCCCGACTGTTGGGATCGTTGATCATTGAAAGGATTCAAACAGTGAAAGGCACTTACTTGATGAAGCAGGCGTGGAACATCCTCCATTGAGTGATCTGGAGTGTTACGGGAAAACGGGTTGTCCCTGGAACATAGGATACTTTTTTCAATCTTTTTCACAAAACCGGCGGTTCCTCTGAACACCGAAGAGGTTCTTGGACCGACCGTCCCCGCCGTCCCCTCTCCGTCCCCGTTGTTTCACCGAGGCATCTCAACACGGTGCTGCAAGCCTTCCAGTCTACGACCGAGACGGCGGATTTCTTCAAGCAGCACGTGGGGCCACCAAAACAACGGAAAGTCGGAGCATGTCCGGATTGATGGATGTGAGACAACGGGAAGCTTTGATAGAGGTATACATCCGACTCGGTGAATGTGCAGCTTCACTTTGCAGAGATGTTTTGCCCTTTGGTGCCCAGATTGCGACACATTTGATGCCAGTGCTGTGTGGCATTGCAAAGCCAGATCCTCAGCTCTGGACTGCAGTTGATGCGACATGAGCGACGTTTCTACATGCTTGTATGACGTCAGATGACGTTTGTATTTGAAGGTCGCACCAAGATATGGCTGCAAGGCAGGGGGGTGTCCACTTCATATGTTAATTCTTTTCTTTGATACGTCGGAGATCTTGGGATCCAGCGGATTCACACTGTCATCACCGTCGGCGCGTCGGATTTCGCAGGAAGTATGCATTTGAGGTCGGAGCCCGAGTTCAATTTAAAAACTAAAAGAGGAGTAAAATGTGGATGATGGGGCAGCAGTACTGATCTCGCAATTTTAAGGGACACCGTTACTTGACTGTTTCTCAACTATTTCTTCGCATTCGAAACTGTCGGCTGCCTTTTGCGAAGGTGATTGTGTCCTTCATGGAGAGCAAGCCTAAAATGATGCTCAAGGTGCCCCACTATATCGAACAGGCCGGACTCCTGTGAGTAGAGTCACAGAGTCACATGCTAGCCGGAAATGTGCACCGCTCCAAACTAAACACCCCTCAAATCCCCTCAACATTGGATGCTACATGATGCTAGTACCAACAAACACTGGGTCACAGGCACAGCCACGTGTCTCTTCGAGCGACTCTCCCCTAAGCACATAGGGGAAGGCCCTTTTGGGGGCTTCCCAACCGAAGCGGCTCTCCGAGGCTCTGGATCTTTGTGTCCACTTCATGATGCAGCTTGAGGACGACATCTCTGGTTGGATGCAAGAGGCCCGAGTTGGTCCTGCGATTCCTTCCCGGAGCGTTCTGGCAGAGGTGCCAATTAGGTGCCAAGTAGGTGCCGATGCCATTCGAGTTGGAACAAAAGGTGATTGCCATCTCCTTTGCTATCGCGATGCCATGAAGGGCGAACACTCCTTCATTGTTTGGAGCGAATTTTTGGTCAGGATGATGAGGATGGCGAAGATGAGGAGTTCCATTCTAAGCGCAGAGGAAGTGAAAGAACTTGAAATAAAGCCTGGAGACCCTGTTGCTCCCTGAGGCTTTTCAGTGTTGGCAAAGAGGCAGTGGCTTTCTCAGCTGAACAGATTTCTCAGGGTTCTCGAGGTTGGAAGGGTGTTCTCCACAAGTTGGTGCCGTTCGTGGTGTTTTGGCCCGTCTCCGTTCATCAGAACGCCTCTGAGGTGGATCGTATCAGTCGATGTGCGGTCAAGGTGACGAAGTCGGGCAATCCGGGGTATCAAACGGCCTCCTTTGCTGCTTGGAACATCGCTTGAACGAACGGCCTCCTTTGGTACATGGATCGTTGGAACATTCCAACGAATGGTGGACTGCCTGGGCAGAACGCAGGGGTCGTTCGAATGTTATCCTCTTTTTTTAAATACTTCACATTCACACATACCAATATTTTTAATCCCCCGGATGCACCTAACTCATGATAAGAAGTGAGATCTTCAAGAAATCCGTCTTGAAGAAGTTTGATCTCTTGAGTTTGTTTGGGTTGTGTGAAGTTTTGTTGCAGGCCTAGAATCTAGAATGATTAATTATCATCCCCATAGGAAACACGGTTCAACGGTTCAAAGAATGTCCGACTCGACTCAAGAGTTCAGACCTTCTAGACTCCATAATCCCGTGCAAGAGCAATTTCTTTCTGAAACTCTTTCCTTTTGTGTCAGGTGAGAGGAAACATTGTTCAAAGAGTGCCCATTCAGTAGTGTATACAGACCTGCTAGACTTTAGTATGCATTGCTGTCACAAACTCTTTCTGTTTGGCTAGAGAGTGTCCACATAGCAAGGGAAATCACCCCACACGCACTCATCCACTATAAAGTACACACGACAGTCTAGGAAGGAAAGGAACGTAGTAAAGGAACACTACAGCAGTGGGGTTTGGCCTTCGTTTACCATATTTATTGGAGCCGAGTCCATTTCAGGGTTCTCGCTCTACTATATCCCTGATTCCCAAGCACCATCCAAGACCCATTGAGTTCCATTTTGCAATCCTCAATCTTTTGTAGTTTACGTTTGGGCATAACACATGCCTTTTTGTAGCCAATTGCAGTTGCGGAAGCTGCCGAAGCTGTGCAGAAGACTCTTTTGAGCGCAAGGGAGCGCAAGGGCATATGATTAGCCACAAAAATTTACAAACACACCTGCCGATTTTGGGGAAGCCGTGCGGGCAAGCCTTGCGGAAGCTCCAATCTACCAATTTGTCCCTCATTCTTAGCCAGATGTATAGCCACGAAGACACCATGAGAGAACTTAGAAGTGACAACTCCCAAACATCTAGCTGTTCTATATTGTTCATTATTGGACTAAGACCCTGCGTGCAGAAGCAAACCTCAAAGAAACGCTCGGTAACTCACGTCGCGTAAGCTCAGCGGAAGTCCCTACCCAAGCAAGTAGCGCACGGAAGCCACCTTTCACATGGCGGAAGGTTGGCGCAAGCAGTTGCGGAAGCTTTGTGTTGGGCCCATCACAAACAAAAAGGACAAACAAACAGAATTCCTACAGGTTTGGGCACCAGGACCCCATCCTGGACCTCGTCAACAGCACATGAACCCCCAGATGAAAGACTGGATTCCAGACCCAATTTTCAGCGCTTGGAATGGAGATAGCTGAGATCCTTGGGCATTACTTGCGGGTATCCCTTTGGTTCAGTCAAAGCTGAACTTGCGTGAAAAGGATGCTGCCAGAAACCAACTGGGTGCAGTTGTGGAGGTGGAAGCATTTCCATTCTTGCTGGAGGGCTTGAAACAGGCCAGGGAAGGCAGCACATGATGCTTCACTCTAGTTACTGGTAGTTCGCTTTTTGAGTTGTCAGTCTGTCACTATAAAAAGATACATTAAAATCATTAAAACATGTTTCTAATTTTTAACGGTTTTGATGGTCTCAAATCGGCTGCCGGACCTGCAGCCCTGGGATTTCACTCCAAGAGTGTTCGGAAAAACGCTGGCCTGGCAGATGCTATGCCACTATGCTTTTCTATTTTGGTGAAACGACAGGTTTCAGATGCCGCTTATGACTTTTGTTCACAATTCCTTGGTTGAGGCAGTGACCAAGCTTTTTCAAACCGGAGAATGGAAGCAGGCCTTGCATTCGAATGCATTAGAGAGATCCGACTGGAGGCTGAGGCAGGACCTCTCCCCTTTCGACCCTCAGGTTGTTGCAGGGATTTCCACGCTTGCCATGATCGCTGAATATGTGGACGACGAGGCCAGGCCGACCCACACCGACCCACAGCGACCCAGCTCACCGGCCAGGCCACGGTGTCCCAGATGACGAATGGCATCAAGATACAGTTGGGGGCAAGCAATGCGCCCTCCTGACTGATTGCAGCTCTACAACTTTTCTGAAAAGACCAGGTGAGCGGACGAAGTCACACCCTCCAACACTTTGACATACATGACATACTGGGATCGACGAGGCCTTTTTGTCCTGACGTTCTAATGCGTTGAGGCTTGAACAATTTGAGCTGGGTATGTACGTATGGAATCATATGGATACATATGGTATGTACATGTATGTACAAAATCTTCAATTGAATGGAATCCTGAAGGAGTTCCATTTAGACATTTGGTTGGACCGGGCTAGATGGCCTCCATGGCTGGATGTTCCAGTATGACTGCAGTGGTGGGGAGCTGTGTTCCAGGTATGAAATGTGTCATACAATCTATCCGAAAAAACAATATGAACAAATCACGCTTCTATACAAGTTCACAATGTATGAATTATGACACCCAAAAGGTAATTGGTGAACGTCAGGCATGGACACTATAATATGTAATGTGTTTTCCACATGACTGAGTTGCTTTCGCATGGCCAGGCGTGTACGGTATGCTGCTTGGGGTGGCATGGCACAATTTTCCGAGGAGGGGTGCTTGAAGGGCCAAATGGGACTTGTGCATGTGCATTGTTTATATGCATAGATTGTGATACAGGTTATATAGTTTGGCTGAGAAAAGTACTGTAGCCTAGCAGCTTACTCTTTTTCCAGCCAGGACCATGCTGATGTTGTCAGCTCTGAGGTGCGATCCACCGAAGAACGAACGATAGCTGACAATGTGCTGATCGAGAGACTTAACAAACTTATCCTCCTGAAGAAAGCAACAAGGACGGGTAAGGCCTGAAGGATACAGAGCAGATCCCGGACTATCGGTGACTCTATTTGGACTGCAATATGCAACGTGTTTCAATGACGGCACGGTTTGGATCTCCAGTTGCTAGGCCTTCACTTCTCAGTTGCTGCCAGAGTTTCTCAAAGGCCCTCGTGCTGGGAACAGACACCCGAAACTACGGGGGGCGCAACGTGATGGGACGGATGGAACTTGTTGGATTTGCCTGGCATAAGGTGGATCGATCGAAAAAAACAACAAAGCACAAGTGTGCCTGCCATCCATTTGGTGTATTTCTCACAACTAAGAGCAAACTATAGGTGTTCTGACTGACCATTGAAACCAATTGTGCAACATCCATCATGGACGACGCACGACCAGCAGAACGCTGGGCGTGCTTATTCTGGGAAGTGGCTCTCGGGGAGACATGGTCGGCGACGGAATGGGGCGAAGAGGTGGTGTTTTTTGTGCTTTAGAGCCTGTGCCTTTCTTTTTTGCTCTTTTGTGCCTTTCTTTTGTGCCTTTTTTCGGCGTAAGCGATCGTGCTTTTGGTTTTTAGCAGTCAGACCGAGAGCGAGGTCTTGATGATTCTTGCCCCAGAGTCAGCCTTCGATGCATGGAGGCGATCTGCCGATTTTGGAACAGGTGATTCAACTTGAGAATTCATGTTCACCTGGTCACCTCGTTTCAATTGGAACTTGGATTTTTCATGTTGTTTTACCTGTTTGTTCCCGCTTTGTCATTCAATTTCGCAGGCCTTCCAGCATTATGGTGAGGCTTTGGAGCGAGAGGACATAGCAAGTACAAGTTCCTGGTGAGGCTTCTTTTCAGCTGCAGAGTTTCTTTGCAGGATCTGGAGCCTTTCATCCAACCCTTGATGGAAAAGCTGGGTGCCAAGCTCCAGAGTCAGGACATCAAGGTGCAGAAGAAGGCCCGGAGCCGGGTCTGGCATGATGCCCCGGCATGGTCTGGCACGGCTTTGCTAGTCAGGCGATCACCTTCATCGCCGTCATCGCCGGACAGGCCAATCCAAGGGTCAACGTTTTTCTCGGATTGCCATCTCTGCCACTGGATGAATAGAAATTGGTGTTGCAAGTATGTCTTGCGTTTTGGGATCTCCCGGCATCAGATTATGGAACACCTCCGTGATAGATGGAAAGGTTTTCTAAGAAGGGGCATTCACTTTTCTATCTCTTTTGGGGGACACTACTACGCCTTTCTGGCCACCTTGAGAGGTAGATGATGCCTTCGCTCCCTATTACGGCCACTTGATGCCGGTGCTGAAGCAGGCGTCGAATGGCGAGACTCCACGCCGTGAGATGTCTGGAGAGCGCAGCAAATGAGTTCATATCCATATGGCACACACTCCCATGACATAAATTTCTGCACATGATCGCATTTGTACATATGCAACATGTTTGTATACGTGTATGCGTAGATGTAAACTGTAAACATGGATCTCCCTCCCTCTCTCTCTCTCTGTTTATATTCGACTTGCTGAAATGTGGGCGCCAACAGTGCAGTGCACATTATATAAACGGTTTAGCCCAAATGTCTCGCTGTAGATGGGTCAAGTGAGCAGCCCCACAATATATATATATATATTTTTAAATCCCAGATGTGCACAGAGAAAATTTGAAAGCGGACGACCGGAACACAAGGTGATCCAGAATACATTGCACAAGACAGAGGCTCGCAGGGTCTTGATTTCTTGCTTTTGTGGTCCTTTGCCTCGCGATTTTCGATCAAGAACTTTGCAGGAACGGCAGCTTTTGGGCAAGTGCTTTGAGTGCATCTCTTTGTTGGCCCGGGTTGAAGCCCCAGAGAACACATGGGTCATGATATTGCCAAGACGAGAGAGCCCTTTGCATGTGAGATGAGATCAGATCATCAGTGGGTAGTTACCACACGCAAGCACGCGCGCACACACACACACATGGACTGCCGAGCATGTGCTTTCACAAGAGGAGACCATCTCTGACCCTTGGATTGGGGCAGATCGATGGTTGCACCTGGTTTTGCGTACTTGTTCCGTGCAGCGTATCCACCCGTATGGCAAACAAAGATGCGTCGTAAGGGGACCACAATCCTCCCACTTGATATTGTAGAAACGCAGTTTCAGCACCAGTGTCGGATGGACAGGTTTGAGTGATCCCGCCGATACATCTCGGCTTGAAGGCCTGATGCCATTTTACAGCTGCGCCTGAGGAAACTAAGTGCGCGAGGGCAAGCACATCTCACAACCAGCAGGTCATTACCCTTGGGCATTGGCAAGAGCACTGGTGGTTGGAATGGAAAGACAATTTGAAGCTGACTTCAAGAAGCCTCACTACACCTTGGCAGTCGAGGACGGTGAGGAGATTGAAGATGAGACCCAGCTGCCCGTCGACCTCGATGAAAGTGACTCTGATGGTCTCCCTCATGACGACCAGCAGGGACCAAAGATCTCAGCAAGTGTCAAACAAGCTCTCAAAAGGTTGCATGAAAACACAGGTCACAGATCCGGAAGAAGATTGGCAAGAGCTTTGGCAATTTCCGGAGCACCTCCGGCCATGGTTCAAGCTGCACGACACCTGAAGTGCTCTATCTGTGACGAGCACAAGATCCCAAAAGCTCGGAGGCCGGCGACCTTACCGACCCCGAAAGATGTTGGAGACCAAGTGCATATGGATCTTTTTGAGATCTGGGACATCAGCGAAGCTCGCTTCTATGTGGTGCACGCCATCGACTACGTCTCCAGGCTTCAAATGGCAGAGATCCTAGAGCACAAGAGTTCTCAGAACGTGGAGCGCTTCTTCAAGACGCGCTGGCTGCCCATCCTGGGCGCTCCTCGTGTTTTGGTTTGTGGCCAAGGCAAAGAATTTGTGTCGGCAGAGTTTGAATTGTTTTGCAGCGAATGGAGCATTTACCTTCACCACACTGCAGTTCAAGCGCCTTGGCAAAATGGAATCTGTGAGCGTGGTGGTGCTGTGCTCAAAGGTTTGCTTCGCACGTGCGTCAAGTCGCATTCAGCTTTGGGCAAAGATGATTTAGACATTTGTCTTCAAGAGTCCGTCGCTGCATTCAATAGCGATGTGACAGATGCAGGTGTCAGTCCTGCTCAGGCTGCATTCGGAAAACAACCCAGGATGCACGGTGATTGCCTTGGAGATTTCGGCCGACGCCTCAGTGAACACAGCCTCATTGATGCCAAACCAAGCTTGGCCCGGCAGGTGGCAATCAGAGAGACGGCCCGAGTGGCTATGATTCGGCTGCCCTTCGAGAAGGCCGAAATAGCCAGATCAAGAGCTCCTACCTCACAGCACGGATTGGTGCCTGGCGACATAGTCTACTTCTTTAGACAAGCTCGCTACAACAACAAGACAGCAGCATCAAAGAAGAAGTTGGCCCTCCGTCGCTGGCATGGTCCCGCTCTTTTGGTCGCCCTTGAAGGCAATGTGAACGGCTTTGTGAGCTTCCGGGGTCAGTTGACCAAATGTGCATTGGAACACCTTCGATCGGCAAGTTCTTTGGAGCAAGTGGCTAGTGGTGTTTGGCGTGATGCCATTCAAGAAGTAGTTATTGAAGCTGGTGTGCAAGACCAGATTCGTGAACAAGCCAGCCCTCTACCTCAGATTGCAGAGGAGCAAACTGCTGACGATGAACCGGCGCTACCTGCTGAACCTCTTCTTCCTCCCAGTGTACCGGAAGACAGTCCAGCAGACCTTCCAACCTCGAGAGTTGGTGAATGCTTTGGGTGTAAATCCGCCCCAAGAGTCTTCAAGCGGTTGGTCAAGGCATACTTCATCAATGCCTGATTTGAGCCAATCTCCTTTTCCTGAAGCAGTACGATCTATGTTGGCTCAACGAAGACAGAGTACCACCAGCCGAGCTCCCAGTATGACAGAGTCCGCAACTTCGAAGAGACCTGCAGAAGTGGATCCGGCAAGACTGCGAGAAGAAGTCCAACAGGAACTAGATAGTTCTTCCTTGCAACCGGCACCTTCTCCTATGGCTCCTGCCTCAGAGACTCTCAAGGTGACGCATGAAGTGCTTGAGATGGAAGCCTTTTCCCATGTTCATCCTCTGGTCCTCTACGGCAAATTCAACTCATGGCTGAGCAGGATCGTTTGAACCCGCTTGAGGCCAAAGTCAGAGACCATGGAACCTGGAGAGGAAATTGGCCACTTCCTTCGAGGACTGATTTCAGGAGACGCCAATTGCTGAACCAGTTGTGGCCCTTGGGAAACAATGATGCGGCTCAAGAAGTGCTTGCAGTGCTCACAGCCCGCAAAGAAAAGTTCTGGAGCCAGATGAGTGACTTCGAGAAGAAAGAGTTCAAAGAGGCCGCCGCCAAGGGATGGTCAGTTTGGACCGAGAATGATGCAATCGAACCTCTTCCAGACAGTGAAGCTGAGAAGATCAACATGAAACTCAAAGCCGAAGGCCGAAGGTGAAAGTCATAGAATCTTGGTGCCAAGGTTCATCTACGTGGACAAGAATGATGGTCTGCGAACAGCTGAACGCAACTTGCCCCTCAAGGCCAATGCAAGACTGGTCGTGCCGGGATACCAAGACATCTCAGCATATGGGCTAAGGTGTGACGCTCCAACGGCTTCGAGGACCTCTCAGCACCTCCTGTTGACCTTTGCTACAAGCATGCATTGGACCCTGTCAAGCGCCGACATCAAGTCAGCGTTCATGAAAGGTGAAGAGTTTGGACCAGAAGACCGAGTGCTTTATTTGGCCAATGTGAAGACGAAAGATCCAAGTGAACCTCAACTTCCTTTTTCCTCCAACGGCCTGTGCCGCGTCAAGAAAGGAGTGTTTGGCCTCGCAGATAGCCCTCGTCGCTGGTACAAGCGCCTTTGCAAGTCTGTGCGCCAACATGGCTGGCGAATGTCTTCACTGGACTCAGCAATGTGGTTTCTTTGGAGCCCTGACGGCTCGCAGTTGGATGGCATTCTCATCTCCCACGTGGACGACTTGCTGCTTGGCGGAAATAGTCGAGCGCACAACACCCTGGAACTCCTTGGGAAAGAGTTGGGCTTTGGTTCAACCTCGAAAGGAAACATCACCTACTGCGGAAAGAAAACTGAGCAGTTCAAAGACTTCTCCATCAAGGTTTCCATGGAAGAGTACCATAGCAACCTTCAGCAGGTGCGCGTCCATCCAGAACGCAAGAAGACGCCCCAAGCTGCATTGATGCCAGGTGAACAGCGCCAATTGCGAGCGCTTCTGGGAAGCCTTCAGTGGCTGGTAGCTCAGGTCAGATTTGACCTCCAGTTCCAGTTGTCGACCTTGCAAGGTGCCTCACAGACCATAGAGACGCTGATCTGGGCGAACGCCCTTGTGAAAAAGGCGAAACAGCATGCCTCGTTCTCCCTGAACTTCAAACCGCTGGACCTTCGTGATGCAGGCATTTTAGTTGTCTCAGATGCTTCATTGGGCAATGTCACCAAAGAAGGCAGCAACCAGGGAGAGTCCATCAAGAAAGTCTACAGTCAAGCTGCCTACTTTGTCTTGATCGCGGACCGCGACCTCATGGCTGGCAAGGAAGGAAGCTTTGCGATCCTCGATGCAAGATCGCATAGGCTCAACAGAGTCTGCCGCTCGACCTTCGCGGCAGAAATCCTCGGCGTAGAGGAAGCGATGGACGCAGGGCAATATTGCCGTGGAGTGCTGAGTGAAGCTTTCGGACATCCGCTCGACAGAAAGCCCTTCGACCTCAGCACTGACTCCGGGTCGATGACTGTTGTGACCGATGCAAAGGATGCCTACGACAAGTCCTGCTCGGAAACTCCAAGCTATGGTTCCCAGAAAAGCTTAGCTTTCAGCGTCAGCTGGATTCGCTCTATGCTTGGCAGAAGCAATACTGCCATTCGCTGGATGGCCACCGAGAACATGCTGGTGGACTGTGGGACGAAGGAGTTAGACGCAGGGCATTTGCGCAAGATTCTCAACGACTGTCGCTGGTGTGTGCAGTTCTCCTCCCAATATGTCAAGCAGACGTCAAAAGCAAAGCCAAAGGCTTCAGCGCAGCGCCCCAGTTGTCAAGTGAGAAGTGATTTGGGAACGCCTTTTGAGAGTTCCTCTCCCCTGTTCGGGCACGTGATGAAAATCTCGGAGAATCCGGGATGGCATGATTTGAACGAAAATGTAGTTGCTCATGTTTGCAACCAGGCCCGATCGTACCGATCTTCAGAGCCCAGGTTTGCTGCGCAGAAGTATCCTTTCAGGTCCACCTTTGCTCGATTTGACAGCGACCATAGTTGTTTGTGGCGAATCCTGGAGGCCAACATTAATGTTCGAGAGCTCCAGAATGTTCGCCAAATGATTGGCGAGACCGCCGCACGACTCGACACTTGCCATGCAACAAAAGAATAGGATGAACTGTAGAAACGCAGTTTCAGCACCAGTGTCGGATGGACAGGTTTGAGTGATCCCGCCGATACATCTCGGCTTGAAGGCCTGATGCCATTTTACGGCTGCGCCTGAGGAAACTAAGTGCGCGAGGGATCCTTTTCGCTTGGATTCCACAGATATAAAGCTGCACGAGTTGATGACGCGTGAAGTGACGAGTTGATGTACTTATTCATTCATATTCTGTTCCCAGGTCTGCATCTCGGACTGGAAACCAGCTCAATCTCAACTTGTTTTGCTCCTCCCCGCGCAGCTGCCCCTTCTGGCCAAGTTTCCAACTTCCTCGCCGCGCAGAACGATCTGAAAGTTCCGCCGATATATCATCAATGACAGCTTCCTCTTTGCGCATTCCAAGCAATTGCGACTGGTGGCATCTGGGTCGTTATCCAACAATCGACAACTCAAACGCACAGAGACAGGCTTGACACGCAAGATTACACAGGCATGGCTGGCATCATAAATCATTGTTTTGGACCACGAAGCTTTTGCATCATCACGTCAAGCGTGAGGGAGTGTGACAGTGCAGGTCCTTACGAGTTTCAGGGGACAAGATTGGTTGTGGCTGCCGTGGCCATGGGTCAAACATTCGAGCACCATCCACACCCACTTGTAAAGGGACAAAGATAGACTAAAGCAATCTAAAACCTGGGGTATATATATATATATTACATATTTTTAGCCATCATAGTTGAGGCCGTTGGGCGCAGTGGCTTCAAAGCCGATGCTGAGCAGATCATGCAGGTGTGATGAATCTCCCCCGGCACTGAAAATGGGAATAAGGTAGATGAGGATCTTGGTTTTCATTGCTCATGAATTTCCGAAACCTATTAGCCTATTCTTGCTTGATCTTGATGGTGCAAGGCCATGATTGAAGCAACGAAGGTGCCAAACTTGCCGATGAGCGATCCTGTGAAGGACAGCGACTTGAGGCAAACATGCTATACATAGTGCATGTTTAAGCATATTCCTCAGCTGCTAAAGCTTTCTTTGATGCCACTTTGAGGGTTCGTTTTGAGGTTGTAATTTTCAGCGTGAACATTGTCTTTGCTAGGAGTACATGATGGCGGCCTCTGAGCGCATTTGTGTGGCACTCTTACTAAGTGTCCATATAAATTAATGTACTTGTTTTGTTCTGTCTTGCTCATGAAGATTTTAGAGTGACTGAGTCCACGCTGAAAGAAGACTTCCTTCCCTTCGTCAGTCACATCTTGCAGGGGCCTTAAACTTTATACTTGGTGCATGACAGTGTACCTGGACAGTCTTTGGACGTGTACATAGTTGTGATGAATCAGTGAGGAGGACATGGGGACATGGGGAGTGTTTTCTACTGAGTTTCATTGTTTTCTTGGACCGTCTTGGATGCTGCGAGCTGAGTCCTTTTGTTCCCTGGAGAGCTAGGCCCGGTGTTTTGGAGAAGTTCACGCTGGCCCCAAGGGTGCCTGGGATGCAGCACACACCATCAGTTTGACGCGCGTCAGGCCTCGCGGCTCGCAAACATTAAAACAAATCATCCTTGAAAAGGTAGAGAGCCAGTTGCCTGATGCGTAAGGCGTTGTCTTGCAGAATTTTACTTGGTGGCTCGACTCCACCCTGGTTCGTTTGCTTGGATTGTTTGTTTGCCTGTCCTGGCTGGTTTGTGTTCTTTTTTTTTGCAACGATTGTTTGCGATTTGTGTGAGAGTTTTTTCTTTTGGGTGCTGCAGTTGTATTGCTCAGTAAACTCTTACTTGATACATAGGCGGCCGTAGGCGCATCAGACTTCATTCAAGTGAAGTTGGCTGGATTGCGTGCATGGAAGCCCCATTGAAGCCCCTTGCAATCAGACTCAATTAGAACCGCAGGGCAGGATCGGCATTAGGAGTGTTTGGTCTCAGTGTCTTAGCAATCTTGTCTCAGTGTCCAGTAGATGTCCTTCCTCAGTTTTGTTGTTGTTGTTGTGCCTAGGAGTTCACACCCGGGAACAATGACATTGACGATGACGATGAAGTCAACCTGCCTGTACCTTAGCCTCAAAGGAGGGTAGATCAATACCTTCTGCTTGTGGTAAACGTCCGATATTTTTTTGCTGACATGCCGTTGATGTTTGGCATGTGAAGTCTTCGCCCGATGTGAGGACCTTGCTGCGTGAGAATGGCCAGGTGAAGGTAATGATCATGTACTCCTCAGAGATTCAGGACAAATCATCACAGCTTCAACTCTCTGTGACCTTCATCATTCATCCAGTCTCATCTTCCGTGGGCATAGGATGAACAATGCAATCGAATGCAATCTTCTGTGTTCGGTGTGAGTTGAATTCACAATGATTCAGGATCTCAAAGGGGCCCTGGAATGTGTGCACACGCGGTTGCCTTAGATATTCACTTTCAGAATTTTTGAGCGCTTCGCTTCGCACAAGGAAAGCCACGTAAGAACAGAAGGGATTTGGTTTAGCACGGTGGCCGTGAAAGAGCTAAGAGACCAGGAACCATAGAAAGTCGAAAGTAGCAGCATCCCAGAAGTGACTTTCCAAGGTTTGTGGAAGAGCTAGCTGCTGCGTATGCACCTTTTGTGACCCAAACTGCACAGGCCGCGACCCGTGAAGCTTTTCAGCTATGAGCAACCAGAAAGGCCCCGCTGGAAACCAGGCACTACTTCCAGTCTTCGACTTCACCATGGAGGATGGCATAAGGCCGGCACCGAGTTTGCCAGATCTGAGTGTATATGGGAACAGGGGTCTTTGCCCCCGGCCAAGTGGATGTTGTTCTACTTTCTTTTTTCCCGTTTTTTTTGGGGGTCTTCCAGTCCTTGCTACAGTGATGTGTTCCACGTGCAGCTCCGGCTGGAGACGGTTCGTGCTCTCAGGGACCTGGCCTTTGAAACCTGGGGCCAGCTCTGCCGCAGTGCTCGCCAGGGTGGACAGGCATGGCACGACGCCGAATAGGGACCCCACCGCGTTTTGACCCATTTCAATGCGTGGGGGCGGAAGCGCTGTGTTTAGGGGGCGGAAGCGCCGTGTTTAGCACCTTTGGACTGGTTCATTTGCCAGTGGCCAACCCAAAGTCAGAAAGGTGGAACATTTAGCAGCCATGTTTCTTTGGAGCTTCAGCAAGTCAGACTGCAGCAACCTCGTTTCGAGCCGCCGATCCTTTCCAGAAGTTGCCGTGGGACTGAACTGTCGAGTCCTGCACAGGTACAGATCGTGAGTGAGCTTGTGATGGAGTTCCTCAAGAGGGTCCTGCCCAAATTTGAGGCTGCCAAGGCAAGGATGACGCCAGCTATTTCTCCGGTTTGACATTTCACTTCAGGGTAAAGGGTTCGCAAGGGCCGAACGTGTCACGTTTGAAGCATCATTCGCACAGTTGACACGTGAAATGGGATACATCTGCGTTTTGCAAGGAGGCCCCGATAGACGGGGTCAGTGACCTAATGCTCACTGGCCCAAGAGGCATGAATCCACATGGCAAATGCGACAAGGCCTTCTATCCACATGAGCCACAAAGCAACCACTCAAAGGGAGTACACATATATATATATATATATGGCCACAGCTAGACGGCTCAAGCCATGTTGGATCAGCAATGGATATTATAACGGTTGCAGGTGCCGTTCTCACCCAGCTTCATGAAGAAGAATTGGGCTGCATGGTGGAGAGTGGAAAATATGTTAGAGATTTGAAGACGCTCATTGCCACAAAGATTGGATGTTCAAGATTTCGACTTAGGCTCTTGAGCACAGAGATGGGCGAACTACAGGATGATATGCCTGTCAGACCACTACCAAGTTTGCAGTTAGTAATCTTGGACTACCATGCGCCTGAGGAGGCCAATTGGCACGCACTACGCTTTGCATGTGAGAACAATCAAGTTGTCGAAGTTACAAGTTTGCTTCAGAAACCACTGAATCCTAATGGGACAGGTGCAGACATTGACCTTCCTGCACCTATGCTTTTTGCTGCAGAACGGGGCCATTTGGAGGTGGTGCGGCTGTTGCTCGAGGCCGGAGCTGACCAGAACACAGCTGATCAAGACGGGGCAAGTGCCTTGATGGTTGCAGCTGAGAATGGCCACTTGGAAGTGGTGCGGGTGTTGCTCGAGGCTGGAGCTGACC
>CAXAMN010028805.1:1409180-1429246 GCA_963970005.1 Durusdinium trenchii
TGTTGCTCGAGGCTGGAGCTGACCCGAAGGCAGCAGCTCAAGGGGGGGCAACCGCCTTGATGGTTGCAGCTGCGAATGGCTACCCGGAAGTGCGGCAGCTGTTGCTCGAGGCTGGAGATCGCACCTTCCGCACGGGGAGACTCCGCAGTGAGACTCCTCCAGATCCGGGTCGTGATCGACCAGACCGCTCGCGATCGCGATAGACCAAAAAGGAACACAGCTAGACATTTGTTGTTGTGGTAGCTCCAAACAGCAAAGTCAAAAGTTCCTTTTGGCTCCTCCACCTTCAAGACAGTGGTCTCAAGACTGTTGGGGGCTCTTCCACTACAAGGCTTTAGGTTTTGGACCTCAATGCCCCTCCCCATTGCCAACAAGAAGGCATTTGCATATTTTTCATGAGTCCAGACTCCAGACACTGAGTTGTTCTCAGCTTTGGTTCACTCTGGTTGGACATTTGTCAAGAATCTAAGAAGACACTTTCTGGTGAAGAAGCACAGACACAAGCATGGACACATTTTAGCTTATGTTAGCCTTGTTTGAAGCTCATGGTCATGTCTGGGAGATGTGTTGATGTGAGTGGTTTCTTGAACAAAGTGCACTCCTCCCGTCTCAGTTTTAGTGACACGTCCCCAAACACAGCACTAACAGCTTTGTAACATAACAGGCTGGCTGAACGGCACTGCACTTAAAACGCAAAGGCTGATCCATTGTAACCTGGGCAGCAGAGGTCTGCCCCCCGACCAAGCAATCAAGAGGCCCCACTGGGATAGCTTATTCCGGAAGTTTGCCGAATGGACAACATTTATATAATGTGTGCGGTTTGTGTGATACACTGACACACTCTGTTGTAGTTTATCACTTACATTGATTCTACATATTTTCAGTGACATGTAAGTTACATCGCAAATGCAAGCACCTGTCAGAAGGGTAGGGTCACCGGGTGACCACCGGGTGACCAGGTGGACATCAGCGAGCTGAAGACCAGCGCTGAGGGGGTCACTAGCTGCCTCAAGTGAGGAGCCCAGAGTATGGCGTGGATTCAACGGCGTGGCGCTCCACCACAACAACCATCAGGGACCCCAACAACCATCTGGGGCAGAATGTCGTGGTGTTTTCCTTTTCCTTATGTTGATGTCTTTTATGATTCAAATTGATTGAATGGTTTTATCGCTGCCACTGGGAAGGTCATAATCATTGCGCCTGTCGGTTTTTTGGGGGACTGAGCTTCTTGAGCCGAAGGGGGGGGTCGAAGAGTTCTGAGATGAATTTTCCCAGGGAAGCTGGTCCAAATATCCTGCATGCCGAACAGCTGCGACATATTTGCCCGGAGGCCAAACTCACAGGAGCAGAGGGTTTCAGAGAAGTAAAACCGGTTGGTGTGTTGACATGCATTGACAGCGTTCGGGTGGACGATTCAGCAGCATTTTTTGGTGAAACAGCATAATTGTTGCGACCCAGGTCGTACCACTCTGGCAGTGATGGCAGAATCTTTCAAGCGTCGGGAAGAGGCTGCAAAAGGCCGACCGAATGGGCTGTCCCAACATGACGAGGCGTGGTATGGCCATGAGTGCGAAGTCTTCCACCTCTGTCGAAGCGTCTCATGTCCGATTGGTGCTTACCTCGGGTGTCCCTGACTGCGTATATTCTTCATGATCGGCCAATCTAGTCTTTGTGCGATGGCAGATTTCTCACTTGGGACAGGATGGCGACGAACATCATGATGATGACGATGAAGAGGAAGATGAACAGGCGACACCTTTGATGATCCTGGGAATCATGCCTGCATGAGTCCAAGAAAAGGTTGATCCAAACGGAAGGCTATGCGAATAGCCCTGTGTGAAGTTGCGGGCTCCTTGATGCAGTCTGCAGCCTAGATTCAGATGTGAAGCTACACAGCTACAACGCCTTGCCGCCAGTTTTTGTTGAGTATGTGTAGCCTGTTCTTGTCAAAGGAAGACGGTCGTATTTGGGGAACAGGTGGATAGAGCTTGGTCAGCGGCGACAAAGATCGGCATCGAAGCACAAGAGCGGCTCTCAGGCACCATGCTGACATGTTCGTAGCAGAGAGCTTTCCAGACTACCTCAACCTTGTCACCCTGGCATGTATAAGCTGCTCAGATCGATCTCACAGCCTGTATGTTGTCAAGTGTCCCCATTGATTGCATTAGAGTTAAATAATTTTTTAAACATATATATATATATTATATACATACAATTTTTAAATGTGACCTGCAGCATGACCATCATCCAGCCAGGTTGTTCAGTGGTTACAGCCACAGGCTCCAAAGGATGATCGAAAACTTGCATTGCAAGCGCCTCAGCGCCTGAGCGCCAAGCGCCGATGGAGCGTTCTATTCGTTTTCTTCACGCAAACAGCGAACCCGCAGCGTTGCAGTCCAACTCCACCGGCCCGAAACTGATGAGTTGCGCATCGGAGGTTCGTGATGTGCGATTTCCTCGAGTACTTAGGGAAGAGAGCCGGGGGTCCCGAAAGCAAACGATGAGCTGGAGCGAGCCACACGATGCTGATATATGCTAATGAGACACCATGACTCACTGGTAACCGCTTGTAACATGTTGTCACATTGTTAAGTCATTCCTTCCAGAACTTTCCAGAATCAACCTCCCAGTGGTGATCGCTGAAAACCTCCAGGCGACACCTCAGTGGCCTCAATTTCTACCGAAGCTCATCGAGGACGGCCACTCTGATAGCGGTCTAGCGATAGCGGTCTAGCGATAGCGGCCTAGCGATAGCGACCTAGCGATAGCAACCTTGGTTGTACACTTGTACACTCTGAGTGGCGGGACCTCCGAAGGGTCGGGAGTCAACAGCGGTGTCTCAGTGTCAGCCGGAGATATCTCAGGCATCAAGCAAGCTCCTGCAGACGAAAGCAAGCTCCTGCATACTCTCGAAGGCAACGTACGTACCACGTTACGAGCTGTAAAGACCGACCAGGACCACGCCATTTTCACCAGTCAGTAAAATAGCATTTTACTTGAGGTTCCTAACCAGCCGCCAGCCATCAAGAAATTCATCGCTCAGGGCAAAGACATGCGCGCCCCCACATCATGGTCAAGTTGTGCTACACGAGCTGTAAGAACCTTACATATTGAAGCCATATCACTCGCTGCATGTAGCAGCCTGGGAATACGCCACCAAACCCATTGCCTGCAGATCCCTCGGTCCCAGTTGAGCCACACCTGGATGCCCACAAGCAAAGTCATGTGTCAGGACATCCACAATCCAGATGCAGAGCTGAGACAACCTGCGCCAGTGACCTAGGGCTGGGTGAAATGGTGTCAAATGTGTCAAACATACCAGTTTAGCTATGCTTAACTGGATTCGGGGTTGCTCCCGATCAATCAGAACTAGTTACTTTGTGTAGATTCTGATTCAGATTCTATACACAATATATTAATGATTGAACTGATTTCTCTTAGCTTGCGCCGCTCCAGATGTTTGTTTCCGCTCAAGCTGAACTTTTAGGTGCTTCGGGGTCTACTTGGCTGCAAAGGTCCCTGTGAGGGTGGCCCAGTGACCTTTGCGGTAAATCGATCATGTGAATTGAACGGATGCAGCAACCCCTGTCTTGTAGTGCTTTCCATCTAAGCAACTATTCTTAAATGGCCTTCGGGGTCCTTATTACACTATTACACTTTGTGCTTGCTTTACCTGTCACCACTATCTGACAAAATACACTAAAGCATGACACACGGACTGGTCAGACCGGTGGTCAAACCAGTCAGACCACGAGCTGAGCATCTGAGGAATTCGCCCCTTTGGCGTTGGATACTGCCAAGAGACTCTCTGAGGTGGATGGCATTTGTAGATTGTGTTTGGCTGACATCAGGTTGACTAATCTTCACCGATTATGATTTCGATCTGGCCTTCTGTATCCAGGTAGTCACACAGTCACGGCAGAGGAGCAAAAAGAAGTCGGAAAAGATCGCACAGGCCAGGGCATACTGTGTACTGAACAATGGTGATTTCTTGCAAATTCATGGACTACTTTGGATTAACGCGATCGCTTGCATCAGAATATAGGGGGGCATGAGAGGGTAAAGGACCTATGATGACCACCGACAGTCATCCCTCAGAACCACGAAGCGAGGCCTGTGCAGACAATGCGCTCTCAGGCCTTGCTGGGTCCTTGGACAACTTGTTGACACTTGGGGATGGGTCAAACCTGGAGCTCCAACACCATGTAGCTTGACCTCTCAGGTGGGTCAACCAAGGTATCCGTCTCTCAGAAAACCACGTCTTCCCCGCTTTTGGGATCATCACCCTGAAAAAGCCCAGAGATTTGCACCGACGCCCTGGACCATGACGAAGGTCCCATTTGGGCTCCATCCAGTTCGGCCGACAGTCGATCCACCTCGACAGGAGCCGCGTACCATCTGCGTCCGACGGCAGCGAGAACTCCTGAGGTTGAGATCCTGATGGTTCACCCTCAGGCGGTGGCTTCCGTGCAGGCGCGTCGGTTTCCCGAAAGTGACTTGGTGACTCAGTTCGGGAGCTTCCGAACCGGTGGAAGTGCCATTTGTAGGGGAAACTGGAGGAGACTGTTTTCACAAGTTTTCACCTCCAATGGCCTATCTTGTCCATGACATCCGCTTCAAAACCAGCAGGTTGTAGTCACTGACGTGGAGTGAAGGAAAAAGAAGGCCATCTCCTTCATCGTGTCCAGTCCCGTGGTGTGGCGCAAGCGCTAAAGTTCGGTGAAGGGGACAAGCTTCCTGAAGACAGCAAATTCAAGTCCATGATTCAGGAAGCGAAGGCCGTCAAAGGACCGAAAAGGAATACATTCAACATGTATCAACATGTTCAGTGTGTTTTTCTCTGCAGGGAGACTCGGGACTGGGGGATGGAGACATGGCACATGTTCAAGTGACAACTTGGGGATTTTGGTACGAACTGACCTGGCCGCGCTGGAGCTCTCTCGTCTTCAGGGAGAGCTTTGGAAGGTTTGGCTGAGCGGCTTGCAGGGGGGGCCCTGTGTGACACACACGCACTTTGATTGGCATGGACTTTTGCATTGAGACATTATCTAGAATGATTTAGAATGCAAGACTCCAATTGGATTGTTATTCAAGAGGGGTTTCTATTGCACAGGCAACAGAATATTGTACTGGGGGCTCTCATTTTTGTATCCAGAGTTTGCTACTGTCTCTTTGCCGAACCTGTTGTGTTTGCATGAGGCCGTGTCAGGAGGATGAATCCGAAGGTGAACGGAACCACAGAAGATTGCTTGAGTTGATCCAGCAGGACGTGAAACACACACACACACATTGTGAGAGTGAGAACAGAATTACAGTATCAGATATGTATAGATATGTATATTACTACTGAGCATTGAAGCAAGTGTGGCCGCTGGAGAGGGCTAGCGGCTAGCTGTTCGTTTTGTTTAGCTGAAACCTCCAGGAGAAACCGGAAGTCGTTGGCGAAGGAGGCTGGTGCAACAGCTGGCAATATTTTTTTTGGTGGAGAGGTCCAGGATTCTCAATACGGTGGTCGAGGACAGCGAAAGAAACTACGTGACTGAGGGGAACTTGGGGTTCTATTGATATAGAGGTTGGCAAACCAGACGTTGAAGTTGTAGTCCAGTTGTTTAAGGGTCAATTTCATCCTTTTGCCAACTGAGCTTGATTCCTACCCAGGAGCTGGTGCCAATACATATTTGAGAAAAAGTCAAGGAACGACCTGACTTGGAGGGAACCTGCAGCCAGCCCCCAGTTAGCAAACTGCATGGGTCCAGTGCGGGTCTGTGGTCTTGTGGTTGAAACACCACAGTGGAAATTGATCAAAAACACACACACACACATTTGATTCGATCAACTGATCAACCACAGCACTTATTCCTTGTTTCAATCAATCCTTTGCTGTTGGCAGGTCAGAACGTCCCAAAGCTGTTCGGGGTCCTCGTGGATGTGTACAAAACGGACATGGCCGACGAGGCCCAGCCACAGCACAACGGGGATTGCTGCAACTGGGTCAATCTGGGTCCGAATCAATAGAGCCTTTGTTGTAATTTCCTGCAGGATTTTCCTAAAAGAAATACATTTGGCATCGGATTCCTGGGTAATTGAATGGCAGGTCAAACAGGACAGAGAAATTCACCAGTGAAAGTGAAAGCGGAAAAACCGACCTTTTCGCCTTCTTCGTGTTCAGGAAACTTCGAAGGGCATTGGCCTTTTCGCCTTGAGGCACGGGGATCGATGCGATCGATGCATCCGTTGAAGACCCGGTATGCTCCGTTGGTTCTGACAGGAAGTCCTGTTTGAGCAGCTCTTTATGGAAGGTGACCCTACCATCACTTAAATTTGTTATGATGTATTTAGATGTATTAAGTTTCAACAGCAGTTTTTCTTCAAACGCTGTGTGACTTTCCGGATACGAGTTTTGCTTAAACTATGTTAAACTCTGTGATTTCCTCTCACAAAGACGAAGCTACTAGGCTTGGGGAGAGCAAACTGGAAGCCTTTGCTGCCCAGTTCAGCCAGAGACGCCAGTGAGGTTCGTGAGGACAACAGGTTGTCACTCCAGTCACTTCCAGTCCCTTTCCTTCACTTTCTTTTTGCTGCTGGCATTTGCAGAGGAGCAGATTAGAAGAAGTCTTAGTTCATGTAACCATATCATACGTATTAATAATATTGTCTATTTTGATCTCAGGATCCAGTGCCGTATTCTATGATTCGCATCCGTGTCATCGTCAATGATATACGATAAATCGGCAGCAACGCTTTTTCGGCAGCTCTTTTGGTCAAGGCGAGCAAAGTCCCTCTGATTGGCCACAGGTTTGACGTGTTTCAGGTGTCCAAGCCCTTTTTATCAAGGGTCAGTGCGGATCAGTGTTGAGGCTTGTAGAAGGTGGCAGGCCACGCAGCTTTGCTGAGGTGAGAAGCAGAAGAAGAAGCTCATCAGAATTGTACGAGAGGTTCATCCAACATGTTTTGAGATTCAACTAAATCTGCGATCAATATCGATCAATCAGCGCTGCTTCCCCGGAAGCCCTTCTGATGAGCAGTACCCAGTTCTTCCCGCTTGTGAAGCCTGATCCACTTTAATTCAGTCAGCTCCATCACGACAAACCTCAGCTGCAGCTTGCGCAGAAGCGCTTAATATACTGTACTATACCATTATACTAAGTATATATACATAAAATAAATAATTATATATATATAACGTTTCATATCTTCCCACCAAGCAGAGGCTGGGCCGTGCAGGGCAAAACCCTTGGCCCAAACACAGGATGCTTTGCATGGACTCCACAAGAAGCCACATGAGGATTGTTGGGTGTCCACTTTGCATGCTGGCACCTGAACAGGCCTTGTTGTATTTTTAAGGCAGGAAGCAAACAGCCTATAGCAGTCCCATATCCAAGTGACTCAGACATTGTTCACAGCCTTAGGTGCGAAGTGCAAACACTGGTCGAAGCCGAGCACCCCTGGAAAAAACAAACCATACATGATTCATCCGTTTTCTCGTGCGCAAGAACGCTTGTCGGTCTAGCCACCTGCCTTGCGAGCGGGGCTCTGCCTCGTGGAGGGGGGCGGCTATGCATGGCCATTTGGGGCTTGCCCACCCGCGCTCCGGTGGTTCGTTGCTGTGCTGAGCCGGACTATTTGCGAGTGCGCCACCGCTGCCGGGGGACCCTGAGGGAACCAGTGGGGACGCACGTGATGAGTACTTGCAGTAGGGACCGCTGTGCCAGGGAGAGCATTGGGAATGCATGGGACAGCATTCAAATGAACTCTTGTGCTCGGACAATGCCCCGCCTCTGAGCATTTTTGTACTGAGTTCAACCACGCCCCTGGCTGCCTTCTTGTCGCGGCCTGCGACAAGCAGCCTGCGTCTGAGTCTCAAATGCAGAGTTGATGCCTTTGTTGTGGATTGCGCGAGATGTTAAAAAGTGTGTATGTCAGAACGATCTATCGGACGAGAAGAGATGCGCGCCATCCTGATCGAAAGGTCAATTTTGCGTTCAGATGTGCTCCAGAATCTAGGTGTTTCCCACCTCAGAGGTTCCAAGCGAACAAAACTTCTTCGGAAGCCTACATCGTTTTGTGTCCAGGCTCCGGCACTGCTTGCAGCGGCAGGAGCGCTCTTGAGACTGCAGACACATCGGCTTCGTCTCGGCAGGATCGTCATCGTCATCGTCTTCGCAGGAGCACGGAAAAGCAAGATGGCTCGGATGGAGCGAGTGGTTTTCCTGGGTACTGGCTCAGCAGTCCCTGTGCCAGGTGCGAGGTTCTTGTTTTTTTTCGTGAGTCATTGGGTCCACCCGATCCAGCCCGATCCGGATCCGATGATAGTGATCAGCTTGACGTATTTCACGAGATGAAATCCAAGATGCGAGTGAGGAGCCTTGCCCTCTTTATCTCCCTTGCTATTGCTTAAAGTCCTGCCATGTGACATACTGCTGCTGGAAACAATCAGCATCAAGCAGCCAGGACAGCGTAATATGTGTAAACCTGAGCTGGAAACGACAGGGATCAGAGACTTTGGTGGCTTGAAGCCGTTGCAGACATAACAAAGTGTTTTGGGTGAAGTGCACCCATGCAATCATGAAAGATACCGAATGATACTGTGAGTTGTACTTCCCATCAGGATTCTTTGTCTCCATACATGGACAGTTACAGGAATGACAACCACATGCACACGACGTGGCGCAAGTACAGCTTTTCTTCCGATGCAATCGGACGCCACCGGCCGTTTCTGAGGTCAAGCCTCGCGGTGATGTTAAACACTGGAGACCCGCTGGCTATGGGGTTGGGACTTGAGTGAGATACTTCTTTGAGGACACTTGGACCATTGTTTCATCCTGTCCAACTTGGTTCTTGACCGATTGACATTTCAACGGCGCAGTACTCCTGAAACTCCTTCTTAAGACTGCAGGACGCCTGTATATAGTAACTTGTTGCACCAAATCTGACATCATGCGAAATCGCAAATCTGACATCATGCCAATCGCAAGCTTTCCTGCCACAGTGCGCCCGACGCCAGGAGGCATCATTCTCGTGGATTGTGGGGAAGGGACGCAGCATCACATTAAGGCATCCGCTCAGTGGAATACTGTACAACCTTTTTCTGAGGCTTGCCATGTCTCTCTATTGGGCAGACCGTTTGCTGTTGAATCCCGAACTCATTCATCAGGCCTCAGGCTTTCAAAATGGACTGTGTAGCTGAAACCAAAGCGTCTTCGGATGAGCTGCGAATTTTGCCAAGCTTGGTGCTGCGCCTTTGGCAGGTGAGCACGCTGCTGAAATTGTCTCGCGTCGAGGCCTGGCTTCGCAACAAAAAAAACAGTTTTCTTCGGTTTCAGTCAGCCGGTCCAAAGGTAATTAAGTAAGCCGGAGACATGGCAGACATGGCAGGCAATTTTTATCGTTGACGACATTAGAACATTGATATCACTTATTGACAAATATCCACAAATACTCATGAAGTGTTTGGCCGGCCTGGCTGCTCTGTGGTGCTTGACTCACAACATTTGTTCCTGCTTCGCTCTGCGATGCTAAGCTCAAGTGAATGCTCGAAGAACGACGGTTGCACATGGAATTGGAAGTTGCACATGGAGTTCCAGTTCTGGGATGATCGGTTTGCACCCAAGACGAGATGGACATATTTTTTCTCTTGCTGTGCGAACGGCCATAACGATGTTTTGAGCATGTCAAGTTGAATATCGCAGACGAAAACTGGCAGTCAGGTCGTGGCAGAGCTTTAACCCTAGAGAGCAGCAGCAGCTGAACAATGGCTACCGTCACACAGAGGATGAGGCGAAAGCATTCTGACAGACTCATCCGCGAAGTCCATCCAAGCCTTTGTATGCCTTCGTGAAGAATGTTTGGGACTTGACCTACCATGTGACATCCCGTGACTACCCTCCCAACTCAAAGAAGAGTGCAACCTTAGGCCGAACAGAAGCCTTCGACATGCGAACAGACTCCACTCGTGGACGAAAGCAGAGGTACACCTTGGTGTGCGGGTGGTCCAGAAACTCAGCCAGGCGCCGGGCACGGGCGGATCGTGTCGAGCATGACGGGGCGGTTGGCCGGCAGAAGCTGTCGAATGGGTGCATGGTGGGCCCGGTAGGATCCAGGAGTCACGAAGTCTGGTGCTGAAACAGTTTGTGTTTCGAATATTAAACTGAAGATTCGGGGGAGAGCTGAGCCGAGCAAAGGTGCACCAGGGCCTAGCAGAGCAGAAGAACAAGAATTCTGGGACAACAAGATGGGTGAGGCGCAAAGACCTTGGTAGTTGCTCGAATTCGTCATGATTGGAGTTGTGATGGAACATCGATTCTTGATGGCTGATTGACCATTGACCTCCAGGATCAAGCCTCCCTACATGATCGGAGGAGCGCATGCACAAAATCTACCACCCCAATTCCACTTCCGCTACGAGGTGGGGAATGTGCAGATTGTGACGTGTGCAGACGACGACCGCGTGCCTCGTGCATTGACAGCGCCACAGAGCCATCTCAGGATGACCACAATCCGATGATTTGGCATCCCTTTGATGAGGACTGTAGTCCTCAGTTTGACTCCCAGCAGAGTCCTAGCCTAGCTTGTTTGCCACGCAGCTATTCTTTGATAGTCTCCGGATTCTACGTATGCCCGGATCATTTTTGTGCATTTGTATAGTACATTTTTCGCTAAACACACGTTTCGTCTCTGCTTTAGAAGGAATGCCTGTCAGCAGGGTTTTGTGCAAAGCAGTGCTCACCTCGTTGGTTGGGATGTCCTCATTCTATTTCGTGTCATTCTGTCATCCTTGGATGCTTGAGGAGCACCAACACGAGCTTGAAGCATATGCGCGTTGTGCACCGCCGCCAGCGCAGGCCAGGTTGCCACCTTTTTGAGGATTTTGAGGTCACCTTTTTTGGTGGAAAATGATCATCGATGGATGATGATGCATGATCATGATGCAAGAGGTATTTTTGTCAGTTGAAGTATTTGCCACCCCAAATCGCACGACATCACTGTATTTCCCGCTCGCTGAGCAACATGATCCATTTCATTCAATTTTTATACACAAAAAGAGTCTACAATCGTCGGGCTGGCTGCCAAAACGTTGCCAACTTCAAGTCGCCATAGTGCCGGAATCAGCGTTGGCAGGTCTTCTTCAAGATCCGGAATCAAGAATATGCTCTTTTGGGCCTTGAAAACCTTCTGAAGGAGACAATATTTTCTCTGGTACTTTGCAAATCTGATCAATCTATGACGTGTGATGCACAACATGCCACTGTTGATGGAATCATTGCGGTATCTTGCAACATCCACGCCACAGCTGTGCTGGAGGATGTCAATTCACCGTTGACACAAGTGCCTGGCCAAAGATAAGGGTCCACAGTTCTAATTGCGGTGGTTGCACCAGTCAACAACTTCCGAAGAAGTCTTCTTCCGATCTACCGACACTTGAGACCCCATTTGAAAATTGGTTTCTGACATGCAACCCATGCCGCTCCATGCTGCTGAGGTCAACCTCATGTCCCAGCGTGCGCGACAAGTGAGGCACGATCTTGACGAAGATGTGAGATTCACGTGCTGCCATTTTTGTAGGGTTACAACAGGTTACAACACAATAGAACCTGGCAGCGCAATTGTTAGGGTGGTTAGAAGAGGTCAGCATTTCATACAATACAACACTAACCAATGGGTAACAATCAGATTTGGGTTATGGCAGCTCAAGAGAAGAAGATGAGGAGACTGGATTGTGAGGATAGAAGCTGGCCCAGCCCCGGCAGCTCCACCATCTTCATCCTCCAGAGGACAGTGGAACTGGAACTTAGTCTTAGTCACCCAGCAATAGGTAGTTGCAAGCGGTTCCATAGGTCGCCTGGGTGTTTTATAGCGGTTTGCATCATTTTTTTGCTGGTATTTGCAGTGTTTGTGGTTTACCCACAGAGAGACTGGGGAGAGCGAGGCACACAACATTTGAGTGTAGGGGTACGTTGTTATCTACGATCGAAAGTTGGTTGCGTTGGCGTCAGATGAGCAAGCCGAACCAAGGGGGGGAAGGGTGGGTGAGGGTCAAATCTCCCGCAGTGGCAGTGTGTTTACAAAGTATCCCTGGATCTAGCTTACAAAACACTAACAGAACCATGAAAGACTTCGTGTGGGGCAATTCCCATAAGAAGTCAAAGATGAATGTTGACTCTGATGTCAACTTAGCGCTCAAGCGCCGAGTCTTTCAGTTTGTCTGGTGTCGCTCCTTGGGCAAGGTGAAACCTTCCCAGTTCTTGAAATGGATTGCTCAACTCACGAAATGAAAAACACATTGAGCCGGTGGTGCGAATGCACCAAGACGGCCCCCAGGCGACCTGGTTGCACCCAGACGACGTGGGGAACCGCAACCAGGTAGTTGGAGCTGCAACCCATGATAAAAAGAAAGGGGGACAGGTATGGATCATGGAGGACTCTGCAGTTCAAATGGAAAGCGAGTCACTATGAAAAATCAACCAGAAGGGCATCCAAGGGCCCATTTTTCACCAGTCCTTGAATGTCCAGGACCACGTCACTTGAGGCCCGTGCTGCAACGAGGACCTCGGCGACTGGAGCGCGGATGTGGAGACGCTTTCCCCATGCTGAACTGCAGCAACCCCAGTAGCTTCCTGTTACTAGTAGCAGTGGCCTCCAACCTGAGAGCGATGGCCTCCACCTAGTAGCTTCTTGTTACCAGTAGCGATGGTCTCTAACCTAATAGCGATGGCCTCCACCTAGTAGCTTCTTGTTACTAGTAGCGATGGCCTCCAACCTAATAGCGATGGCCTCTACCTAGTAGCTTCTTGTTACGATTTGCGATGGCCTCCAACGCTTTTACATTCTTTTTTGCCTTCACCGCATGAAGCATCAATGTTGCAGTAACTCTACTGCCGGGATGGCACGTGACTCTATGATAGAATGAATATGTCTTTCAGAACTTGCTTGGCTTCTGATTGGGCATAGGGTTGATTGTCCCGGAGCATACTTTTAACTTTAATAGATGTCAACTTGCATGTGTCAATGCCCGGAGACTCTTTTTGGTCCCCTATGATCAAGACTACTAGTTACACATTCTCATCATGAGATCCACCGAAAGATTGAGCCAACTGGAGGACACTCCTCCAGTTCTACCAGGCCGAGTTGCACGCAACCGTTCCGAAGAGCTGCACACTGGTAAGTACTTAGACCCCCCTCTTTCCTTGAAAGGCACTCCCCAATTACATTGTATGGTATAGGATGCAGTATTGGTCATATTTTGAGATAGAATCAACTCTTGGTTGCACTATGTTACAATGAAGAACCTCTTCCGCTAAGCCCAGTTTATCAGCTTGGTAATCTTTCGCAGCCAGGGGCGCAAGCGGCGCTGGCTCCTTTTCTTTGTCAACTGCCAGCTTCTTCATTCTCATGTCTCATCAGAGGCATTGGATGGGAAGTCTCAACTCATACAAGAAGACAGACCATGACATCACAAGAAGCACACTGCACTACCTGGACAACTATTTTTTTTTGGCCTGATCGATCGCTTTTGCATAGAATCATAGAAGAAGCACATCAAACCAGAAGCTTCCAGGTTTGGTGGGCCCTGTGTTTTTTGTTTCTTTACATGAACAACTCCCAGGATGAAGCTGGAAGCACATATTGCTGACGAGCTCCTCAGGTGCCGACTTCACAAGAACTCGCAATGCTGAACGGCAACAACCCTAATAGCTTCTTGCTACTAGTAGTAGCGATGGCCTCCAACCTTATTACTAGTGCCATGGCCTCCAACTTGATAGTGATGGCCTCCACCTGGTAGCATCTTGTTGCTAATAGCGATGGCCTCCAACCCAATAGCGATGGCCTCCACCTAGTAGCTTCTTGTTACTAGTAGCGATGGCCTCCAGCCCAATAGCGACGGCCTCCACTTAGTAGCTCCTTGTTACTAGTAGCGATGACCTCCAACCTAATAGCGATGGCCTCCACCTAGTAGCTTCTTGTTTCTACAAAAGTACAGGACCCATATCTCACTGACATGCTGCTCTGTTTGTGGAGAGGAGCTGGAGAATAACACCACGACCGGCCCAGGCTTGCACCTGGCAGCTCATGTTTTCTTTAAGTAAGCTTTGCACGCTCACACTCTCAACATGGTGCAAGGTCCAACTCCCAGATGGAAGTGTCGTTGAGAATTTCCAGGCGATTTCTTGATTCATCTGGGTTTGCATTGATGTTCAGTCTTCGGTGTTGGTGGGTCTCAAATCAAACCTCTCGGGAACGCATTAATTGTGGATATTCGGGCGCGCACGGCCTTTGGAGTCTTTGTGCTCCCATGGAATGTATGCAGGGCAGATTACGGAGGAATTCTCTTAGGCCATGGGAGGCTTTGAAGAACATGGAACTTTGACCGGAGGATTTTCCTTCGCTGTGAACATGTAGGAACTTGACTTGATTTCGTGGGGGGGACAAAAGTTTCGAACCCGTGCCTAATTAGCTTCAGCACTAGCTACAAAAGATGCACATGATTCAACCTCGACCTGTCATTAGTTTGCAGGCAACCAACATCACTGTGCATGCCAGGCTTTGGAGTGTGGATCGGCCATTTTTCGTTTGAGAGATGGTTCTCAAAAGTGTAAAATGGCCTGGGCCCCAGGGGTTTTGCGGATCATTGCAGACTCTTTTTGGAAGACTGACGAAATGTAAGAGCTGAACTGTTCTTCTTGGTTTGAAACCGGTTTCAACAGACCAATGTTACAACACCTGATTCTCAGACCTGCCGAAGAGACCTTTATTCCCCAATAGACAGGATGGAACGATGTATCGCTCGTACAGCCTTGAACAAGATCTCCTTTGAACTAGGACAACAGCAAAAACAAAAAGACCAAGAAAGGACCTGCAAGGGAGGTCCCACCGAGATTGGATATGCTAATTGAATCAATGTTCGAACAAACGCTGTTTGAATCAATGTACTACACAAAACACTTGTACATTGTGCATGCGGCGAGTGAATCTCCCCAGAGAAAAACTCCCATGGAAAACCTTTCCAGAAACCTTTTTGCAAGGATTTGTATACAATATCAATATCTTCCTGATTCAGAACGGACTTACGCCTCATGTCACATGCCTTGACGTTTGTGAGTTTGCATTTCTGTGCAGCTCATTTGCAAGGAAGTGAGATTTGAGCATCGCATCGTTCCTGGAGAGCTGAATTTGCCAAGAGACTTGGACGAGGACGACCGGACCGGAATGGAACAGCTACAACGTGCAAACATACAACAAACTCTTGTTGCCAACAAACAGTTGTTGACGTGGCTTGTATTTAAAGCAAACCGAATCCAAAGATGCCGGGAATGGTCCAGATGCCAATGCGCTGGCCATGCGCGGATGTTCAAAGACAGTTTGGATTGGAGTTGTGGTGGCATTGTGGCTAAGTGCATGCTAACCGTCAAGCCATCCGCAGGACACAGGTGTGGAGCTTTCCTCAGTGGGGGTCTTCTTATCTCCGGAGGCTGGACACGGAACTACTCGGCCTCCCGCACGAGAACAGCATAGAGCAGCTGTGTCAGGAGCAACAACGGGTGTGCCGAGAGGCGGAAAAGGAGTGCAGTATTTGCTCTGAGGACTTTGTGCCAGAGCCACGTGGCGGGAACCAATGCCGAAATGTTCTGAATTCGGCGCCGATATGGGCACACATATCTTTGGAATGCTTAGAGAAGTTGGTACAAGAGACCACTTAATCAATTGAGCAGTCTGTGAGTTAGCTGATTAGCCAAGGCAATCCATGCCGCCGACTCGAAGCACAACAAACAAAATCCCCAGTTGGGCAGCCTGTCAGGCATCCAGTTCGCAGGAGGGGAGATGATGGTTGCCGTCTTCTCGCTGAGTGACTACAGGTGATATATTATATATATAATATATTACTTAAACTTATTGTAGTTCCCTCTCATATTCCCTATTCCCTCTCTCCTTTAAACTCGCCCGAAAACATGCAGACATATACAGACACACTCGTGAGACCTCTTGAGACCTGAATCTCAGTGGACCAACATGTGCTGCCAGGCTATGCCGCATTTTCAGAAGGTGCATGAGGTTGACGATGATGGTGATGTGGTGCCCCGGCGGGATTCACAAGACACATTCCTCCACGGCCAAGATTTCGTGCAAACATATGCAAACATAGTTTAATTGAACAGATATCTAACATTGAAAGCTAAGAAAGTAAACGCTTCTCAAGGATGAACCTGGATAAAACCACTGAAGCTGGCAAAAGAGGCACAAACTCCGCAAGTTGCAAAGCATGTCTTTTGGGGGCTGAGCAACTCTCATCTGTGGGGGCTTGCACCCTGCTATACTATAATACAAGAAGGTGCCCAAACATACCCAACCTACCAGTCTTTCTTGTTGTTGCTGAGTTCATTTAACGACAGTCGGTTCATTTGCATTTGGATCCCCAGACGACCATCCTCCTCTGCGCTTCCTCTAAGGTCATGGAGGTGCAGGCACAGCAGGCGCCGGCGCCGAGCATGCCAAGCTCAGCTGCCAGAGGGAGCCGTGAAGGACCGCTGATGTGTTTAATCATTTATTTCTTTTGTTTGGCAGACATGCTGAAGATCACTTTTTTCTCCACCGAGACAGAACGCTTTCAAGATCATTGGCAGATCTGTTGTGGGCTGTTTGCCCACTTGAGTCTGCTGAATACTGTATTCTGAATACTGAATACAGCTTTCCATGTTGTGGGATCACATACCATCACAAACCACTTGAAGGAATCGCAATGGGTCCGGTTAAGCTTTCTCTGGCTGCCATGATTTGAATGTGCCATGTTCGGTCACCCAATGTGCGGTTTGGACCATCAATCCGTCAATCACACCCGATGCGAGGACCAGTGTTTCGCCTTCAGTGCGGGCATGTTTACCACACGGAGTGCCTGAAGAAGTGGTTTGAACAGCGCGCTTCATGTCCTTTATGCCTGAAAGGATTTGGCAAAGTGGTTCCTTGGTGCAGTGATTTTGTGGGAGACAATCGCTAGCTAGCTTCTGAGTTGAAGCTACAGCTATGCACGGAGATTTTGAGTTGTCCTTGTTTTGCTTTGAGATTGGAAACCAGCCGCGGAACGGATCCTTCCAGTGGTACGTTGACACCAATATGCAGTTGCCTGGGCACATGAATGCCAAGAATACCATCGTCATCCAGCAGCTTTGCTCCGAAAAGTTGTTTTCGTCTAGGTCCAGTAGTTTTCGTCTTTTTTCATGTCTCGGACTGGTCACCATTGCAACAACGGCCGGCAAGAAGTAAAGAACCATGCAGACGGCCTCAAGGTTGTTATCTCGGTATCCTGATATATTCGGTATCCCATCAAACTGTTGGAAGTTCTGAGGTTTGACTTTCCACCTGGCACAGATGATGATGGACGCGGATATCCAGGTTCCGTTGTCCACAGACCGAGAGCATGTTCTGTTGACACAACAAAGTTTCAGGTAGCACATCAAGCACTCAAGCAGCACCAGCAACATCTCCACAGCCAGGTCGGCGAGAGAAGGGCTACCTTCCTTGCAATTGTCAAGGCATTCTACAACTGGAGCTTTTCAAGGCGGGGAGACTGGCTGGAAAACGTAGGGCGGTAGGCCCCAGGCTTGATGGCTCGACTGGCGCGGTGGTTCCGGCATGAGTGTGGCTCATTTTGACCTCTTGGCCCAGTCATTTTGGAGTGCCCAACAATTGATCAGATTTGATAAGAAGGGTTGGGATGCTTTGGAGGGCTTTGAAGGGCAGACCGGTGACGGGCAGACCCGCTACGGACCCTTCACGGGTCTGTGAGGTCGCTTTCCAGCGGCGGGTGATGTTCGGCCTGGGCACTTCGATGGCTTCGGGGAAGTACAAGCCCACGTTGCCCGGCCTGTGCTCACACCTGTGCAAAGCAAAGACTGGACTCAACTCAAAGAACTGGGAAGACCGAGCGAGTACAGTGGCCGATGCATATGTTGCATTTTCTCCCGATGAATCTACGCCGATCCATCGGCGACCAGGTTCAACATTCACATCAAGACAAAGTCCAGAGGTGGTGCCACCCAGCATGGATATCCAGATCCCGATTATTTCCAGAGGCAGGGAACCCGGGGCGGGGCATCCCCTCCATCTATGTGACATCCCGAGAACCTTCGAGTGATCTTTGAGTGCCAACTTCTGTGAGGTCCTTGGATGAGCTGAAGTCCATGGGAATCTCAATCGCTGATCTGCGCTGATCTGCCATCGTTGACCTGAAATCGTGTGCAGATTGGGGCCCTGACAGCAAGGGCCTGACGATCAGCAGTGCGGCGCTCGCACATGCGGAAGAACAAGTGCGAGCTGAAGGATGACGGAAAGCGCTGTAGCGCTTGGAAGTATTACCGAAAGGGAAGGGGGGGGGGGGGGGGGGGGCCAAGCTGATTTGCAGACCGCGAGAGCTTTTTTTTGCATGTTCGAAGGTCCATAAAACACTGTAATTTACAGTAAAAAGTGGCTTTGGATGGGTTTGTGTTGAGCTTATTTACCTTCAAAAAGTTGCATTTTACCTGCACGGGAGGCAATTTTTGAGGTTTATCTTCCTATCTCGCATTCGAAGGCTTTGAAGTGCAATGTGCATAAAACACTGTAAAAACCATGAAAAAATGAGGTCCCACAAGTGTAAGGAAGGTGTTTTTGAGAGCTTCTTTTTATAATTTGTTTGCGTATGAAAGCTTGCTCCTGACGAGCACATCCATGATGTCAATACTGCAGTCTTCCCCAGGGAACATAACCAGCATCGCAAAGGTTTGGACAAGTGCAAGAAATGTGTTTGTGAGAGCTTTATTGCTTATGAAAGCTTGCTTGAGTTGGTGGTCAAATTTAGGGCAGGTTTGTGCAAATCTTCGGCGATCTTCAGGCATTCCTCGGCACATCCTTCTCCATCTTGGCGCGTTTCGCCCAATGTTGGGGCTCTCTTTGAGCCTTCTCGTGGAGGTATGTTGGAAGTGATTGGGGCCGTGGGGTCTAGATCAGGGCTATGTTGAAGGCTTTGCTGCTGTTATGTTACTTGTTTTGCGGCCATGTTGGTCCATTTGGCTGCTTTTTCTCTGCTGTTTGACTTGGGCAGGTGGTCTTTTTGCCCAGTGCGTGTGAAACACAAAACTCATGCAAAAATGAGGTCCGACAAGTGAAGAAAGGTGGTCTTGACAGTTTTCTTTGTCGTTTTTGTTGCTTTGTCTTATGAAAGCTTGCTCCAGTGGGTGCCTAAAGTCGGGGCACGTTTGTGCCAATCTTCGGCGATCTTGGTGCATTCTTGGGACATATCCTGTTCCATGTTGGCACGTTTCGCCCAATGTTGGGGCTCTCTTGAGGCTTCTCGTGGAGGTATGTTGGAAGTGAGTGGGGCTGTGGGGTCTAGATCAGGGCTATGTTGAAGGCTTTGCTGCTGTTACGGTACTTGTTTTGCGGCCATGTTGGTCCACTCGGTTGCTTTTTCTCTGTGGTTTGACTTGGGCAGGTGGCCTTTCGCGTAGTCTGTGTAAAGAACTATAGAAAATTATTCTGTACCATGAAAAATGAGGTCCGACAAGTGTAAGAAAGTTGGTTTTGACAGTTTTTTTTGTCATTTTCACCTGCCCAAGTCAAACCGCAGAGAAAAAGCAGCTAAGTGGACCAACATGGCCGCAGAACAAGTAACATAACAGCAGCAAAGCCTTCAACATAGCCCTGATCTAGACCCCACGGCCCCAATCACTTCCAACATACCTCCACGAGAAGCCGCAAGAGAGCCCCAACATTGGGTGGAGTGCTCCAATACGGAAGAGGATATGTCCCAAGAATGCACCAAGATCGCCGAAGATTGGCACAAACGTGCCCCGAATTTGACCACCCACTGGAGCAAGCTTTCATAAGACAAAGCAGCGAAAACGACCAAGAAAACTATCAAAACCACTTTTCTTACACTTGTCGGACCTCATTTTTCAATGTTTTTACAGTGTTTTACCCGCGCTACGAAAAAGACCACGTGCCGAAGTCAAACAGCAGAGAAAAAGCAGCCAAGTGGACGCAAAACAAGTGACATAACAGCAGCAAAGCCTTCAACATAGCCCTGATCTAGACCCCAC
>CAXAMN010028805.1:1434246-1445711 GCA_963970005.1 Durusdinium trenchii
TGGGGTCTAGATCAGGGCTATGTTGAAGGCTTTGCTGCTGTTATGTTTTGCGGCCATGTTGGTCCACTTGGCTGCTTTTTCTCTGCCCTGTTTGACTTGGCAGGTGGTTTTTTGCGTGCTGTGCGTAAAACGCCATAAATCCATGAAAATGAGGTCCGACAAGTGTAAGAAAGGTGGCTTTGACAGTTTTGTCGTTTTTGTTGCTTACGAACGCTTGCTCCAATGGGCAGTCAAATTTGGGGCATGTTTGCACCAATCTTCGGCGATCTTGGTGCATTCTTAGGGCATATCCTTCTCCATGTTGGCACGTTTCGCCCAATGTTGGGGCTCTGTTGGGGCTTCTCGTGGAGGTATGTTGGAAGTGATTGGGGCTGTGGGATCTATGTTGAAGGCTTTGCTGCTGTTATTTTACTTTTTTGCGGCGATGTTCGTCGACTTGGCTGTTTTTCTCTGCCGTTTGACTTGGGCAGGTAGTCTTTTTGCGTCATGTGCGTATAACATCGTAAAAACCCGACAGACTTAGGTCCGACAAGTGTAAGGTTATATACTTGTTTTCTCTGCCGTTCGACTTGGGCAGGTGGTCTTCTGCGTAGTGTACGTACAACACCGTTAAAGCCATGAAAAAAAAGAGGTCCGACTACCCAGCAATAAAATGCAGCTGCTCCGCTTTCCGTGTTTTTCCGAACTGGTTTGCAGGTTTCCCTAAATACTATTCGCAGCCTGACATTTGCAGGATAGGTACTGTATGTCAAGGACCACCAGGGGCTTCCCAGCTCTATGTTATTTCTACAGGAGGAGGTGAGAGACCCCCCCTCTAAGAACTTCACAGAGTCCTTTTTGCAGGTGATTTTGCTCACTCATCTCCATGGAGATCACTGCTTCGGTCTTTTTGGTGTGTTGGACGCCCAGTGACGAGTTTTCTCGAGACCAGATCCATCGATCAGATCCAGCGAAGCCAGTCGACCAGCATTTCACATCGCCCAGGTTGAGCACCGCTGCAATAGAGGGTCGGAAGGACCCTTTGGATTGCTTTTGCTGAACGCAATCGACTCAAAATATAGCTTTTTAGGCTCGACCTGAAGAGAAGGACATTGAAGAAACATGGCGAGAGTTTCCATATTTTCCAATTGGAAGGACCCTATCCTGATTGTTGGCCCGCAAGGGTCGGAGTCTCAGGGGGGCCTTCGCCAAGCCTGTCAGTCACTGTCAGTCTTCATGGTGGTCCATTCCGGGCTGGTGCCATGACACCAATAGTGGGAGAGGCATCTCCGGTACTGGCATGACTTGCGTAAATCATCCAAACATATCCAAACTAAGAATCATTCCCAATCACACTTGCCAAATCTTGCAAATGCTACTATGAGATGGGGATAGATGGGGAATGTCCCATTCAAAGGGACACTTACGATCTCAGCAATCATGACCATAAGGGGCAGGTGGATTCCACATGAATTTCATTGAAGATGTGAAATGCTACGCATTTGAAGAAGATGTGGTCCATGAACCTGGTGGGACTGCTTTGGATGAGCATCATTCGAAATGAAGGTTTCATGAGGTTCCTCCACTTGTTTCAACCGACAACATGTGAAGGTTCCCAACGGGGAGACATTAGGAATCAATATGACGAGATACATGGGGAGCCCCTAGTAGCTTCTTGTTACTAGTAGTAAGGCCAGGAGCCCCGATCGTCGCGTCCTAGTTGGCTGACGCTTCATGTTGGCTGATTGAGGATTCAGGACATGGTGGAGTCAATGCTTCGCTTCACTGGCGGATGGGCTCCGGAGGACAGGGTGTGTTTGCTTCAGGTGCACCTCTATGGTGTTCGCTGACGTACCTCTATGGTCCCACACGCCTTTGCTTTAAATGGAACATAGGGCATTTGTGGGACCATAGATAAACTGCAGAATGTTTGCAGTCTATGAGGATTTTCAGCTTGGAAGGACGGTCAGAATGAAAGAGAGTTGAAAAAGAGCATTGACAAAAGTCCACTGTCCAGCTCAACAAACCTCCAGCTCTTGATTCAACGTGTGCGGAGACGAGAACGGACAACCAAAACCCTGTGAGAAGAACCAAGGGATCGAGGCAGAGAGGTGGAGAGGTGTCCTTGCAACATCTTGGCAGGAATCTTTCAACATCGAGTACCTCGAGATTCCAAACACAGGGGCTGGAGGTTGGCAAAGCGTGGATTTGGAATGATTTAGACTTTAGATGGGCTTAGTACATCGATCATCTTAGTACTAAGTACATTGCATAGATATGCATATATATTGGATGTACATAGTCGTATTGAGATAGATATGATGTATATGATTTGTTTGTATTATCTGCATTTACTAAATGAACACACGTGATTTGTATCAGTTTCCACTCTCCGAAGTGGTGGACCGAACCGCGCTAAACCAGGAGAGGACCTGGTGGGACCGTCTGGCTCAGGTCGGGACCGAGCGAAACGCGACACGGAGTTCGAGTGACTCATTCCACGAATCGGAATGGATGATTTGTAGAAGGCCAGGAGCCTAGCGTCCTCTTGCTCCTAGTGGTAAGGCCTGGAGCCCCTAGCAGCGTCCGATCGCTCCTAGTAGCGATGCCAGGAGCCCCTAGTAGCTTCTTGTTACGAATTGCGGAAAAGAAGACATGATCTCTAAGACTTGCACTGAGAAGACATTCCCCCCAAAAAAGGAACCAAATCTTTAGTGCAAGTGCTTCTTCAAGGAAGCTATCCTGCGTCCATATGCAGTAACTTAAGTATTGCTAGTAGCTTGTTTACTCCCTTACTATCCTCACTTAATTTAGGGAGGGGGTGGGGAGCGGGCCAAAAGAAGCGACCCAGAGAGCCCTTCCTCATCAACGAGCCGGCGAGCCAGGACCCAAAGGCCTCGGCTTCCACCCAGATCGTTGCAGACATGCGGAGGCTGTGGAGCTGGGTATGTTGGTCGATGCCTCAGTAGGGGCAGGTGACATTTATTTCAGGGTGATTGGTTGATAAACCAAAGATGAACATCATTATGCATTTTGCTATGTGTATAAGACTTGGCAGTAGCATTGCTTTTAGGCCTAGGCTGGATTTGCCCAAGGATGGCTGCTTGGAATCAGTGACAGACAAAGTGATCCTGAGCAGCTGATATAGCCTGATTGTTCTAGTAGTAATCTGCAATTCCAGTGCTTTTTCATGGCCGTGTTGAGGCTGGACTTCGCATCACAGCTGTGCCGCTGGTTCATGGTATCCCAGTGGCCTGGCTTGAACACTGACTTCAAGTGGTGAGGGCTGGGTCTATTAAAGCTGCTGGGCTTGCCAGTGTACTAGATGCATGACATGAGAGATCATGAGAGTTGTTTGATGGAGGATCTGTGCTGCCAGGATTGGGGTTACATTCTCAAAGAACTTGACCGCCCGGGCAAGTTAGATGCAGCCAAGGCACTAACAGAGGGAACTCGGATCAAATAGTGTGTTTGAGTCATAGTCTCACTCAATGCAAGACACAACAGGCAATCATTTTATGTGCATCATGTATCTCAACCCCTACGAAAAAGAGCTCTGATTAACAGACGCTGAGACATTGTGAGCCACCCTTCCATGGTTAAAGTGCTCCTCACTCCTGCTCCCTGCAAGTAGATTTTCTCATAGAATGTGTTCTTCTAATCTATTGCTCAACGACATGTCATTACAGAGCTGGGTGCATGGACTTGACTGACACCTCTGTTAGATGATATTCATTGCCCTGTAGGCGCAAAAGCTGGGCATTCCTCGCAATTCGTTGTAGGGGCCTTTGTTGTTGTCGCAATGAGAGCAGGTTGAGTTGTGTACTTCTGTGCACCAGGTTTGGAGCTATTCATGAATTTGAATCTTGTTGAAGCTGTGTTGCAGCAACGGGCCAATTGCGGTAGCTTTTACAGAACGGTACTGAGGATGGGGCGGCTCAAGCAGGGTGAAGCTGTGACTTTGGATGATGGCAGGTGCCATCGGGTCAAGTTTTTCGAGCGCACGGGATGAAGTGTCTTGGGGTTGGGCTTAAGCTTAAACGTCCTAGGACCTGAGCGTAGGATGGACAGTTGGCTCGCGCAGTGCTACTAAAAGACTCTTACCAGACTCTTGCCCAGGGTGGTGCTCCCGGAGCAAGTACTTGGCAACCACCTCAGCAGTTCTTTGAGCAGAAATGAAATGGGGTGTGCTGATCCATGTGAGAACTGACAGACCATGTGGACAGCTGCAAATGGATCATTTGTTTCCAACCCATGGTTGCTATGTTTTTTCTTCGGTTGCTTCTAGAACGGCAAAACCCATCTAAACCCTACGTACATTAAAAAGCCTGCGACGCACCAAAGATCCATTCAGGGCCTGAAATTCCTGGTCGCAGCTTTGCCGTGCTGCAGGAGACCAGCTGCTTTCAACCCTCCACTTTGCAATTTGCAACGCAAGAGTATATATGGTCCGTCGTTTCGTAAGTAAAAACGAGCATGGTTCATGTTTCATTGCAGTGTTCTGGCTTCAGCGTATGAGTGGTAAGCTCGCCCACGACTACGCGAGCTGTGGCTGCCGGTGCTGCAGCATCCTGGCAAGGCTTAGCAGCTTTCTGCTGAGCGCTGGGACGCGGGAGGAGGTCAGGACATCGGCTGTGCCCTTGCTCGAGGGCATCTACACCAGGCTTCTGGAGCACGCGTTGAGGGTAAAGGTGGCCAGTCCTGAACTTCCTCCTGGGGCGAGCGGCGAGGCCAGTGGTTCGGGGAGGACACTCCCTGGTGACTCGGGAGTGAAAACTCCTGGGATTGCGGGGGAGGCTCCCCTGGAGGACTCGGGAGCGGCGGCTCCTGGTAGGGCGGGAGCGGCGGCTCCTGATACAACCTGGGCTGAAAGCAGCCCTCCGCCTGACAGAGAAGTGGGCGGGATCAGCAGCAAAGGTCGGGGTCTGCCACCCCTGGCCCGGCTGCGGAAGCGTGATCGACGAGACGAAGGAGATCAACTTGTTGAGACAGAGGTCAAAGAGGAGCAACCCGCGGACAACAAGGAGCCCGTGGCCGACGTGGAGGAGAAGCGAGCAGAGCGACAAAAAGAGAAGGAGAGTAGCCGTAGGCCCAGGCCATCGAAAGAAAGTCGTGAAGAAGATCGTAAAAGAAAAAGGTCAAAGGAGAGAGCTCGAACTCGGAGGTCAAGGAGCAGGTCAAGAAGGCGTGACCGGAGGCGGAGAGAGAGAACACCGCCCCGGAGCCCGCCACCACAGGCCGAGCTTGGCACAGAGGAAGAAGGAGGAGAGAGTGAAGCAGGCGAAGCAGACCAGGAGAAGGAGTTCGTCGAGGAGGAGGCAGAGGCTCCACCGGCAGATCGACCCAAGCCTAGGGAACCGCCCGGGCCACCTCCTGGATTCGGGAGAGGCCGTTGGGGTCGACAGAACTGGGGTGGATCCGACAAGCCCAAGAAGAAGAAGTCTAAAGGCAAGAAGCACGTCTTCAGAAATCAGGATTATTGGAGGAGGCGAAGGGAGCAGCAGAGAGGCGCGAGGCTATGGCACCCAAGAGGAGGCCAGCGGCAGAGGCAGGGCGGCCGAGGGGCGTGAGGAGGAGGCCCGCTGCCCTGGTGGTGGAGAGCGAGGAGGAATGGGTGGCCGCAGAGGAGGTCACCTTGGCACAGCTGGAGGCTTGGCCTTTGATTCGAGTCCAAGGAGAGTACTGGGAGGAGGCAGTCGACTGCATTGTGGAGATGATCGAGCTGAAGGCCAGTCGGGGGGGATCGAGAGCTCCTGGGAAAGGCCATGGGAACTTCAAGCGAGGGGCTTCTCCGGTACATCAGTGGAGTGCCAGCCAAAACAGTTCGTCTTCATCTATGCGGGGTGAGGTGCGACAAGAAGACCTGGGAGGACGGGCTGATTCATGTGGTTCAGGTCAGACGACATCGAGACGGAGAAGTTGCTTGGGAGAAGAACTTGGAGACCAGTCGAGGCGAGGCAGAGAGGGACGAGCTCGAGAGGGTTCGTTTGGAGGCTGCATCACGAGGAAAAGGACGAGGACTTCCAGCGGTACCACGACCCGATGCAGAGGTGGCAAAAGCCCCTGGGAATTCGGGGGACTCGGAGGAGCGCAAGAAGAAGAAGAAGAAAAAGAAGAAGGCCAAGCTGAGGATCGAAGGGGTGAAGGAGTATTCAAGCCTCTTCAAGAACACGGGCATGGACGAGAATCCCTTCAAGCGCAAGCGGTTCAGGCACAGGGCACGAAAGTTGAGCAAGAAAGGGAGGAACAAAGATACCTCGACCAGCGGGAGTTCGGAGAGCTCGGACTCCTCGAGCCAGATGAGTGCGAGCGAAGGGCACTTCGGGGAGCTGTTCACTCCTCAGACCAGCACCCAAAAGATGTGGGAGCGCCTGCCGGGAGTCTTGACTGCTCAGTTGCTGCAAGACGCGCATCGCAGCATGCTAAGCTGCTATTACAGATGGGGAGTATGTCATCGACGACAGGTCAACTACAGCCGCTGACATCGCAGTATGTGAGGCAGCAAATGGGCTCAGCTATGTCACCGGTGATATACCGAGAGGCAATCCATTGGGCAGCCGCCCTGGATCTGATGGTCCAGGGGAAGGTTGCCGCAGCCTGCGACGTGATGTCACAAAGGCTGAAATCGTTGGAGGCTTTAGCAAAGGGCATGAAGGTCGATTTGATCAAACAGCTCGAGCTGATTCAGGTCGATCACTACGGCTTGGCGAGCTCAAGCGAACTTCATCAGGCGGGCAGAACAGCTCACGAGGAGAACAAGATCTATGGCAAGGCGACAGGGAAGTACCCCGACTTCAGAGACCGATACAAGGAGAAGGGGAAGTCCAAAGGAGACAAAGGAGACGGCAAAGACAAGGACCGCGACAGAGAGAGGAGCAAGAAGGAGAAGGGCGACGGCAAAAAGAAGCAATAGAAGATCTACACACGGGAGCCCGGCAGGCTCCTGGTACAGAGCAATCACCTCCTGGTGGCAGGGAGGTGGAGGCAGAGGAATTCAATAGACTTGGATCGGGAGCCCAAGAGCGAGAAGCAAAGGCTCCTGGTTTGAGTATGCTTGACATCATCCAGCAGTCAGCCAGCGTTTTGATGAAAGACAGCACCAATACAATGCGCTCCAACATGGAGACCCTTCCGGATCGGCGGAACCCTTTGTTCCCACTGCGACAGGTGAGAATGGAGGAGCTTGAGGAGGAAGGGACTCCGCGCCGGCTGACTGAGGAAGCAGCGCGTGGGGCATTCATGGCTCTCAATCATTTGGCTGGATTCGGAGCATCGAAGGCCTTGACTACTTCCTCGAGTTCTCCAACTTCACCGGCTCACGAAGATGAGCGTGGACTTCGATCAAGAGCGGAAAAAAGTGTGTCGCGTCTTGTGCAGCGAAATCACATGTGGGGTGTGTCTAACGAGGAGGTTAACTTTGATTCGTTTTTCAAGGGACGAGGGGTGAATTACCAGGGTGACGAAATCAAGACGGCTCAGAAACTTTCATGGGAAGCAGTCAAACAATCGTTGCCCGAGGGAGTCGGTTCGTTGCCGCTTGCAGATTTTGCCGTTTGGGGACGCTTGCATACATACAAGATTTCGAGAAATATTTAGTTCCTGAAGAAGCTAGGATCTACACCACTCCACCTCGAGTCATGGTCCAGGAGGGACAGTGGGAGGCCCTGGCAACAGGACTCCTAGAGCGGGGGATAGCGGAAGCCATGCCCCTGGATAAAGTATACCACCTGAATGGACAGCCAGTCCTGAACGGACTATTTGCGGTTGGCAAGGGCGAATATGTGAATGGCATTGAAACCCAGAGGCTGATCATGAATTTGACACCGGTCAACGCTCTATGCCGACCCTTGGCCGGAGACGTAGGGACCCTACCGGCACTCTCAGGCATGAATGGGTACTTGTTGGACGATGGAGAGGTGGTCCTCCTCTCAAGCGAGGACATCAGGTGCTTCTTCTATTTGTTCGCTGTGCCTCAGTGTTGGAAGGGATACTTGGGGTTCAACCGCATGTTGCCTGAGACCCTGGTTCCTGAAAGATGGCGGGGTCAGCCGTGTGTGTTAGGCTCGAAAGTGTTACCTATGGGGTTTGTGAACTCGGTGTCGATCGCTCAACACGTCCATAGGAATGTAGTGAGGCTTAGTGCACAACACTGTCAACCTGTCATTGGGGGAGAGTGTGAGGTTCGTAAGGACAAGGGGCTGTCAAACTCAAATCTGTTGTTTCGCACCTATCTAGACAACTTTGATTGTTTGGAGCGAGTGCAAGCGAGCCTAGCCGAGAGCATCAAGGGCACAGTGGCCACTCAGGTTGAGCAACTCCGGGAGGCGTATGAGGCTCTAGGGTTACCCCGCCACCCAAAGAAGGCTGTGCAACGTTCAAGTGTAGGTGAGATGCAGGGTGCACTGCTTGACGGCGAGCGTGGTTTCGCTATGGCCAAGCCGGCCAAAGTTGTTCAGTATTGTAGGTTAGGGTTTGAGTTGTTGCAGCGGGGCCATTCGACCTTGAGGGAACTGCAGGTGGTGTGCGGTGGTTTCGTTTACCTGTGCATGTTTAGGAGAGCGCTGCTGTGCTCGTTGAACGCAGTTTTCGAACACATGCGCGCTTTTGAGTGCGAGGCTCCTGTGGTTCGTTTGCCTCTTCCCTACCAGGTGAAGGTTGAGATCGCTAGGTTTATCCTGCTCACCCCCCTCGCTCAGATGGAGTTTAGGGCTAAGGTGGATGGTGAGGTCACGTGCTCTGACGCTTCGTCGTATGGGGGTGGACTCTGTGCTTCCAAAGGCCTGAGTGAATACGGGCATGCGGCACTCAACGCCTGCTGTAGGGGCGACCTTCCTGAGGAACATGACCTTGTACAAGTCCTCTCTATTGGTTTGTTCGATGGAATCGGTGCTCTGCGCGTGGCTTGTGACGTGTTGGGCCTGCCAATGGCAGGGCATGTGAGCATTGAGCAGAACCCTCACTGTCAACGAGTGGTTGAAAGTTTTTTCCCTGAGTGTGACTTCTTCGAAGATGTTACAAACTTTGGTGAGGAGGAGATTCTGCAACTGTCACTTAAGTACAGCAATGTGGGCCTGATCATAGTAGGCGCTGGGCCGCCGTGTCAAGGCGTTTCAGGTTTAAATGCCGACAAACAGGGTGCCTTGAGAGATGCTAGGAGTTCCTTGTTCCAGGAAATCCCACGTATCACGTCCAGCATCAAACGCATCTTTCACTGGGCGCAGGTTCATGAGCTTGTAGAGAATGTGGCCTCCATGTCTGAAACTGATCGGGTTATCATGAGCAGGAAGTTCGAGCGTGCACCCTTTCGTATCGACTCTAGAGACATCTCGTTATGCTCAAGGCCGCGGTTGTATTGGGTCACCTGGGAGCTGCGCTCTGAGGCAGGTGCATGCGTTGAGGAGCCTGAAGGGGACTCCTACACTGGTTGTGGGAGCGTGCGACTTTGGGGTGAAGTTGACGCGAAGGCGTTCTTGCAGCCAGGGTGGAGCCTCAGGGAAGGTGGGTACTTGCCCACCTTTACCACATCACGTCCTCGAGGTAGCCCAGGCAGGAGGCCAGCAGGTATCAATGGTTGTCAGGAGCATGAGAAGGCTCGCTGGGTTCAGGATGCCTTTCGCTTTCCGCCGTACCAATATAAAGATGCCAATGGTCTTTGGAGTAAACGAGGTGAATGGAGGCGCCCTGACTCCGCGGAACGTGAGGCCTGTTTGGGGTTTCCGGTAGGGTACACAAGGAATTGCGTGCCTAAGGGTCAGCAACAGGGTGAAGCGTATGAAGACATCAGGCTCACGCTGCTAGGCAATTCGTGGCATGTAGCAGTAGTTGCTTGGCTCATACGGCAACTGACACTGCCTTTGGGGTTGTGTAAGGTGAGTGACCTCCAGCAGTTGCTTCGGAGTTTGACTCCAGGACAGGCCTCAGATTTCTCAACTATGTTGACTCGGCCACCCCTGCGCGGACGCCATGCCTTGGTCGAAGATGCGGACACCGAATTGATGGTCAAAAAGCTCGTTGGCCTGTCTTCCATGAAGGGTGAGGACCTCATGGTACAGAGCGGGAGTGACCCAGCTCCTCGGTATTTCCGACTGCGTGCAAGCGTGCCGGGCCGATTGTGGAAATGGCGCGAGATCAGTGGCTGGAGATGGAAGCATTCTGGTGAACACATCAACGCTGTAGAGCTGCGTGCCATACTGACTAGTATCAAATGGAAGATTTGGCGGTGCAAGAGAGTAGGAATGCGGATCCTGCATTTGACAGATAGCTTGGTATGTCTCCATGCTCTTACTAGAGGTAGAAGCTCAAGTCGGCGCCTTAGACCCATCATTATGCAACTGAACTCCTATCTACTTGCTGCTGACCTGCACCCCCCTGTGGGGGTACATCCACACGTCGATGAACCCCGCGGATCGCCCTAGCAGGCGGCCGCTGAGGAAGAAATGGCTAAAGTAAAATCACGTGTGTTAGAAGGTCGTAGCAAGGAGGATAGGAAACGTCAGCGAAAGGCCCTGGGGCCTTTGAAGGGTCTAACAGTTTCTAGTAAGACACAAGCACGCTACAAAAAATGCACGAGACCGATTCTATGATTTCTTGCACCGCAACCAGATTGAGATCCCGACCAAACGTGACAGGTTTGATTCCCTTGTTTCTGAATACATAGAGTTTTTATGGTCAGAGGGCGAAGGACGCGGCCTCGCCTCAGATACCATTGCAGGGTTGCAAGACCTAGATCCGAAGCTGAAAGGGCACTTGCAGCAGACCTGGAGGCTGATGAAGACTTGGAATACCCAGCAAATCCCAAACAGGGCTCCACCCCTCCCCGAGCAAGCGGTCTTGGCCATGGCTGGCTGGGGATTCTTTCATGGGCATTTCAATTTTTCAGTTTCCATACTTGTGTGCTTCTATGCCATGCTAAGGACAGGAGAGGTTCTAGGCATCCGAAATTCAGACATCTCTATGACTTCTGGAACTGCACCTGCTGTGATCAGTTTAGGGTTAACAAAAGGTGGAAAAAGAACAGGTGCAGCAGAGTCTGTCACCTTGACAGCCGCAGTGGCCCTGAAATGGCTGTGGCTCTGGAAGAGTCAGAATGGACCCCGTGCTTCGTTATGCCCCTCGGCCTCCGTATGGAGGAAAATGTTTAAGAGCTGTTTATCGGATTTGAGTCTTAGTCTGTTCGAGTTCCGGCCTTATTCACTTAGAAGAGGTGGTTCGACGTTTTGGTTTGCCAAGCACGGGAGTCTCGATCGGCTCCTGGTAGCTGGACGGTGGCAAGCCGCACGCACGGCCCGCATTTATATTAATGAAGGCCTGTCAGTGTTAGCCGAGTTGCATTTACCCCATAAGTCCCTCCTCCCGTTTTCGCGTGTGTTTCACTCTCAGTCCACACCCCCAGAACCAGCACACTTGAGCGCGCGCTCGAGGCGCAGAAAAGGGGGACGTGGAAAGGGTGGGGGGCAGGTTTATTTTTCCGTTTTTCTGTGAATAGC
>CAXAMN010028805.1:1453763-1512484 GCA_963970005.1 Durusdinium trenchii
TTGTTGTTGTTGTTGTTGTTGTTGTTGTTGTTGTTGTTGTTGTTGTTTGTAGTGGTTGTTGTTGTTGTTGTTGCTGTCGTTGTCGTTGTCGTTGTTGTTGTTGTTGTTGTTGTCGTCGTCGTTGTGGTTGTTGTTGTTGTTGTGGTTGTGTAGTGTGGGGGTTGAGGTTGCTGTTGCTGTTGTTGTTGTTGTTGTTGTTGCTGTTGTTGTTGTTGTTGTTGTTGTTGTTGTGTGTTGTTGTTGTTGTTGTTGTTGTTGTTGTTGTTGTTGTTGAGGTTGCTCTTGTTGTGGTTGTCGTGGTGGTAGTTGTGGGTCTGGACGTGGGCCCCGCAGCCGCCCACGATGCAGACGAAGCACCTCGGTGAGGCTCGCATTTCCAGCATTATTTGGGCCTATTTTCGGCTTATGTTGGGCCATGTTGGCCCATCTGGAGCCACAAAGACGGAAAAGTGGAAGAAGCAGAAAACACAGTAAAACACAGTATTCTACATGGTTCGCTGGGGGGTCGGCGGCGAGGGGCGGTCAGCCCTCTCTCTTCGGAGAGGAGAGACTGCCTACGGCAATGACACGGCCAAGGGGCCCCTGGCCGGATTAAAGGCTTACGCCTAACAGCCGGGCGCCGGCCACTTGGGTCTGTGGGGAGCATGGCGCGCCTATGTTGGCCTTGGTGGGGCCTATATTGAGCAAAGTGAAGCTATCTGGTGCGCATCTTGGCCCTAGGTTGGGCCAAGTTGGGCCCATGTGGTCTATGTTGGGCACATCGTGGGCCCATGTTGAGCCTATGTTGGGCCTATGTTGGCCTATGTTAGGCCTATGTTGGCCTAGGTTGGGCCTATGTTGGGCCTATGTTGAGCCATCTTGGAGGCTATGTTGGGCATATGTTGGGGATATGATGGCTATCTTGGGCCTATGTTGGGGATATGTTAGGAAATGTAAATCGTCTGGAGGGCCTCTACCCACAAAATGTCGATTAAGCTTGTCCGCCCGGCCCGCATTACCGACACCACCCTGGAAAAACACAGCATTTTTGCATTTTTCCCTTTTCCCCGCGTCGTACTTCGATATGCGCAATAAACCCTGTAAAACACAGTGTTTTTTATACCTCACACACACGATACACTGTAAATTACAGGGGCTTCAGTGACCCGGTGGTCCGCCCGTTTTGATGACGAGGGTCGGCGGTGGGTCGGCGGCAGGGGGCGCGCCCGTCTATAACCTTCGGTTACCAACCGAAGGCCTCCGGCGAGGACACGGGCGCGTGGCCGGCGCCCGGATTTACCAAACTACCGCCTGCAGCCGCCGACCCCAAGGGAAAATGTAGCAATGTAGCGGGAGGGTTGGGTCTGGGATGGTCGCGGGCGGGGCCCTGCCAGAGAACTGGGTACGTTTTCCGCTGGATTTGTAGGATGTCACAGGTTGTTGCGGCATTTACTTAGGAATGCTCTTGCTTTTTGCTAGAGCCCGTCATGTTGTCTGCTGGATTTGTAGGAGTTTCAAAGGCTTTTCCAGCATTTCCTCTGGTTTTTTGGGTATCTGTACAGGCATCGTGTCGGTTTTTGGGTTCCCAGGTTTGCCTTCAAAATTGCTAACCCATTTTCTTCCATTGTTGTACTCGTGCCTTTCATGCGCTCTACAAGGTCCTGCCAGTGCCCGTGGTTTGTCCTAGATATTGTAACGTGAAGGGCTTTGCTAAGATTTATGCATGCCTGTCAGGCGCCCGTTTCCACGCCATTTGGCGTGTTGGTTCTGGGATGGAGCAGTGCAAACGGAAGCTTGGGCAGGTGGTTGCCAGGTTCTCGCGCCAGCGAGGGAAGAAACCGTAGCCATGTGGAGCATGCGCGCGTGGTGGAATGTCTGCGGTGCATTAGGCGGGGGGGGCGGAAGGGTGTGGAAGTGGGTGGTTCCACGGTAGTCAGAAGGACGTTGCACTCAGGATGTGGGGAGGGCAGGTTTTCTCGACGGCAGTAGGCAGAAGAGAGCGCAACAAAAGGTCAGCAGTTTTCTAGCAAAATGCAGGAAGCGAGAACAGATACCACAGAGCCTTTAGACACAGGATTGTTGTCCTTGCCAGGTCATCTTCACCGGCACTCCTGCCTCCGTCACCAAAGTCGTCAGATGAGAGGCAGCCTGTGTCTTCTGGGGGCATGAGTACAACAATGGAATAAAATAGGTTAGCAATATTCTGGGAACCTAAAAGCAAGGCGTCTCAAATCCTACCGAACCAGCGGAAACATTACAACATCTAGCGCAGACCTAGGCGCTAGCAGGAACCCGGAGCCTGGCAGACTAAAATAGGTTAGCAATTTCCTGGGGAAATCTGGGGACCCAAAAACAAGAGGAAATGCTAGACAAGGAGTTGAAGAGCACACAAATCCACCCAAAAACGAAACAAAATGTAAACAAAGCCAAGAGCATTCCTTGGAAAATGCTGGAAAAGCGTTTGAAAATCCTACAAATCCAACAGAAAATGTGACAAAATCTAGGAAAAATCAAGGGTATAGGCGCGAGTACAACAATGGAATCAAATAGGTTAGCAATAGGTTAGCAATTTTTTGGGAAAATCTGGGAACCCAAAAACAAGAGGAAATGCCACAAAATCCTTTCAAAAGCATACAAATTCAACCGAAAATGTAAGAAAATCTAGATAAAGCCAAGAGCATTCCTAGGAAGATGCTGGAAAAGCCTTTGAAAGTCCCACAAATCCAACAGAAAACGTGACAAAATCTAGGAAAAATCAAGGGTATTGGCGGGGATCACGCCGCGACCACCCCGGGATTCGAGCCCGGGACCATTTATGGACCGTGCTTATTTTCTCGCGCGGGTGGAGAGGGTGCCCCAAGATGTAATTAATTGGGATGGACAAATCTTGGACAATGCACGTCGACATTTTGTCGAAATTTTGTCGCAATCTTGGCGAATCTTGGGGAATCTTGGCGGATTTCGTCACTGGAGGGGTAGGGGAGGTAAGGCTAAGGCTAAGGCTAAGGTCTAAGGCTAAGTCTATCTATAAGGTAAGTCTAAGGCTAAGGCTAAGGCTAAGGCTTCAGGCTAAGGCTAAATCAACAGTCACGCCTCACCCCACGAGTGGGGTCGGCGGATTTGCCAAGAAGGGTAACAAGTAAGGGGAACTTGAAGAAACAGAGCCGGGGGCAGCACCATTGAGAAGCAGGAAAGACGTTGCCATATGCTCAGTGAATTTGACATTGACCAATCCTCAAAGGCTTACCAATCCCACAGGTTTTTTGTCAAGCCATTGTCAGCCTGTGTCCGCCTTCTCTGATCCTCGCTGCGTCCTGTTTGGCCACTCGCTCCAGGGCTCAGCCCTACCGGCTGCGCGCGCTGTGCGCTGCGTGAAGAGGGCGAAAAGAGTGATGCTGCAAGGGCTCTGGATATTTGGGAAGGATGTTTTCTTCATTTTTCCCGAATGCGTAGCGAAGGGTTCCCGTTTATAGTTGGGGGTCTGGGGGTTGGAGCTGTGTTCGCGTGGCTTGCGTCGTCTCGTCGTCTGTCGTCGTCTCTCGTCGTCGTCGCGTCTCAAATTTGCTGCCATTGGGGGAAGCTTTTGCAAGTGACTTTGCATGGACGTGTCACGTGTCAGTTGGCGCCGCTAATCCATTGTGATTTGCAGGAGCAGGACATGTCGCGCGAGAAACGTGATGCGTTTCGCTGCGCAGGTGCAGCGTTTTGTGAGATCGGCAGATTGCTCCGCAGTTCCATTGGGATTAGCGTTTGGAGAGTCGTGTTTTTGGGGTGTTGGATGTGGCCGTGCCATTGGGATTTGCGTTTCAGGGTGTGGCATCGAAGCTCGGTTTTCGTGACAAGTCTCAGCTGAAATGGCGATTTTGGTGGATGGGAGTGTGCTCAGAACGGGTCGAAATCATTCCAAACGTGTGGTGTGGTGCAAATTTTGTTGAAGCTCACATGAGATGATATTGTCACTTTTCGTGGCAGGCGCAGGACTTTGTGCGGGTTTTGAGGCGTGGAAGTGCGATTCTCGTGGCAGGCGCAGGGAATCGTGAGGTTGCGAGATGTGACGGAGGTGACATTTCGTGACAGGCGCAGTACTTTTTGCGCGTTAGACGTGTGGACGCGGAAAGATTCGTGGCAGGCGCAGGGAATCGTGAGTTTGTGAGTTGCGGTAGAGGTGAATGTCGCTGTCACATTGGGATTGGCGTGTGAGCGGATGTTGTTTGGAGGGGCTGGAATCGCGAAACTGCTTGGCAGGGCTGCGTGATGTGTGTGCTCCGATGGGTGTTTCCGCTTGACTTTTGGAGGAAGTCTCGTACAAAACGCTCGTTTTGCAGACTTTGACGTGTGAGTTTTTGAGGAAGTCTCGTACGAAACGCTCGTTTTGGAGACTTGACGCGCAACCCTCTGCGGAGATCGTGCGTGTCGAGTGCGCGAAATGCAGGCGAGAGTGCGATTTGTCCCATGCGCACGCAACCCTCTGCGGAGATCGTGCGCGTCGAGTGCGCGAAATGCAGGCGAGAGTGCGATTTGTCCCATGCGCGCGCAACCCTCTGCGGAGATCGTGCGTGTCGAGTGCGCGAAACGCAGGCGAGAGTGCGATTTGTCCCGTGCCCGCGCAACCCTCTGCGGAGATCGTGCGTGTCGAGCGCGCGAAATGCAGGCGAGCACTGGCGACTTTGTAGTACAACTTTAGTACGCGGGGTATCTGGGGAGCTGGAAGATGAGAACTGGTGACTCGATAGTACAACTTTAGTACGCGGAGCAATCTGTGGAGCTGGAAGCTGAGAACTGGCGACTTTGTATTACAACTTTAGTACTAGTACGCGGAGCAATCTGTGGAGCTGGAAGCTGAGAACTGGCGACTTTGTAGTACAACTGGCGACCCACAAGAGTGTCCTACAAGAGTGTCCTACAAGAGTGTCCCAGAAGAGTGTCCCACAAGAGTGTCCTACAAGAGTGGGACCAAGAGTGCGCTACAAGAGTGTCCCACAAGAGTGTCCTACAAGAGTGTCCCACAAGAGTTTCCTACAAGAGTGACCCACAAGAGTGTCCTACAAGAGTGTCCTACAAGAGTGCCCCAGAAGAGTGTCCCACAAGAGTGTCCTACAAGAGTGTCCCACAAGAGTGTCCCACAAGAGCGTCCCACAAGGGTGTCCCACAGAGTGTCCCACAAGAGTGTCCTACAAGAGTGCCCCACAAGAGTTTCCTACAAGAGTGACCCACAAGAGTGTCCCAGAAGAGTGTCCCACAAGAGTGTCCTATAAGAGTGTCCCACAAGAGTGTCGTGTAAGAGTGTCGCACAACAGTGTCCTGCAAGTGACCCACAAGAGTGTCCTACAAGAGTGCCCCACAAGAGTGTCCTACAAGACTGTCCCACAACAGTGTCCCACGAGAGTGTCTCACAAGAGTGTCCTACAAGAGTGTCCTACAGGAGTATCCCACAAGAGTGTCCTACAAGAGTGTCCCACAAGAGTGTCCCACAAGAGTGTCCCACAAGAGTGTCCCAGAAGAGTGTCCCACAAGAGTGTCCTACAAGAGTGACCCACAAGAGTGTCCTACAAGACTGTCCCACAACAGTGTCCCACTAGAGTGTTTCACAAGAGTTTCCTACAAGAGTGACCCACAAGAGTGTCCTTCCCAGAAGAGTGTCCCACAAGAGTGTCCTACAAGAGTGTCATTTGGATGTATTAGTTTTTCGATTGTGTTTGCATTCGGGTTCGTGGGTTCCATCTTGTTCCTACTGTATGACTTTTTGGAGTTGTTTTTTTCCTTTACTGATTTCAAGACTTGGCAACTTCAATGGATTTGTCTCATTATAATCAATGTGGACTGAAAACCTCCCGAAAACCCGCCAAATTTTGGCTGCATCTTGGGAGGTCTTGCAGCCTTTGTTTTCCAACGTTTGGTCCCAAAGCTAAAGGACTGAGAGATAGAAGAAGGACATCACATGGAACAACACTTGGACAGCCTGATTCTGACCAGACTGACCCAGCCTGATTTGCGATAAGCACTGCCAAGATTGCTCCTCCTGCTTCGCAGCATTGACCTAATGCTTGCTGCAAAGAGAAAAGCTTGACGTAGAAGGAACACGCTGGTAGATGGTAGCAGCTTTCTCTCCGTTCAGTTTTTAGTTTCCACTTCGCTCTTGTTTGGTCTTCCTGCGAGTCTTCCTTTTCCGCCTCTTTCCAAATAAAGAAAGCTACTGTACTAAGGATTATGAGCTATTAGGTTGGAGGCCATCGCTATTAGGGTGGAGGCCATTGCTATTACTTTCCTACTTCGGTCTTTTTTGGTCTTCCTGAGTCTTCCTCTTTCCGGATTCGGCGGGATCATCGCAAACACAGCGCAAACGATGCCAGGCGCAGGCGGGCAAGGCCTGACCTCGGCGCACAGAATCGTCTGAAGCCAGCGGGGCGCAGGCGTTGCTTTTATTGATCCCGGGTGCCACAATGTCTTATGTATCTGGCAAGTACTTGGCAAGTCAACCAGACGACATTGGTCCAAGAAAAGCTCGTTTTTCTGACTTGGCTCCCGAAGATTACCATAAGACCTCTGCCCCATCGGGCGGTGGCACACCATTTTGATCGCTTTGGGACTTCCAAGGAAGCCCGACCTGCAAACCACTGCAGATTGTCCCCCACCCTGATGAACTGAAGGCAGTCGAACCTGAAAGCATGATTGACCATGAGATTGGAGCCTTTCTCATCCTTTCTCGCTTTAAGTCAGGTCTGCGGGCTGCAGTGCGAGTTTCACCGTCAGGTGTAGTCAGACCTGCTGGTGGAAAATCCGATCCCAATGGTGACGGGATGCGACGAGCATTTTGTTGGTCATACACTCCAAGGTGCAAGAACAAGCTACCTAAACGCCGATGCACTTAAACTATTTACTCTAAGAACATATTCCTACGCCAGATCTTGCATTCCTTGACTTGGTAATTACCCTCCCGAAAGTGTGTGTCGTAGAATGAGGACAAATTTTGGGAGACAGACCCAGACAATTCGGGCAAGGCAAAGCACCGGTTTCCAACCCACTACTATTCTGGAAAAGGTTCGACGAAGGGTGCTTGTATTAGTCACAGTCTACTAGTTGGATTAGCTCGATTGTGGAAGCCTTTGGTAACTGGTGATGTTTTTTTTGTATGTTGTCCTTCAACCCACCTCGTGAGTTCCTAAGCGCTAAGAGCCCATTCAAGCCATCAAAAGGTAGAATATTGCACAACTGGAAAATCCAGAATATTGCCTTCGTCAAATCCATCACCCTGTATATAGAACTCCACAGAAAACTCACCTCTTCATTGAAATAGCATGATGGATCATACACCCTAGTCGCAGTGTTTACAGGGTTACTTTCCCTTGTCGCAATTCTGGGAACCAGAGCCCTAGGGCCCCATACGCATCACTGATTTGGCTTAAACTCTTTCATGCTTTGGAGTGCCTCGCAGTGCTTTTCATGCAAAATCCATGTTGCTCGAGAACGTCTAAGAAGCTGCCCGAAGACTGCTCGGGGCCCTGGCAAGGAAGACCGAACAAAGCTCATGGCCACTTCGTTTCGGAGTTGCCATGCTGCACTCTGCAATTAGGTACATACTCCGGATATCTCCGGATAGCATATCTGTCTATAATTGTCTATCTGATTCTATCTGTCTGTCTCTCAGTCTGTCAGTCTGTCTGTAGTGTAGTGTAGTGTAGTGCAGTGCAGTGGAGTGCTATGGTATGGTATGTGGTATGGTATGGTATGGTATGGTATGGTATGCATGGATGTATGTATGTATGTATGTACGTACGTACGTTCGTATTTCTGGTGTACATTAATGCATAAATTATCATCATAACATGACCCTATATGTTGTATTGTTCCACATTCATTGCTATGCCCAGCTTACTGAAAGCTCTGAATTGTTCAACATTCACCTGGAATCCTGGAGTCCTGGGCAAATCCTGCAGGAGATTTCGTTGAAACAAACATGAATTTCTGATTGCTGCATGTTGCAGTTTCTGTTGTCGTTGGAGGTCCACAGCTAAAGCTGCCAAGAAGCATCATTGAGCATGAACATAGAGGAGATGACTTTGCTTCAGATGTCCACCGTGGCTTCTCATCCTGCGGCCTGCGGCTTGATTGAATCTGCATGTCGGCTCCAGGTGAGTCATGGCAGATCGGCGCAAACATCGTCGGCCTGTGATTGCTTCCATCGTTGCCTTCACACTGCTGGGCTCTGAGATGACCTGCAAAGTCGTGAAACACGAGCTTCGAACTTGACCAGAACTTTTCCTAGGGCCCAGGCCTTGGGCCATACTGTATGGCTGTGGGAAATCAGGAGTTCCAACTTCCGACGAATTCCAACTAGTTCTGTATGAAGGCACTTTGGCGACTATGGAACCAACCAATGTGTCAGGCTTGGACTCTCTTGGACATGGTCTGCTACCTGCTTCGGCCGCAAAACCCAGAGTGCACAAAAAGATAGCTCAAAAAATGATGTCTTGGCCTGCAAGATAGCAAGTTATTGAACGACAAGATCTGAAAAGATAGATAGACAAGTAAGTTGAGTTTTACCATGCACGCTGATGGTGACTTTGTTTTGAATTCGGGAGACAGCGTGCCCATATTTTGAATCCGGCTCTGACACACTGACACTGAACTTTGACAAAACCTTGTTCGTGTATAGCAGTGTGGCGGTTTGACTAAGGCAAGAAGGGCAGCAAGGACACTGCATTTTTCTCACCGTGAAGGATAGACCTGGGCAATGCAGTTTTCTGTTGCCAGGAATTGCCTTCAGATGACAAGGCAAAGATTGTGAGCCTTGTTGGCCGAGAGGCAGCGTGGCTTAGAGTTGCAGCGAGTCAATCGTCAGCGTTTGAAGATGTGCTCACTCAAGACACCTCAATTCAGCTTGTTTAATCGCCACAGTACGTAGCTAGCAGTCAGTCAGATGTTGCTCACCCTTGATTAGCTTATCTTTGACTTTAAAAGTTTCTGCAGGGCAACGCGCACCCTTCCCGACTATATATATAATATATATAGATACAGATACATAATGATTTGCTTGGCGGAACTTCCTCAGGTTGTTGACAGCAGAGGGAATCCCACCGTTGAAGCAGAGTTGACCACAGGCAGTGTGCTGCAGGGCTTGCAACCAATTTGTTTTCAATTCAGAGCTTCGGTGCCTTTTTGTGGAGCAGTTGAACGTCTTTTCAAGACTTAGTTACGTGGAGTTAAATCTTGCTAGTGCTGGGCTAACCTGTTGAATTGACGGTACTGCTAGTCGAGAATCATCGGGATATATTAATCATATATAAGTCAAACATCACAGGGACATGGGCGTATATTAAAATAGGGAGGCCTCCCAGTTCGAGTTGGAAGGCGAGAACAGAGAAACGAAGGCCTCCCTAAATCCATCCGGTGGGGTTGGATCTCCGTCCAAATCCATTGCGCTTGGGGTTGGTCCCCAGGGTGAACACCTAAACGAAGGCCACCAGGTTCACCAGGACACTCGTTTTCCCGGCGAGGCTATGGCACGGTCCGGGCCATCGTGCCCAGCGGTGCCTCCACCGGGATCTACGAGGCCACCGGGATCTATGGGACCACAGGAACGTGCTTGGTCAAATCCCCCTAAAGGGTCTTGATATGTCTTGATGAGCATTTGTTGACGTTGACGAGATGTTTGGGCAAATAGCCCCGAACGTCAAGAAGCCGAGGCTGTGTGCCGTGCACATGCGTTCACATCAGAGTCAAGATATGTCAAGTTATCTCATACAGTTACATCTTCAGATATCTCATAGATGTTTCGCAAGTCATGCTATGGTATACAATACAGGGCAACGGACTTTCAATGACTTTCATGCAGGCTTTGGAGCTTCGAGATGGGGGAAGTCGCTACAAAGGAGAGACGACACAGCAATGGAATAGCTGCTTGACCTTACACCATAATATATGATATGAGTGAAATGACATGAAATGATATGACACTGTTACTTGTGTATTGAGAAGGCCTGGAAACTGTTTCCTGGCCCAAAACAGACAATTTTGCGGTCAGCAGATGGTGCGGAGGTTTCACAAAAGGCATTTTCTGTTCAGCCCAACATTAGACACGACCGGCTCGCATAGGCATAGGTTTTCTGAGACATGGGCCATCATGGGTCGACATGGATGTAGGTCAAAAACCAGCTACTCCAAAGTTATGGTGTAGGTATCAGGGTCTACAGTAGTGGTCTTCACCCACAGCCAGTAAATCAAATACAATTCGAGGTGATTGGAGGTGCTTCAACTCTTCCGATGATGCACACCTCTGCTCCAGGAGCAGGTGTCACTAAGGCGGTCTCGAACATCAACCGGATCATTGCGTGCAGACTCCAAGTTGGGGTTGTGACGAGTTGTGGCAGAGGCTTTGAGGTCCACCCTGTCACCTACACAAAAGAAGTAAAAGAAGGGGAACTCTGGAGTGAAAGGTAGATCCGTGTTCGCAGCCATACCAGAGAGTCACGCAGCTTTTTGCGACACACATTTGATTGGGTCGAGATCGGTAAGGCCCAAGCTGAAGGGCAAAGACGTCCGATTTCAGAAGGACATTGACGATTTTATGGCCCAAAGCCAAGGAGCTTGCTTCATGTGAGACATAAGACCAACTCCTAAGATGTCGTAAGGCTGGTACTGCTGGCAACTGCCACCTTTGTCACTTCATGAGTCGCGGAACTAGTCAATTCCAAGCTTCAGGGAATATTAGTATTGGTGTTGATGAAGCTCATACTTACATTCTAGGATATTCTAGGTTGATTTGAGCTGCCAGACAGGTCCAAACTCTTGATGGCTCGCAGAACGAATGGGGCTATCCAAAGGCGGAATTTCCTTGTGTTGGAATTTGACACACATGGGCCATGTCTCAGACTTCATTGCTTTTATCCAGATCATGGTCCCTTCAGATAGAAGTGGATCTTCTATGATCCTCCCGCCGCTGATCACTCGACGGACTTTGGCACAAAGATGAACAGTATGATGCCAATTTCCACTATATAGTCACTACCCTGACATGTGTTTGGTTTTGAGCAATGCACCTCAAAGATTGCCAGTCCAAGCTGGGCGCCAATGCCATTCTGGCGGTGTCCATGTCACGTCCTGAGCGATCAAGGGGAGCTTTCGTCTTGAAGTCTTGCAAACCATACATCATCTGACAGAACAAGATGGTACAAGTGTGTACAAGTTAGATCGGATATATTTGCAAAGAAGCTAATTATATCGGCTAGTGCAAGAATAATAAGACTTAAGACGTGTTCAGGTGTTGTTGTTCTTCAGTTGCAACCAGTGACAGTGTGTAGTTTTACAGCTACATATCTAGCTGATGACACAGAGAGTCTTCAGCATACTGCAGAAAAAGAACAACATGGCAGAAGAAGAACCGCTCTAGAGACCGTTTTAGCATCACATCTGTCTCCAAGTGCCATTTGAGCCTGTATCATTTGTCCTGCCCAAAGCTGTCACGTATTAGATAGACACACTTTTGGGTGACCCCAAGAACATCCATTGTCGCAAATCTTCAAACCTGCACTGGATTCAGCACTCTCAGGGCAGTGTGCCGCGCGGGCGCAGAGGCCTTTGGCCGGGAACCTCAGGTTGTGGAAGCTGCGGAGCACTCTTGATGCAAGACATTTAGGTCTTGACCAGTTTTCCCTGTTGGTTCAGGTCTTCGAAACGTTCGAACTATCGGCTGAGCTGTTGTCGGAGAGTCTGTTGCTCTTGGAGTACAGGTCTTCAGCTCTTCGAGTACATCGGAGAACTGAAGGAGACGAAGTTTGAGGTCGGGACCTCCGAACTCCGAACAGCAAGGGCCGAGGCCGTGAGGCCGAGGCCGTGGAGCTTCACATGGTTCTCGTGACTTTCTGTGTAGTCTATAGTTGGACATGGACTGAGATTAAAACACATGCATTGCAAGAACCAGGTGTGTCTATCATGTTGTCTATCATGTTGCGTGTGTTCTATGTACTGTACTACAAAACTATGTAAGGCATTGTAAGGTGGTATCCCAGGCAATTTCAGCGGATTGAACACGACTGAATGCTAAGGTTGAGCAAATCGATGTTCAGAGGGCAAGAAGAAAGTCTTACAAGATGACCAGAGCTCAGATCTTCTGATGCACTCACTTATCATGCTTATTTGCAAGACACAATCCATGCAGTCATTAGACTAGAGTAAACACGAGTGCTTCCTAGCAAGACCTCATCAATTTAACGGCTCACAAATGCAGAGCATGTTCCTACGTCGTGGCTATAAGGGTTGGGACATTTCTGTTTCACAGTGCATTGTGTTCATTTGTGTAAGACAGAATGCCGTTGTTCTTGGGTGCTCATCCCTTCCTGGGTTGGACACAGGCCTGTCCCCATGATGAATGTCATCAACGGCGGCCGGCATGCCGGCAACAAACTTCCAATGCAGGATGCTTTGAGCTAATCGAACGGCTGGATGTGTCCACGCGTTGCCCAGAGGTGTTGCCCAGCCGAAGGCTTAACTGAACCAAACTTACAATCATCATCAATCACCTAAACGTTTGGCAAGACACTAACAGAAGGCTCCCCCCTTCTATTTGCCGACCTTTGACGCAACGGAGCTTTGTGGCTCCGCTAGGAGTTCATGATCGCCCCGACTGGTGCGAAGTCTTTCAAGGAGGTCCGGTTACCTAGCTGGTTGGGCCCAAAATGCACAGCGCAAAATTGAAGAGACTGTGCATTTTTTTTATCAATACACTGACTTTAATTGATATTACCAAGGACATTACCTGATATTGTTCGCAGTCCTGGTAGTTTATTCTCTTGGGCCTTTAGCCAGCACCAGCATGAAGATGGCACGGGTATGCACGAGTCAGTCCTGCCACTGCCGCCAGGCCCTCCAGATCGGATCAGAGGCATCCTCGATTTGCCGGGCGAGGAGGGCCGGTATTCTGCAGTGATGGCTGTGTGGCCGGAGGTCTACCACTCGCTCCAGAGCGTCGTGAAACAGAAGTATGGCAAGAGTGCGGCTGCCGTCGGCGATGAAGGTCGCTACCTTCTATCATTACCCAGCCAAGCAATCAGTTTGAAGCACTTTGAACCAGAGCTGATTTGTCCTGTTCAAGTGCTTGTCTACATGAAGTCGAGTCATTCTATATCATTCTATACAAGAGATTGCGCAGAAGTTGGGTGCTGCTTGTCCTGCGCCTGTCCGTCCGAAGGCGGCTTTGCTCCTAACATCCAGGAGCAGTTGCCGGATGCAAACAATTGGATGGGGAAGATGATTTCCAGCACTTTTTAAAGCCAAAACTGACCATGTTTAGATGTTGAACACCAGCGCTTCTGTCCTTATGCTGCCATACACCTTCGAAAGAAAAGATCACAGGCTCGTCCACCTTCAACTGCCAGTCCCGGAAGTCGAACACGAGACCCGAATCGCGTCCCGGAAGTCCATGGCCAGCCTCGCCCCTTGAGCCACACATGTCCATCAAGTTCAGGAGAACGATGAGGGCTTGCAAGCCCTAGCAGAGGCCATCAAAGATGCCGGCGCAACTGGAAAGGCCGAGCAGGGAGTGAGACCGACAGGAGTGAGAGTCAGTCATCATTTTTATTTCTAGAGCTGACCGAGCTGTATCTCACGATTCAGATTTCTCCCGTTGTTTGCTCAAAGGTAAAGCTTGCGATGGACATCGCGGCCTCTGAATTCTACAACAAGGAGGACAGACTCGAACCTCTGGAAGATCTTGGTCTTGTAACACGTTCTGAACATGATTGAAACTCCTTGCTCCGAACCCCATGCCACTTCCCCACTGGTGGAAGGACAAGACGTACAACTTGGGATTCAAGGCGGGCTGCTTTGCTCTAGGTGTGTGGTGGCCCTTGACATAACTTCAAAATAGTGGAGGAGGTGGTGGTGGTGGTATCTATTGTAATTCATTACTCATAATTATGTACTCAGATTTCAGATTGTCTCAGATTCATGTCAGATGGTTTTGTTGCAAGAAAGAACGTGCAGCTTGAAGTGGCTGTGGGTCAATACCACACTGGAGGTTCACGTTGCCGTTGACCTCCCTGGTAGTTCGTTTGTTCATCAATCAGAGTCCGGACCGGCTGGGTCGAGTGGGGTCGAGTGGGTTTGAGGTGGAGAATCCGGATCCTTCGCTAATTAAGACCAAAGAAGAGCTGGTGGCCTTCTACAAGGACATCGCCTCTAGGCACAGCACACAGCGAAGCACGCGATCGTTCTGCGCAGCGAGGATCATTTTTCGCTCGTTCTTTTTTTTTCGCTGGATGGTAGTAGGCTGCAGAATGGATGGTAAATATGGTATGCGATTCCGGATTCAGAGGCTGAAGAGTTCAATCTCATGTGGCCTTCTCACTAGCTTTCCTAGACAATCCTAGACAGATGCCAGCTTGAAGGTTTCCAGTCGTTTCCATCGAAGACCCCTTCGACCAGGAGAGGCTTTGTTGATGCGAAAAGTGAAAGCTGCATTTTTCCTATGTGCTGTTGACTAGGTACTTCTAGGTTTCACTGCATATCCAACAGTCGCATATTTCCTTTGCCTGATCAATATGTGTACATATTATTAACATATATTAACATAATTATAGTTAAACAATATATTTAAATATATATAATGTCCTTGTCAATTGAACATGCTGTGATCACTGGAGCGGAGAACCTGTGCAAAGTGCAGGATGACTGGGACGCCTACAGTGGTTTGGTGGAAGAACTGGGGAAGAGCGTGCAGATCGTTGGCGATGACTTGTCGCTTGGCCAACACATCCCAAATCTCGGAATTGGTTTAAGTTGAAAGGAACATCTACAGGAATGAACACCATGGTTTCCTGTAGATTTTCCCTTAAACCAATTCTGCGACAACAGCACTTGCTCTCCCAGTGTTTTTCATTGTTGTTAGGTGCAAAGGCTGTTAGATACATCGAGGTCTCTTCAGCTCTTTCACTTGTCATGAATTTCTGTGTTTGGCACAGGCCCTAGGCTATTCAGACGGGTTCACCCGAGGCTTGTTACAAATCCAAAGAGAATCCACTATGCTCAGGAGCACAAGGCTTGGTGTCGCAGTTTTATGCACGAACTGCGGCAATATATGAATAGTCAAGAATAATCAATGATGTGCATAGATTAGATGTTCTCTTCACATCCGACGACCGTGATACCTTCAGGTGAAGTCTGTTCCAGCAAAGTTGTGTTCGTTGCCACCTGCGAGGCAGCCAATGCCCTTCTCCTGAAGGTGAATCAGATTGGTAGCATCACTGAAGCCATTACAGCCTATTTGGACAGCGTTTCCACCGGTTGGGGAGTCATGGCTTTCTCCTCAGCATCAGCGCGCAAGTTTTGAGACCCGGTTGGGGAAGACGGGGAGGAACTGTGTGACAGATGTGTTCAAGCGATGTGAAATCACAGAGAGCACTGGGCAGCGAACGCATCGGAATCTGAGGTCTCTCATCGAAGTGGCGAAACAGAGGACACCTTCATTGTGAGAGCCTCACGAGCTTGTTGATAGAGATGAAATGAATGTTTACGGATGTTTGCGGTGCATGACTTGTACTTTTCATGTACGGTGCATTTTCCTTCGTCCACACAACGATCCATGGCTTCGTCGAGTGGGCTCCAATGCGACGTTGCTGTGCTGTCCACCTGTCCATGCCCCGTCCGGGCATTCCCGGACTTCGGCACAGGACCCGGGCAGACCTGGGATTGTCATTAATGTTGCAACCCGCTTAGGCCGACTTGGCCGTCGGCTTGAGCACGGGACAAATCAAGTGTCGCCCTCGTCTGAAAACACTTCTGAAGGGCTTTGTGTGGGTAAAACCAACAGCAGGGCCGCAGGGTTGGCAATGGTTGGTGGAATCAGTGGAACTCATCAACCATCTTCATTCCGTGAGGCCTTCCAAAGGGTCTTAGAAGACTGACAAGACCAGTTGAACTTTTCCGATGCAGAAGTGATGGTTTAGAGGACCAAGTACGTCCTCCTTGCAGCCACCACCTGGCTTTCCTTGAGTTTGCAAGAGAATCTACAAAGTTGTTTTGAGACTACAGAGCAGGTAGTCCTAGGCATACCAGGTAGCTAGTAGTTCGGTTTGTACATGCCAACCGCGTCATACCTTGTCACTGAGGACCGGTGCTCCTTGCCGTTCAGAGAGAGTGGCGAAGCAAGCAGCTGAGTGTTCATCGCATCCCAGTGATGCCGATGTGTTGATCCGTGAAGTTGCCGACACCAACTTGTTCGATCGTTTGTCGCCAATCAATCTTTGTTTTGATTCAAGATGATGTAAAGATGACATGAAGAGATAAGAACAGATAAGCAGGTCGCAGTGCCACGCGAAGCCCAGGTACAATCAGCTGCTGCGAATCGAAGAATACCTGGGCCGACGAGCAAGCTATGCTTGAGTCTCACGTATACGTTGCATACTTTGGCTTGTCACTTTGTGTTGTGTCTCTGGACAACATGTTCAATCATTTCTAGCGAAGATTATATAAATCCTGATGTGATCAATTATGAACACCAGGAGGATCTTTGACCTTAGTGTGCACGATTGAGACTTTGATAGACTTTGTAAAACTGTGAGTTGCACAGATTCAGGAGACACAATAGATTTGATTGATGGATTCAGCTCAACCATTCTTTCAGGCCAAAGACATCCAAACTCTGGCCTTTCACAGTTGAGTTCTAGCTTTGCCGGAAATGTTTACTTGAGGCTGGGGAGAAGTTCCGAGACTCCTGAGAGGGATTCTCGACCATGAAAGTGACCCCATAAGACAAGGACAAAAGTACTGAGCCTAGGGCTTAGCTTGTCACTGCTCTTTTTGATTGTGATCCAAGACAACTGGTGATTTGTCAGAACCTGGCATTATTGTTTTTCGCTCGACACTTTTTTTGATCGATTAATGCGCCTTTGCACATGATGATTCGGGATCTACCCGAGATGTAGGCATTTGGACGCTGCGTCTTTCCAGTTTCAAGGCTCACGCAACATGTCGTGCCCCTGGCTGGAGTAAATAGTCCCCTGTCTGGACCACTGCTCTTGGAACTCTTTTCAAATAGGCTATATTATACTTGCTTGTGCTCCCCAGCAGACCTAAAGCTCATTTCTGTTGTCAAAGAATGACAAACCAGAAGAGGTCTGAGTGCAGCAGTGATGGACAAGTACCAATATTTAGCCCTTCGGTTTTCAACTGCTTTCAGCAGCTGACCGGCGATGGTCAGCAGCTCTGACACACTGAGAAATCCGATGTGCTTCAGAAAGTGCAACACTCAAAGGGGCTCCACTCAATCTCTCAGAAAGTGCCTGAAATGTCCTGTCGTCCCACACGAGGAAACCACCGAAACCACCTTCCACGGAGCCGAAGCGAAGACGATGCCACCGAACCGACCGGAGCGGATGGACGACACGCGTGGCACGTTTGACGAACTGGCCATGACCGTTGTTTGGTCCCTGGACTTGGCTCGACGAAGTCACGGTCTGGGAGTCACGCGGGGAGTCGAGGGGAGGGAGCCTCATGGGGTCTGGTGAGGCTGGCATGTTTACGAGCTGAAAACAAGAGGTCAAAAGGAGGTGGCGATGCGTTCCTGGGAACGCTCCATGTCATGCATGGCTTCTTTATGCTTAGTTACATACATTGGGGTGGTTGAACAGGGGTCAATGTAGCTGGTGTTTTGGATGCGTTTCCGTCCAGGGCGCAGAGGATGCTCTGCCAGTGATTGACTCACAGGATGCTCATTGGTCATGGACCAAATGACAGATCAACCAGTTCCTTACATTATATAATTATGTTCTACCCATGCAGGTGCCGTGATTCGGGGTTCTTCCTGAAAGATGAGCCCTGTTTAGCTCTCGTCGACCCCCCTGATGCTTTTCCTTGCACCGCGGCAAGCAGCATCCGCATCAGGTGCATCAGGAGGCTTAGACTGGGCAGTTCAACAGTCCTCACCGGATGAGCTGAAGGCCGCCTTAAAGGACAGAATTCTAACAAATCATCGGACTTTGCAGTCAGCACTTGTTCCGGCTGCGTGCAGCAGGTTTTCCTTTTGGTTCTGTCGGTAGCTCTGAAGCTCCCAAAGATGATACAGCAATGATGACGCTCTTTTTTGCAACGTGACGACCTGGAGGACCTACCTCCAGCATGTCGTGGCAAGCTCCAAAGTGCACTTGCAGCTCTCCCAGCGAAGCCAGCGGCAACCGGTGCCGCAGGGTTTTGGATGCATGTGCATCATTTGAATTCTGACCATAACATCTCACTGCAGTTTGGTTTGGACCACCCAGATGACTAGAAGATACACAACACGTTGTGCGTGAACATCCGATTGAAGGAGCCTAACACAAGATCAGCTGTTTCTACGTGTTGAACAAACTATGACAAAACATATTAAAATGTTTGCCACTAGCAAGCAGTCAATGTCACATGCTCACAGTATGATCCGCAAGAAGGTAGCAGTAAGTAAGGGGCGGCTAATAAAGCATTTGGCTTTATAACCTTCTGCCCCTGAGAGCTGTCGCTGTTCCATCCGTTCGTTTCCGCCCCGACTCCCTGTCATGTCAGTCACCCCAAGCCCGCACCCGATCGCGAAAACACATCAAGCCAGGTGCTCCACCAGCGGTCACCTCTGCCAAAGGCCTTCGGCTCGGCATTTTCAGTACTCATTGATTGCGCGCGTAAAATATATCAAAACACATTCTGCAATCAGTGTTGAGCTGTTCTACAGAAATGACTACTGCAGTGATTTGTAATGGCTGGCCATACTTCCAGTGTTGATGTCCGCCCGAGAGATTCCTTATACTCATGCTCCTGAAGTGGCAGAATCACCATGTTTACAAACTTGCCCAGAAAAAGCCAACAACAGTGGCATTTCTGTTCCGTACAACCCAGACCAAGCTCAGCTTTGAGCAATGATGCCAAAGCCACAATGACAAGCAATGGCAAGACACAGTCTACCAAGTCAGTGCACGGAGGATTGCATTGTGGCAACACCAAAAGGAATGCACAAGGTTCTCCAAATCTCGCGGTACAAGCAGCCTAGTCTAGTGGGGACAACTCTAAGTAAAGTAAATTTGAACTTGACCATGACACTTTCCACCTGACTGCCTGCGTCAGAGCTGAAACGAATCTCACACCGAGTCGATGGGTCCCGTCAGACGGTATCTCGTCAGTTTTTAGGGGTGGCCTGACCCCCGGAGGTGGGCTGCCTTTTGTTCCGTGCTTTTTCTATTTTTAAGTGCTCAGGCCTTGAACCTGGTAATTCTGCAGGCAATGCGCAAAAGGAAACAGGCGTGACTCCCTTTGGGCCGTCCAAAACGGTTTTGAAGATGTTCAGAGCCATGTGCTGGTTGAATAGTGTTGAAGATGACCACAACGAGACATAAGAAAAATACTCAATCATACATCATCGTACTAGTAAGTTCCTTACATTGCTCATGCGTTGTTTGTGACTCAAAAAGCCTGCCTTTGTCTACTCGCTCCCCAGAACTTGTCAACTCAAAAAGCGAAGAACTCGACCAACGTGGCCCATCCTGTTTCAGGCCCAACCTCTTGATGGACCGTCATGGCTCATCCGACTCCAGAAGGTGGGAGAGACCCGGATGGGACCCGGAAGGTGGGGACCCGTGTTCTTTTCGAACGTGTCGATTTCACAGAAAAGGTCAGAAAGATCGTATGGTATTGACAGAATCGTTTTGACACATACGACATGGACTGGATTTTCTGCTCCGGATCTGGTTGGCACTGGCAGAGTGTTTTGTTTTTCTGTTGTGTTGCATTGTGTTGTGGCTTCGGGGCGATCGCCAACATGAATGAAGCACTCAAGTCTTTGATTTGTAGGCCACCACGGACTGTTTGTCAGTACTGTAGGCTTGCCAAATCAGGAAAACACAGCAGATGCTTAGCTTTGCAGCCTCAAACAAAGATCAGCAAAGCAAGACGAATGAGGCAACAAGAGCGCGTTGCAAAAGAGGAATGACCCGAAAAACCTTGTGTTCAGGGATGTATGTCTGTCTGTGATAGACGCGTTGTTTTCTTAAAGTTTTCAAGGCAAACCCGGCAGGAGAAGGAGAGGTCATAGATGATCTTAGTGTGTTCTTATATGAAATATATATATATATAATATAGGTGATGTGATTACTGACCTCGGAGTCAGCAGCTGCCCAGACCTTGAACACATTGACATCAAATAAAGTACTATAAAGGTCCTAGTGTCCTGCAAAGCTCAGGTACAACCAGGTGCTGGGAATTGACGAATAGCCGGGCAGACCGGGAAGCTATGCTTGAGCCTTAATTAGGAGTTTTGCATACTTCGGCTCGTCCAATGTGATGCAGTTGTTCCATGTTGTTCCTTTATGCTTCTTGTTTCTACTAGCTTCTTGTTACTACTAGTAAGGCACTTGTTACTAGAAGCGATGCACTTGTTCCTAGTAGCTTCTTGTTTCTACTGCGTTTAACAGCTTGAACCACAATGACTGTAGCGTAGATCTTCATGTGGAGATGCACACTCTTGCTGAGGTTGGAGACAAGGTCACGAACTCCTGAGAGGGCTTTTCTTCCTCTGGAACAACCGACGTCGCATGACGTCGCCTACGGGAGGATTTCAGCTGGCGCATGCGTGGGCGGAAATTACAGACTGTTGAGGGCCGTTTTGCCTTTGATATGATGATGCAGTCCGACCAAATGAATGAGCAAACAGCGGCACACATGTTTTCAAACTGACGCTGTAATTATTGTATGTCAAGATCACTATCAAAGGCAAGGACAACTGCTCTGTGATTGATTAAGACGCTGACAGTTAAAGACAATCTGTGAACATCAGAGAGCTCAAAGCTGTCAAGCACGAATTTGGACTGCCTGGAGTGCCAGCTTGATTGTTTGGTGGTCAGAGAGTGTAAGCCGCCCCGGGACACTGAAATCCTTCGCTTCAGAGAAGTGTCACAATTTCGAACGACTTCGAGAGCGGCATGGATTTACAAGAGTCGGGGCAGGTGCTCGTCTGAGTATGTCAACTGGTCTCCAACAGCGCGCGCAGAGGCGATGCACTACGGCATGGAAGTTTCATTTTAGAGAACGTGGGGTTTAGCGTGGTTTGGGTGTGAGGGCTGGTGACACCTCAGATGGGAACAACCCCACGGGGTAATCTTCTGAGGCCTCTTTAGTTCCCAAACGGGAATTTTGTCTTTGCAATTTTGACATGGTGTGCATGGGAGGGGCTTGAGTGTCTCAAAGTCTTGTTGAGTCCATGTCGAAATATTGCAGCACCCTGTGATTTTTAACTTCTTTGCTCAAGCTTGATACTCTGACAGAAGGCGTTTCTGGGAGTACTCATGGGGTCTGGTGTGGCCGGCATGCTTACACATTCTTTGCGGGGCTTAAAGACAATCTAAGTGAGCGCAAACTGGTGCCCCATGCGCCATCTTTTTGGGACTTTTTCGGGGTCGCTCTGAGTCGCCTTCCACATGAGCAGAGGATCTGCACCACCGATGGAGCGATCGTGTCACCAGGTGCGTCCTTGGACTGGGCGGTGCAACAGTCCTCAGCCGATGATCTGAAGAAAGCCTTGAAGGACGGAAAGACTACTAATTGGAGCAAGAAGCTACTAGTTACTAGTAGCTCCTGGCATTACTACTAGGAGCAAGAAGCTGAGGGCATCGCAACTAGTAACAAGAAGCTACTAGTAGCTGGGTCGAACAGAGAGACCTCGAAGGGAGGCTAGAGGGCTAGGCAGCGGTACGGAGGCCTGTCAGGTGGAAGATGGCCTGTCAGTGGCAGGATGTTTGGGCATGACATGATCTACTATTCTACTATGTTCTACTTGCATCATATAATACAACAATAATATGATATATTATACTATATAATTACTGCCAGCAGTTCGATACGCACTGAGGATCTTGTATGAGAGATGCTGTGAGACAATTCTATTACATTCTAAGACCATACATCATACAACATCTTGCAGCACTTGCGACCACTTAGCTATCTTCACCTTATGGTGTCGCAAATGGTTTCTTCCACCGGGTGACGAGGTCTCTTGTATGTTTGACCAGGACTTGCCTCCGGCATGTCGCGGCAAGCTCCAAAGTGCATTGGCAGCTCTTCCACCTCCGAAGCCACCTCCAGTAGCGACAGGTGCCACATGGACAATGACATGATGCCTGTGCTGTAGATGATTTGAAGATCAACGAATCAACAGCGTCTCCAGCAATTAATTGGGTCAGTAGGTCTCAGTATCCTTGGAAAATGGTCCATGTGCTTGGTTGTCAAGCTACCATGACACTACTGCTGGATGAGCAGTCTGAGCCGCGGCAGCAGCTGAGCAGCGTGTTCTTGTGGCAACTTCATTCGTATGGCCTTGCGTTGGTGAGGTCCAATACCCTTGGGATTTATGTATTAGGGCCCTTCGGCAGGGAAAGACCTGTTGTGTTGGACATGATCCCTTCTCCCCACCGATTCTGTCAACATTGTCAACCCCTCCAAGCCAGCACAAAGTCTCGAAAGCGCATCCAGCCAGGTGCTCCACCAATGGTCACCTCCGCTACAGCAAAAGGCACGTTTTGGCTTGGCCATGTCCTGGCTGGTTGTTTCCAAGCTGTTCGGACGATTTGAATGGATCGCCATAGTTCCAGGATGATCCTGGATGCATCTTGGAAGAAACACACAAGTTTTTGCCTGACCCTGCGCCGGTGACATGCCATTCAGTCGGACCAACACCTGCAAGGTGGACCTGTGAATTGCGCAGCCATCACGAGGATCGCAAAAGATGAAGAAGGCAGTTACACGTTGATCATTGCGCTTGCTGTAAGAAGATGTCAATGTATGAGGCATGTAAAACAAGTAAAACACTCCCTTTGCAGATGTCCTCTCAAAGAAAGCATGGTCGATCTGGAGTGCGATTTTGTAGAGTCTCAAAGGCAGATAAAAAGGGAGTCTCAAAGTATATATCGCTATTAGGCATCGATAGTAGGTTGGAGGCCATCGCTATTAGCTTGGAGGCCATCGCTATTAGGTTGGAGGTCATCGCTAGTAGGTTGGAGGCCATCGCTATTAGCTTGGAAGCCATCGCTATTAGGTTGGAGGTCATCGCTAGTAGGTTGGAGGCCAACGCTATTTGGTTGGGGGCTTTTGCTAATAGGTTTGGGGCCATAGCTATTTGGGTTGGAGGCCATCGCTATTAGGTTAGGTTGGAGGCCATCGCTATATAGGTTGGAGGCCATCGCTACTAGGGAGGCTGAAGCTGGCTGGAATGAAGTGATGGGTTGAACGAAGGTCCTTGTCAAGTTACTGGATATTGTTTTACGGGGTGTTCTTTTGCAGCCAGCTAGGCGCTTGATTTTCTGAGCCCAATTTTTTTTTTGCTCAGTGTTTGGAGCACGCTGACTTTGGTGGCTTCGGACAGCAGGGGGGAGCGCAAAAGAGACTTTTTGGGTTCGGAATTCCGCACACGCGCTCAAGGTGACAAACATGTGTTATCAGAACGCATGCCATGCTTGATGCCCTCACACATGACAGATCACGACAGACTTGTTCGTGAGTAGCAGCCTGTCCCAGAAGTTTTCTCATGTTCCGATGATTTCGATTTCATCCTACACGATCCTACAAGTGGTTCTTCTTTGGGAGGCTTGAATCCACAGCCCGAAGCGCCGAACTTCAAAGGGGCGTTGGTGCAAGTCTATGTCCGCTCGGAGCCGCCTGAGACCTCAGAACAGGGTGGTAGACGATGGTAGACGTTTTGAAAGTGAACATGACATTTCCGTGAGTTTTCGCTTTGGCTTTGTAGTTCGGTTGCATGACTGTGGGACAGATTGTTGCATGTTTGTATTTTAGGCCATGTAGGTAATTACGCAACCGGTTCTTAGGTGTGCAGTGACCCCAGTAGCGGTGCCTTTGTCTCACGTGCCAAGATTCGGTGGCTTTGACAAGAGCTCTAATGGGCACCGCTATGACTCGGTGATCATTGCCAACGGAATGATTGATGCGGGCATGAGTTGCCAGGGGCTGAGCAGTGGAACTCCGGACATTGGAAGAGGACATGACACTGTGACACCTTGTTTTGTTTTTAACGGTCCACTCATCCCCTTAACTGCAGCGGATGGGGGTCGTCCCTGGCCGGACGTCCGCCGGTCCGTGTTGCACCAGATTGAAGTCCGCCGGTCCGACGCAGGAGGGATGCATACTGTAGCCTCTGGCAAATAGCTATCAAAAGAACAGGGCACTCTTTTTGGGTCACTTACCAGTGGGGAGTGAAAGAAATCATGAGCAGGGCCACCCGAACCATCGCAGCCCGAACCATCGCAGGTCAGTTGATTCACTACACTCACGAGGAGCATGACATTTTCGTGAAACTTTGTGGTCAGTTTGACTTTCTCGTGCTGCGAATTCATCCTGGGCACATCGAGGCAGGGTTACAAGGCGTCTTCACTCGGAGGGAGAGACACATCGGGTCCCAGCTAGGCCACTGATGGCATCATGACTAGTTGTGATTGGCCGGGCGGGTTCGTCGTCTCCCCTTCCAGGCCGATGGAGGGAACCAGCAGACCTTTGATGATGCTATGATCGGCTTGAGGCCGAAAGGGCGCTCGATCGCAATGCAATCTGGTTCCAGTCGTTCCACGCTGAGTTTTTTGGTCAAAGACGGTTCATGATTATCATGTAATGAATGTAATGCAGGCAGAAGGGCGTCCAAGTTTGGCCATCACCTGATGTGATCTCCAAGCTAACCTCGGTCACCGAGACACTTGAGGAGTGCTCTCAACTGTGACTCTGTGGATGAGCAAACCATAGCAAACCCAGTATATATATGAGCAGTTTCAATCATGGACAAGTAGATCCAAAAAGATTCCTGAGAAACCGGAGTAATGCATTGTGCATCAAACTCCAACTGCTGAAGGACCCAGAGACCATCACCTACAGCTCCATCGAACATTTCGCGGCAGCGTTCCCAATCAGTGTGGGCTGCTGCCCACGTGTGATCAAAGTCAAAGGTACACCGCCCGGCGGCGAAGGGATTCTTGGTGAAGGGATGTTCTGACTGTTTGATCAATGCTTTCGGTGTTTTGCTATAGGCTCAAACAGGCTCAAACCATTGAATTGAACTATAGACTATAGTGTATGAAGTAGTCTATTCAACACAAAATAGGCTAGCTGCAAAACAGTAGAACATTTTGATGAGGATGTGAATCCCTGCGGCGTGAGTTTGTCAGCGGGTGTTGGATCCACCTTCCCTTTCAACCCTTGAAATTTCAGTCGCACCAGTTTTTCGCAAAAGCCTCACCAGGTTTTCTCAGCACAACCCTCACCAGCGGTCAACTCCTCCACTGTTCTACACTTGTGCCTTCTACATAGTCTCATTCGCGTGCATGCGGGTGTGTGTGTGTGTAATTTAGTTTTCTGCCAAGGATTTGGATTGTAAAGCTCAAAGATGGAAACTATGGTGAAGAGTATGGGAAGCGCATTGCTCAAGAGACCGACACACTCCTGCTAAAGGAAACTGCAGATGGCCATGAGGAGGAGCATACGTTGGCAGAATTCATGGCATCTTGGTCGAACTTTTCTGTCCCCCCAACGCATTTTTGACATTCCTGCATGAACAGACAGAGTTTGTTTTGACACATATTTTCACCTTGTTTCTTCAGCCGAGGAATACTGGATAAATGGATGCACTGAAAAGTCTGGAAAGTGGACATCCAAGGCACTGACAAAGTGTAACTTGTTGGTACAATCCTTGTAACACGTTCTGGTGCAATCTGCCTATTCGTAGCGCCTGTCTCTACGAAACAAAGGGTCCCAGAGCGTAACCCTTTCATCACGCAAGACCGTTTGTATTCATGGCTCAATCACGCTCAATCTACGAGAGAAAGGGCCAATGCCAATTATTTTTGCACATAACAGTTCTCCTCAAGCCCTCTTAACCGTTTAATTACATTAGGTTGGATCCTGGGGAGCAATGGGTGTATCGCAAAAAATGCCAGAATGTTGTTGCCAGGGCTCTGGAAAGTATTTTGCCAAAGCAGAACAAGCGGGTGGCATTTGCGATGCACGCTATGAGGAGAAGGATGGCAAAGGCCTCGAACGATCATTGGGGCCGGGGTTTAGCTGAGTATAGCCTAGTAATGCCTGCTGTAGGTTTGGAGAATTTACCGCATTTAAGGCATAGTCAGAGGTTTTTTCATGGGTGTTCCATGTGGCGACATTGCGCGTGGTACTAGCTGTAGTGGCTGATCAATTCGAACCAACCCAAACAGTCCAGTCCAGTCGCGCTGGACAGGTGAGCTTGAATTCCACTTTGTGATGGATGACTTGGTGGAAATCATCCACACACCCAAGGGATCGAGTTCGAAGTTCTACCCGTTCGACATCGCTCGGTACGATGGTGAGTTCTGCGCGTTGGCGAAGAAGTTCTTGGCTGAACTTCCTTCATTAAGCAAGACCCTTGAGAATGCCTTCCCGTTGTGGTGGACGGTTGGCTTCAAGAGATTTGGACCACCAGGTTCTGAGGAGTGGCTACCAACGAAGATGCTTGCAGACTGTATTGGCCTTGACCAATGTTTGGCAGCTTGCGTGGCTCGCTGTGAAAAAGCAGAGGATTCTCGCCTCGCAGAAGCTAAGACAAGAACGTTTTTGATCGTTTTTGCGTTTTTTTTGACTTAAATCTAGGCAGTCTCGGTGCCTAACATCCTGGCGTTCCACCGGCCTATATGGCTACAAAGAGATCCCCCAGAGACGAATCCGGGGGAAAGGGTGTGAGAGCAACTATAGAGTAATGGATGATAATGGATGTTTCCCACTTCTTCTGCGTTCAGGCCAGCTTCTCAAGCATCTCCTCTGAAGACCGGGCTGCAGCTGAGAAAGTCGGTCAGGTCATCGCTCAGAGAGCTGTGCGACTGCTCAGCCAATGACCTGCTGGGCAAACGGTGTCCACGTCTTAGGCACTTGTAGGATGAGATGTTGCTTTCCCATTTTAGGTAGCAGAGAGCTTTGTCCAGCAGAGCAGGATGACCGAGATTGACTGAGTCTTGTGTTGTGAAATCGTGAAATCATAAGATCTTGGAACAGCCGAGAGCTTTCACTCACCTTTTTCAAACATTGGAAGAGGCACATTACATAACAATTTGAAAGTTGCAAAGTCAACCAACCTTGTGTGATTTGGACAAATGTCCCACGACAATGAGCCCCAACTCTGTAAAACTATGGGACGGATGTGCGAGCGTTTTGGTCGAACTCATCACCTTTATGTGGAGGTTGTTTTATATGTAGTTTTCCGCAACAATGTTGTGCATGTTACGTTCTCAAGAGACAAATGCCTTGACTTGTCGAGGAATTGCAAGTTGAGAAGTGTTCAGAGTCGAAACTCGCCTCGGGCAGGAAACGTAGCAGAGCATAGCACTTTTTTGTTCCTGATTATCCTAATTGCTGGAGCTACTTTAGAATCCCGATTTCAGAAGAGATCCGCGATGTTGGACATACTCTTGCAGAAGTTCATGTCCATGTGTCATCTTCGCGACCTTGAGCTGCCTGGCTTGTGATTTCAGCTGCTTGGCTTTGTGCGGGCCTCCGCGATAGTGCCATGTGGCAGGAAGCCATGAAAACGCACCGGCGGGGCATGCACAAGCTCGAGGTGAAGCTCGATCGTGTAAAGAGTTATATATATAGTAATAGTATACACATATACACCTGAATTCCTGAGGGTGTTCATCTTTGGAAGGACTATGACGGGAAGAGACTAAACCATCGTGACGACCATGACTTCGGTGAGTCTTTGGGATCTTCCGATGGGCCGGTCTTTGAGACACAACGTAGGTTCATTTGAGTGACCTGTCGAACGAGCTCATGGCCTTGAAGGAGTGCTTGGCCAGGTCCTCAGGGGCGAACGACGAAGAAGGGGGGCGCCACGTGGGAACGAACGCATCGTGTCTCCTCTAACTGTCAAAGAACCATAGCTTCGTGTCACTCGGAAGATGGTTCAAGAAAAACCATCAGCAATCACTAGCCGAGCTGTGGGGATGCGTAGCGCTGGGCCAGATTGGACCCTGCTACTGAAGCACGGCCGAATCAGCGAAGACATTGCATGATGAAACAATTGAACGCATGGGTTTGTGACATCGATTGGATTATATGCATCAGTTTTTGTGCCTGATAGATATATAGTCTCTTAAGGTTGAAGTTGGCATTCTCCAACAAGAACACTTCCTAGTCCAGAGCTTAAAGTTGGCGAGTTGGGCCTCAAATGGGGATGGAACTCAAGACGCAGGCTCCTGGAACCAGGAGACTTGCATAGAAGAAGATGAAGATGATGTTTCGCTTGTGGAAATGCCACTTGTTAGACACGGCTTCGGCATGCATCATGGAATGATCCATGCGCTGACTGACACGATTTGACGCCTATCAGCTCTATGTCAAAGCTTCGAAAGGCACGATTGCACAACAAGCGCTTTGCAGCCGAGAGACAGGAGCGCAATGCGGTGCCTCAAACAGCTATTTCATATCAATGCATCAATGGCTGAGTCGCTTGTTGACTGTTGATGTGCGCATGGCCAGGCTCACCCACTGGGCTCAGTTCAAGGTGCTTCACAGGTGACCTGCACGGACACCAGCATGGGTCGCAAGCAGTTGGCATTAGCGATGCCCTTGTTACTAGTAGCTTCTTACTACATCGAATCCTTTTTCACTTGAGTAAAGCGCGTAAAGGCCATGAGCCCCCAACTTTCATCCGCATGCGCAGTAAACAATGCTCAAGAGCCGTGGACTTGCAGTCTAGCAGCAATTTTTGTCCTTGTGGAGCAACATTGTCAACCAAAGAGGATGTTTAAACAGATTATATTATATCGTTTTGTTAGATTTTTTTGTTATCCGTTTCAAGATGCCCCTTTCATTTGTCAAATTCCTGGCCAAATTGAAGCTATTATGCTGTGTGTCAGGCACTTGGAACTTCCGAACTGGCCCTAGCGGTCATCAACGCTGCAGGCCAGGGCGTTAGTAAGTAGAGCCTGGCAGTTCTGGGTTATCACAGTTCGTGTAGAGAGAGAGAGAGAGGGAGAGAGCGAGAGAGAGAGAGAGGGAGAGAGAGAGGGAGAGAGAGAGGGAGAGAGAGAGGGAGAGAGGGAGGGAGGGAGGGAGGGAGGGAGGGAGAGCAACAAAATCATCAGGAAGCCACAAAACTGACATATGCCATCAATATAGATTCTAAATTTTAACTATGTTAACTGTATCTCTTCATCTTGGGATCTCTTCGCCAGAATTATTGCCTTCCAAACAGGCTCACTGCTTGCCTGAACATGCCTGAACTCACTTCACGTCATAGATCTTCTCACGCGAACGCAAGCGGCCTTGACCTGCTCGTTCGGTGTTGAGAAGCCAGGCCTCCATGTTTGACAAAGCCTCCTTTGGGTCCAGGGATGTCCAGGGTACCAACATTGGTCATCAGTTGACCAAATTTCTACGGAAAGCATGTTGCTAAGCTTGCTTCAGGTCCATCTGCTGGTCGACATCTAGTGGCCACTTCTCGAGGAATTTGTGAGGCCTTTGGATTGACTGTATGGTAAGCGGGCTAACCCTGCGGAGACCCAAAGCAAAATAGTTACTGTACATGATGTTACATGTTGGAAGCTTCGTGCTTTTGGGCTTTACACTAATTGGGAATTGATGCAGAATTTCAGTAGATTTTGATTTTTGTTGAATATGGTAACGACTCGAGAGTGCCATGGACGACTGTAGAGCTTGGTTGAGAGAGCAGTGTGATCAGCGCCCTGTGCAACGATTCTGCAGTGCGCCCTGCCTTTGCTGAAGCATGTCGACCAGCTGTCGCCATCGCGTGCGCAGCTGCTCAGTGGATGATGTTCGTTCAAGGTGATTCGGACGATGACCTCACCGTAGACTTGGTTCCTTTTGCAGTAGATTCCTGTCATTCCGTTCGAAGATGCCCAGACTTTATTTTGGCCGAGTCCTTGTTGCGTATGTTATATGGAGTGTTTGTATGAGTATGGATTTGTCAAGTTGGTATCTTTAGCAGGAAGAGCGCTTGACAGTGGGTGGATTCTGGACTCTAAATGCTGACAGTGGCTAGTAGCTGACTGAACGGGAGTGTAGGAAGCACTCCTGATGATCCAGAAGCACACCATCACCTTGTGGAGGTATCTATGTCTGTGGAGGGTTTAATGGTGTTGCTTCCACACCACGTGCTGAGTTCCTTGATCTTCAGGCAGGAAGCTTTGATTTGATTGAAACAGATTCAATCAAGTTATTCTGGAGAGTTGCTGGCAAGGGTTATTCAATATTATTATCATCAAGTCGCTCTTGGTTTCCAAGCAAAATGCTGACCAGACCGTGTACAGTAAAATACAATATGTGTTTCCAAGTTCATACGACAACAACTTTGTGGATTGTGCTGAGGCAAGCGCTAGCACTTCCCTCAATCCGCTAGCAGACAGTTGTCGCAGGTAGGTGAGTGGCAAGCGCTGCCTTCCCTTTCCACAGCCCGGAGCGGGGCGACTTGCCTTGATTGTCACAAGTTTTTTGAACAAGATACCAGACGAGCATGGCCAACATTATTTCATAGAATTCCATGAAGCTTTTTTGCCGTGCTCCCTACATGCACAAATTACGTACGTCGAATGTGAAAGAGATGCTGCTGAATTGGAGACGGTCTTATTTCCTTTTTGGGTACGTACCTCGCTGCTTGAAAGTCTAGCAGCCAACAAGAACTGGCATATGCATTCCTGCTTGGTGAAGTTGGACTGACGGGACCTCGATTTTAAGCTTGTACTTATATATATATATATGGATAATATAGATTCCTTGGGAGGACACCTCTGACAGACAGGCAGTGGCATTTTCGAGTCCATGGTCGTTCGTGCAATCGGACCGTGAGCCATGCCTGGCGGCCGACAGAGCGAGGTCGCAGCTGGTGTTCTCTTTGGCCGGCTGTACGTCGCCGGCGGGCAAGATGGCCAGGCTCTATGAGTGACAAGATGGCCAGGCAGTTTACAGCTAAACATTCACAGCTTGGCCCGGATCAGAAAGATGAATTGTCTCAACATGTTTAGATTTCTGACACATATTCATGGGAGTTTCACTCTTCGGTTCGTTGGACACAAACGCTTTGTTGACTGCACAGCTTGCGTGGCCGGTTTTGTCAATTCATTCCCTGAGTTTAAGCTCTGGGATTAGCTACTTATCTCCACACAAAATGCGAGGTCAACAAAGAGCCACCGGCAAAACTTATCCACAAAAAGCTGAATACCAAACAGGAATGCATGGACAATAGCTAAGTGAGCCAAGTAGCTTCCTCCCCATATCTTAGTATATTCATTTGTTTTGTCTAGATTCTCCCCTCCTTGGTTAAGTCCCTGTCAGAGTTCCATAGCAATTGAGTCTTCCCCTGTCTCAATTTTTCCTTTCCTCCTTGCGCCAGAATCTCTTTCCTGGGATTGCTTGTTTGTTCACTCCCCATGTCCCACATTTCCCTACTATTGGTCATTCAACACGTCCCCAGATTGCTGAGTCCATGAGCTTGGTCCATTTCATCTCAGACATGCTCGTGTCCTGTCTCGCACAGGGGCCAGAAGGAGCATGTCTTGTGCTCTAACAAAATTCGACGAAAATCATAGAAAATCATGGGTGTTGACGACCAAGGCGCCAAAGTTTTTAAGACCGTGGAGTGTTTTGACCCCAAGTACAGGGCTCAGATGGGTGAGCTGATTTTGGTGCATTGCAGCGGCAAGCAGCATGCGAATGAAACGAAAGATCAAGGTCAAAGACGTGGGAGAGGTTGCCGCCTTTGCAGGTTGGGGCCATTGCTGGTCCGGGGCTGGCGCTGAAGTTAAGAGTGGAGTTGAGATTCTGACACGAACTTGTGAGAGGATATGACAGAACAGTTTTTAGCAGCGTGTTTGTTGGCGTATTATTGGGATGCTGTCTTCACGCATTGAATTCATCGCACGCCCGCGGTCACCGACCACATGCCTCCTTTGCAGGAGGCGAGAGCGTGTGCGATGGCCGTGGACCCAATGGCCATGTGTTGCTTTGCGAATTCATTGAGGATGGGCTCTCCATTGAGAGGAGCCTACTAGGGCTTACTAGGGAGCAGGATGGCACTTTGAGGGTAGTCACTGAATTCACCATGAGAGTCGTCCCAAAAACCCACATATAAGGATGCTACTAGAGGCTCCTGGCCTTACTGTACTAGGAGCCTACTAGGAGCAAATTCGCTCACCAGAATGGCAGTCTCGGACGTTGGGCTTAAGGCAACGTCCATCCACGATCGCTTGCTGATCTGCGGGGGGCTATGATGATATTCAGTTCTTGAAGCCAGACCCTTGACTTTAAACGTTCTTGGTCAGTGCCTTTGTTTTGAGGGGTACTTGTACCAAATGCGTCCTCAGCGGCCAGAGTTTCTCGCTCCTTTTCACATTTGTTCACCGATGTAAAACAAGATATTGCGAAGATTGATTGGTTGCAGGTCTGCTGAATGCTTTGATCCCATCAAAAAGAGGCATGGAAAGCGAGCCAAAATGAGAATCCTTGTGTTTCGTCATGCCTTGTCATCGACTTATCATGCTTCAAATGTGATTTGATCAACAAAAAACTGAAGGCAGATCTCGTGCTGAAATCAAAAAAAGCGAGATCCACAAAATCAGATGGGTTCAGTGTTTGGAGATGGGAATCCGCCAGGACAAGACCCGTGTCAATTGCCTTGCTTAGTCTGTAGACTTCAGCGTCAAACACCCCCTCCCCTCTTTGAAGGAAGCAGACGATGCGCCAGGTGGCATGCCCTGCCAAGCATGCAGTGGCCGCACGGAGCCACAGAGCCGCACGGAGCCACACGGAGCCCGCCCAGTGCCGTGCCCGGAGGGTCTCTCCGTGTAGTGCACCAAGGCGCGAGGGTGCCGCCTGTGTGCAACTTCGTGGCCGGCTCTACATGTGTGGAGGTCACTGAACTCAGATGTCTCCATGAGGTCCAAGCCATTCGCATCGCATTCCCATCCCGAAAAAAAGGACGTAAAGGCCGTGATTCTCAGACTTTTGGATGTCGTTCTTCCGCTCTGTTTGTTTTCCTTCAGGTTTTGGATTTGGATCTTGTTGCGGCGTAGACATTGGTAGATGCAGTAGGATTGTGGTGCTTTGGAATTCTTGGAATCTTCTGAGGCTTCTCTGGAACGCACTACCTCAACAAGGCCCTTTGGGCTTGCTATCAAATTTTCAACTCTGGACACGAAGACGCCATGACACCAAACACAACAATATGTTCGACCATGCAAGCGACTCATGTTTCCAGGCATGCCCTTCCGTTCATGAGCCCTTCCGCTAGAACATGTCGACACTCATACTAGTACCTCCAAAAACACAGACACACACACAAGCTGCCACACGACGTCGCTCACCAAAAGCTCAGATAGTCGACGTTTGCGACCGCATCGATATGGGGTTGCTTAATGGTTGCTTGATGTTGCATGTCTCACCCAAGCTGTTGCTCCGTTCGTAGCGATGCCGTTTGCTCCTAGTAGTAAGGCCAGGAGCCCCTAGCAATGTCCTTGGTGCATAGAAACAGACTCCTCCACTTGATCAAGATTCCTTCAAGGTGGAATACTTCGACTCCACCAATGGATGCTGGCAGTGCTTGCCTCGATGTTCCTAGACGGGCTTCATCGGCTTCATTGTTGCGAGAGAGACCAAATTCTGGCGTTGTGGAATGAGAGGGGGGTGAAGTGGTCTTTGAGGAAAGCTCCAGCCCTTGAGGAAGGAAGGCCAGAATGTATCTCCAAATTCATCAGCAAAGGGTTCTCAGTCCTCAGTCAACGAAAGTGCTCTTCAAGAACGGTCTTGGCATGCCTTTTCTATGTGAGCAGTGTTTTTTCAATAGCATGAGCTGCAGCTGTACGGTACGGAGGGTTCAAACAATTGCATAGCCATCCCGCAGGCATGGAGCAGCAGCTGCTCGCTTGGGTCCCAAGGTGCGGCTCGAAACCGTGGGTACCGAGGCAGGTACCGAAGACCGAGGCAAGGGCTAACACGTGGTGAATGGATGTTGAACTCGGGTGCCAAGATTTCGACAACCAACTGTTGTACAGGCCCTCGTACCGGTTGTTCAACTCCATTTGCAGCTGGGTATAAAGACCCTGGATTGACTTTGAGCATCTTTGAGCCCAAAAGCTCCTGATGAGTTGGAGGTGATTGTTTGCGGTGGACATCAAGGAGCTCGAGTCCGCACCTGACAGAGAACTGCATTAATACGTGAGCTTAAGTGAGTATTGATGGCCAATTTATGCCAATTTCAATGGACGTCTACCTCTTGTTTAGTTCCCGCAAGCTTACGAATTCCTGTGGACGCCCGAAAAAGCTGCTGCTGCTGGCATGCTGGCTTGAAGGTACTCCGCTCAGTGGAGTGCTTGGATACTCGGGAAGGGGTTTGGCAAAGGCCGAGCAACGCTGGACTCGGCTGACGGCTCGACTCTCGCATTCCATTCGTACAAGCTGAACTTCCGACCGTGACCGTTTGATACAAAGCACGCGGCCATTTCAGGTACTTTCACGTATGTTCTTTCTTGTGGTGTGTTTCCCTGCTACAGTAATCACATGTAATCACTTAATCTGGTGCTACATCGGTATCCGGTATATTATATATGCCAAGTTAATAGTATTTGTAGCGCATCTTGAATAACAGATTGCACCCATACATCATCACAAGCCCAAGTCCGTTGTGCCAGGCTCGCACCGATGAGCGTGAAGCGGAAGAATGCTTCCATTACGTCAGTGGGAGGCAGGACGAAGCAAGCAGGCAGACGTAAGGATGCCATTTTCCCTTGGCGGTGAACATTACAATTACTACATTGATTGTTCTTATTGATAATGCCATTGAGAAGTGAAAAGGGTATAGAAGGACTGAGGACTCGATCTACTTCATTCTACTTCCCTTGTTATGTCCGCCTGGAGTGTGTTGAAAACGCCTGTGCTTCCCACATTTTTCTTCGGAAGCTCGCGTTTCGTGCGCTTCCTGGGCAGATCGCCATGCCAGGTCTGCTCTTTGTGTTCGGTGGGTGCGACAAGGCAGCCGATCCATTTTTTTTAATGATGATTGCCCACCTGGGCTCCTGGGTGTTCTTCATGTCTTCAACCTGGACCTCAAAAGGGTGTTTTTCTTGGCTGCCTTTGATGCGGGGAGTGAGGGGACCTGATCCAGTCACAGTCTGCGTGCTCCAAACAAGGATTGCCAGGATTGCTGCTGATTGCTGCGACCCCATTTCGTGTGTAGAGATTCCGTATCAATTCCAGTGGCGGCAATAGGCAAGATGGCAGACACGAGAAAGTTCGAACATGCTTAATTTGTCCACTACTGGCCGAAGGTAGCTCTTAGATCTTCTTAGATCCTCAAGATTGAAATTGCGGCACTTTGAAACTTTGGTCATTTATTATGATATATGTCATTTATTTGGCTTCTCTCATTTTTTCCGAGCGCACATGGACCAACGTGTGGCGTGAACGCACATCGCACCTTGCGCGCGTGCGTTCACGCCTTTCCCGTCGCAGGAGAGTTCCTTAAAGCAAGCGGAGTGTTTCGACCCAACGAGTCCGAAACTCATCAGCCGTCCCCGAACAGCCTTGCGGTGGAAGTGCTAATAAAGTAACATTCGGACGCTACTAGGAACAAAGGGCATCGCTACTAGCAAGGACGCTACTTGGTGCGCTCCTGGCCTTACTACTAGGAGCAAGAGCTCCTAGTAACAAGAATCAAGCAGAAGTTGAGTACCGTGTGATAGAAGGAAAGGTGCCAAGGTGTTTCACTCGTTTTTCTGCCAAGACTGGACACCTTTCATGCAGGGGAAAAACATTGTGATTAGGCAAGAGGCTAGAACTTACTGCAACGATTTCATTCAGCATTTGCCCAAGTGTATGGAATGGTCATGGCCAGTGATGCCGGTCGTTTGGATTTGCACCTATGGTCGCACCTGACGCTGAACTCAGACGCAGAGGATGTCTTAGGGCTTTACCGGAATTTGCATCCTTTGCGCTTCAACCATCGGCATATCTATTGGAACGAGCAGAAGTCACACCTTCTCGTCTTCCTCCACTTGGGTCAACATGGCTCATGGACTTTGTGCAAATGGCAAGGTCCAAGGGGCGCGAGCTCGACACTGACCAAGTTGGTGGCCAGATGTCGCCGCGGAATAAAGGCGACCTATCAGACACTTCGGGTGAGACGTAGTCTTTGGCATGGAGGCGCTGGCAAGGTCCGCGCTTTGGTTTTGCCGGCAGGCAAGCAATTCTTTTTCAACAGTACTGGAAACTTTCAGGAAATTCTCACCGAATTTGCTGCTGCCCCAGATGTCATTCAGAAGAGACTGGGGCTTCTTTCCTCTCGTGCGCGCACTACGATGGCCGACCCCAGCTTCTTCATGGCCGATCTCTCGCGAATGGTGGGCTGGATGGATCGGCCGCCATTGAATCTGTGGACGTTGGGGACCTACTTTTATCACGTGGCACATGCCCAAGTTCCAGGTTCGCCCTGCTGGGGAGGTGGATACATGCCACAGATGTGTTGTCATGCACGCATCAGTCCGGAAAAACTCTCGTGGTGCTTCGGCCGCATTGAGGGAGACATGGTGGAACATTGCTGTGCTAGATATTTGGAACATCCGCCCGTGGGTAGAGTTGAGATGCCTCCAGTACGTCCGTTGTTTTCCCGGATCTCGGTACAAATCTTTCTCCAAAGCTACAACGAGGATCGGTTTGCACTTCTGCCCTTCTTGGAGTCAGTTGAACGCTTTTGGCCCAAGGACTGGAAATCACGGGTCTTTGTAGCAGTCGACAACGTGACAGCGGATCACCAGATGTGTGAAGCGCTTTCGTCCAGAGTGACTTGTGTCGTAACCGAAAGCATTCCTCGTGGGCCTTCTGTGATTGACTCTATTGAATGGAGCGGACGCGGCGTGAGCGAGAGATATCACAAACTGCTGTTGCAGTATCACTATTGGCTTGCAGACATATATATAGCACAGCATGTTAAAATGCCAGACTGGATTGCTTGGTTTGACGCTGATGTTGTCATCCACACACCACGAGTGGAAGAGTTGCTGATGCCATTTGGCCTCCCCGTTCACTTTGCCCGTCGCTCAATGCAGAATTCAATGGAGACAATGTCATTGGGCCTTGATTGGGTTGGGGAATTCATGGACACATTCCCTCAGCTGGTACGGCCTAGCCACTTGCAGCATTTCCGTGCATTCGTTAAGAAGATGTTTAACAAAGATAGCTTTGAAGAAGCATACCACGCTTGGCGCCAAAGCATTGAAGAAGCAGCTTTGGTTCATGGTAAGTTCTACGGCTACCTCTCAGAGGCTGAAGGGCCTCAGAGTTCATTTCCAGTGTTCTTATATCATTTCCACCACGAGGAATTCACTTGGGCCCTTGAAGATGCTGCTGCCTTTGGACTTCCCTTGGAGGATTCATGCTTGTCATTCCGTGTTGCAAGTCATGTAAGTCAGTGGAAGCACAAAGTGAGGGAGAGCAATTGGACGGAAGCAGCATATGCACAGCGCGCAAGGCGGTTGATGCAACTCGGACAGAGGAACAGCCGGGTGCTTCGTATAGCCTTGTTGAGTGCCAACTTCAATCCTGAAGGCACCTGGAGTCAGAGGAGCTCAGCCCATTGCATTGAACGTGACCGAGAAACCATGCTATGGCGATTTTTTCCAGCAACGCAAGCTTCTTTGAGGCAGAGGAATCGATTGCAAGCGCTCCCCCACCATTCGCTCGGGTCGGCGGATACAGATATACACGCATGTTCTTGAACTTGCGTGGATCCGTGGCCTTCAAATGCCTTGAGCTGACCTGATACATTAAATGTGTTCTCGTTGAACTCGATTTCATGTGTGGAGGCTGATGGAGGCTGCCTCACAAGAGCAGACTGCCGGCTGCGATTCGAATTTATGTGGCAGAGAAGTGATCAGCTAGTACCACGCCACCAGCCCCGTCGATCGAATTTCCTTGGACACCATGAAGCACCTCTGTGGAACACTTGTCGAAATGTCCCATCAATGAGGCACAAAAAGGCTCTCAGCAATTCCTTGGAAGAGCCTTTTTTTCACATCCACGAGGGAATGTCAAGTGAAGCAATACAATAATACATTGCTGAATCATAGCATGCCAAGGTGATAGCTGGCGATCACTTCCTGACATGTCCTGATCTGAGGCAGAAATCACTTCAGGTGCTGACATTGTAAGAATTATGATTTTGGAACGGCAAGTGGAGGTCTGGATGGAAGACCGGAGCAAAGCTTTTCCTCTGGGTCTGCTACCCGAATGGCTGGCCTCTCCATGCTTGAACGCTTAGGTCCTGCAAGCGTGCAGGTGGCTCGTTGGCTGTCGCAGCTGGACAGATATTTGTCATAGGCGCAGCTTGGCGCAGCCACATGCGAGTGCACACAGAGTTTCTGACGTCTTGAGATTGACATCTCGCGGCTCGCGGTTTTTTTGAGATTTCGGAAGACCTTATTTAGACTCTAGACCCTCCATCCCAGACTTCGCGGAAGTCATCGTCAGTCTTCAGTACCTTCCTGTTCTTCTCCCGGGCACCATCCGCACCTTGCAGGCGGAGCGGACGGTCACACCTGCCATCAATCAGTTGAATGTGAGGGCCATGGACTGGTGGGCTCCGATTGGGTCAAAAGCACTTTGAGCATTTCGGTGGGAGCGATCCAAAGTGCTCCTGAACAAACTGGCATATGACACAAAGATCTTCTTCAGTACGCAGAAGGCAACTGATCCTTATCAGTGACCCTAAATCATTGAACATCCATCTAAATCATGCAGCTTCTGAGTCCATTTTAGATACTCCATGTGCGATTTTGTTGTTTGGTGATAAGTGACAAGATATGATAAAGATTCTTTCATCGTCCAGTGCTTTTGGTCCTGAGAAACTTGGAAATGCCTGCCTTGTGACCCGACGAAAAAACCCGCCTCTAGTAGCCTCTTGCTCCTAGTAGTAAGGCCAGGAGCCCCTAGTAGCATCCGATCTCTCCTAGTAGCGATGCCAGGAGCCCCTAGTAGCGAACCGTGTTACTCCTTCAGTCAGGCTTCAATGTCGTAGAGAACATGTGGCAGCCTGTGACGCCCTCAGAGCGTTCGCCGCCGTGGCATTTCATTTTTTCTATGGCAACATTTTTGTAAAGTAGCCATTTCATAGGGCCTATAGGGAATGCATGTCAGGTTTGCATTGCCATTGCATTTCATTGCGTTTGTCTCTTGCATTCCATGTAGCACCCATGGCCTGGCTCAGGTAGCACCCATGGCGGAAGGCCGCAAAGCGGCCGCAGCGGTGACGATCATGAGCTGACGCATCCAACATCCCACGGTTGAGTCTCTGATTCTGGAGAGGTGTTGTTTGTTCTTGGTTTTCTATGGTTTTCTTATTTCTTTTAAGAAGAAGACAAGCGCCTGAAACAAGACGTTCTTATTATATCTTCCTATAAGACCTAAGACGATTCGTCTCTATTTTTGACAGTTGATTTCTGGGAACCATATCAATTAGGATCCTTCATGGCACTGGTCCACCAAGAACCTCAACAACTATGAGTAACCTAGCAATTAATTGGTGTTTGAAGCTGCGGCATCTGGCAGCGACCATTGAACACCCGTCTTGAGATGTTCTGCAGACTGACTGGAGCACTTTTAACATGGCGGTGATCTAAAGCTTTTTGAACTTTGGTCACCTTTGGCTCCTATGGACCAAACAAATGGTGCCTGCTCCCACTTCTGCGCCCCGGTTCGCGTGGCCCATCTTCCTGCTTTTCATGCTGCGCAACGAACCCATTCCTCGTGAGCCTCGCGAGGAACGGACCTTCCGCAGGCGAAAAGCTCATGTGTAGTCACCGAAAAGCTCAGAAGAAATTGGCCATCCGAATCCGATCCTGAAGACACGTTTCTTTTGATGAAATGATGAGGCTTATGGACTAATAAGGTGTATCATGGGTCTATCAACATTTGCTAAGATTCAGCAGGCGTATCATAAACACTGTGTCACCAGAATTCACTGGGTGCTTGTTTTGGCATGGGCCCGACTCTGGTTTCAGTTATTTGTCTTTTCTTGGTTGAGCGCCGGAGCATGTGCTCGAGCCTTTAGCGGAATGAACCGGGCCTAGGGTTTCTACGCAATGTGCTTTGTACAGTTCGTTCCTGGCAGCACCATTGCGCTGCTCGAGAAGCTACCCTCACAGGATCTTCTCATGTGCATGAGGTTTCTTTGCACGCGCTGCTCGTCTAGTGACATTAAGAATTCCATGGCCCAGAGGCCAATTCGGCTTGTCCCAAAGTCGAGCGATATCGAATACAACGTGAGCAAGGTCTGGCGCCGATCGTGCATGGCTGGCCCAGCTGAATTGGCTGCTGGTTCAAAAGTGCTTACTTGTGAAAGAGGAAGGTGCATCGCCTGTACGTGAGTTTCTGCCACTTAGAATATTTGTTTGCTTCACACACACACACAAGGACACATGCTGTGTTTGTTGCGCAAGAAAGTCAAGTCCTGTCAATGCCACCCTGGCTTCCATACAATCATTTCATTTGATGTTGAATGACTTCGATCAGAACTCGCTTGAATCAACACATGACAGACTGGCATCATTCTATGTGCTGGTTGTGAGAGGCACCAATGCCCACTATGCACCAACCCGAAAGCCAATTGAGCTTCATTGCCCACCTTGGGCGTGCAGGCAAAAGGATGCCAAATGTCCAACAATGATGATAGACCCAACGCCTTTCAAAAGGGATGTTTTGGCAACTAGGAGTGAAGGGTAGTTGCTCGAATTCAACGACCTACAAGACTCAAGATACTCAAAAGCATTCTTCTAAGTCCCGTGCACAGGAGATGCACCTCAATTGTAGAGCTATCACATGCCTGGCCTACGCATCATTTTGCAGGTTTGATACCCAGATCACGACGCTTTCCATATGAGCAAGGACACCACTATACATATTATATATATACTATATACAGAGTCCCTTCAGCTCTTAGACCAACCTGACCCACCTGACCAAGACTTGACTAGACCTCTCGAATCCTTTCGACCCACAAAGATCTGCACTGGCACCGCTCCGCGGGGTGCACGATGGGGTCATGGCCTCGGGCCCGCGGAGGGGGAAACAACACGGAGCAGCGGCGTAGGGATTCACCGCGGAAGAAGTGGTTTTAAATTGTTTCAAGACTGAACGCATCTGAACGCATTATTTCTTTTTGCGAGACTGAACGATTTTTATTTTTTGGCGAGTTCATCGCTTACAACCCATTATATAGCACGAGCATCGACTGAGAGATTTTGAGAGCCATTTTGTTTTGCACATGGGCATCATACCTTTTGCATATGATGATCCTTAGGCAGTTCCTTTTAAGATATACCTACGCTATCCTACGCTTTGCAAATCTTGTGTTCTGCCTAGTGAGTAGAGATAGTAGAAGATGCAGTAGAAGGCTCAGAGGGCCAATCTGGCGAATTGGTTGGTGAGAAGATAGAACTGAGAAATTCTACAAGACTGGGGGTCTCCAGCCTGTCACCGGGCAAAGAAGCAAAACCTTGAATACTGAAGTAGAGCTGTAAGATGCGTGGAGGGCAGAAGGATTGTACTCGAGTTTCTCTTCGGCCTAGGAAGGGGTGAGAAAAGGTTTTCGTGCCGGTGACTGTACGTGTGTCAGTGTGCCAATCAGCAATAGGCTTCGTCTGCGTCAATGTCATGCAGAGGAGCTGATTCCTTTGTTGGCTTTAGTTTACATGAAGTTTTACGTTTGTCGGATTGGGATCGTGTTTGCATGTGTTTGTTTATTTGCTATGAATTAATTGAAGATTGAGAGTTTGTTTATATAATCCATACCGCATGAAGCACGTACCGCCAAGGAGCAAGTTATTCACAGTACGCAGTAGGCACTTGCAAAGCTCAAAGCTGTTTTCACATATTTTCAAACATCTGACGGTTCACGCCATACGATGGTGCATGGTTCACCTGGTTCACCAGTAGTTCACCCATGGCGACGGGTCATTTGGATCTGAACCTTTGGACGCGAGCGGCTTCGCTGAAGTCCGATGCACAGGGTGTCTTAGGAGTGTACCGGAATCTGCACCCCATGCATGTCTACATGAACGAGCAGAAGTCACACCTTCTCGTCTTCCTCCATTTGGGTCAACATGGCTCATGGACTTTGTGCAAATGGCAAGGTCCAAGGAGCGCGAGCTCGACACTGACCAAGTTGGTGACCAGATGTCGCCGCGGAATAAAGGCGACCTATCAAAGTCTTCAGATGGAGCGATCTCTCTGGCATGGTGGTGCTGGAAGCTACAGAACACTGCTTTTGCCGGCAGGCAAACAATTCGTTTTCAACAGTACTGGAAGCTTTCAAGAAATTCTGGTGGAATTTGCTGCTGCCCCAGATGTCATTCAGAAGAGACTGGAGCTTCATTCGTCTCGCGCTCGGACATTGGATCCGGACTTTTTCGTGGCTGACATCAGCATGGTTGTGGGTTTCTTCGACCGGCCACCATTAAATCTGCAAACCCTGGGTACGTACTACTATCATGGTGTTTTTCTCAATTCGCAGGGTGGTTCGCCATGCTGGGGTGGTGGATACATGCCACAGCTTTGCTGTCACAAACGCATCTCTGAGGATCACCTTCTGTTTTGTTTCGGTGAGAAGGCGGATGTTTATGCTGTGCATTGCTGTGCCAGATATTTGGAGCCCCCGCCCGTGGGTCGCGTTGGGATGCCTTCTTCAGTACGTCCGTTGTTTTCCCAGATCTCGGTACAAATCTTTCTCCAAACCTACAACGAGGATCGGTTTGCATTGCTACCCTTCCTCGATTCCATTGAACGCTTTTGGCCCAAGGACTGGGACTCACGGGTCTTTGTAGCAGTCGACAACGTGACAGCGGATCACCAGTTGTGTGAAGAGCTTTCGTCCAGAGTGACTTGTGTCGTAACCAAAAGCATTCCTCGTGGGCCTTCTGTCATTGATTCTATTGAATGGAGCGGACGCGGCGCGAGCGAGAGATATCACAAACTGCTGTTGCAGTATCACTATTGGCTTGCAGACATATATATAGCACAGCATGTTAAAATGCCAGACTGGATTGCTTGGTTTGACGCTGATGTTGTCATCCACACACCACGAGTGGAAGAGTTGCTGATGCCATTTGGCCTCCCCGTTCATTTCGCTCGTCGCCCGATGCATTACACAATGGAGACAATGTCATTGGGCCTTGATTGGGTTGGGGAATTCATGGACACATTCCCTCAGCTGGTACGCCCTAGCCACTTGCAGCATTTCCGGGCATTTGTTAAGAAGACTTTTGAACAAGACAGCTTTGAAGAAGCATACCAGGCTTGGCGCTCAGCAACTGCAGAAGCTGCTTTGGTTCATGGCAAATCATATGGCTATCTCTCTGAAGGGGAGTGCCCCCCAAAGTGCATTCCCCAATTTCTTGTACCACTTTCATCATGATGAATACACCTGGGCCTTGGAAGATTCTGCTGCGTTTGGGCTGCCGCTAGCGGATTCGTGCTTATCCTTCCGTGCCGCCAGTCACTTAAACTCCTGGAAGCACAAAGTGCGGGATCGAAATTGGACTGAAACAACATATATCCTGCGTGCGAAGCGTTTGATGCAACTCGGGCAGAGGAACAGCCCAACGTTGCGCGTAGCCTTGTTGAGTGCTAATTTCAATCCTGCAGCCACATGGAGTCAGAAGAGTTCGGCCCATTGCGTTGATCGAGATCGAGAGACAATGCTCCGAAGATTCTTTGACAAAGAAGTGGCAGTCACATGCTGTTTCCGTGCTTCTGTTTGTGAGTTTCCGTGAAGTTGGAGAAGTTTGGGGTGACTTTGCAGCAACCTCACCTTAGGCTAACAACTTAGGTCCTTCACGGTTTACACTTGATGAGATGTCACACATTTGGCTAGATCAGCCGTGATCAGCCTGTTTTTGTGAATTCTTCCTCAAGCACAGACAGCACAAGATATCAAACATTAGTAGACAATAGACATCAATAGTCAATCGACATCAATAGACCAGGTCTGTAACCAATGATTCTGAATGAGCAAGTCGTTTGATCCCACCTTGGAGATCTATATCTACGCGGCCTGCATCAAAGTTGCTTTTGTCCCTCCCCGGTTGCTAACAAGGCAACCTTTTCATTTGCCAACCCGACACAATCCATGTTTTCCGTGCCCAGGCAGTCTGCTTTGACGCCGGCTGAGGCAAAACAGGAATTCTGTTTGTGTTCCTTTCGAAGCGACCGGATTAGGGTTTTGCTACGTACTAGTAACAAAGGGCATCACTATTGGTAGCAAGAAGCTACTACAGTAGTAACAAGGGCATCGCTACTTAGTCTAGTAGCTTCTAGCTGCTGGTAGGGATGACCTTTGTTACTAGTAGCGATGCCCTTGTTACTAGTAGCGATTGAGCAAGCAATAGCCAGCTGGTTTGAGTATCAATCTGATTACCCCCGTGCCTTGTGAAAGGTTGAAGACCTTGCAGCGGGAGAAGATGTGGCAGGTCCGATAGTCTAAGTGCCCTTGGACCTTTCTCTACATGTGGTGAGCGTTTTGCAGCAGCTATGCTACTGCAGCGTGGAGAATTGAATACTTTCGGGAAGAGACACGCTTTTCGCCAGGACCCAGAGAGGTCCGCAGGGATGGCTACCCACAGGTGAAGCAAAATGAAGCGGCGACCACGCGCAGAAATTGTTTTTTTGATCCTTTGTAGCTTATATTGTCTTTTGAGATCACTAAGCACTGGATCTTGAAGCACATACGAAAGCAATACATATATATTATATACTATATATATTACATAGTATTAGTATGAATGTTTTATATTTATGTACATGCAGGAAGTCTCATCAGAAGATTGACGCACGGCGTTCAGCAAGCGGGTGTCCTTGTGGTCCGGAAACTCTTGCTGGACCCAAGTTACTTCATATGCAACGTCAAAGGGCATGCAACACACTTTCTCCACGTCGGCGCCCGCAACTTTTGACCTGCGTCGACCGAATGTGTTTCGGCCACGAACGGCAGACCAAAGCAACGCCTCCAAAGCTGATGTCAGTGGAAGGCATCAGCCGGAAACTTTGAGTGCGGTGCAATCCTCCCTTCGTCTCACTTCGACTGTATGAACAGATCACGGAAGACTGAATATTGGAATACATGGGTGATTTTGTGCAATAGTGTGTGATTGTTTAAACATGAGATTGATGGCAAGTAAGTGTAAAGCAAATCGTGTGATTTCTCAATTTAGGGTTGACTGAAAATCCCCAAGAAATGGTGGGAGGACATGACAAACTGCGTGCCTTGATCTCAGTCGCTGTCCAAGGCCCCAGCAGCAGCAGTAGAAGTAGAGGCCAGTGGACAAATACATGTCATGTCACAGGGAGCAGCACAGGGGTCCGCGCTCTCGATTTTCATGGGTGAGAGCACTGCGCTTCATTTTGAGTCCGAAACAAGTCATGGGGGTCTTATTGGGAGCCGAAACGAGCACGTTTTGGTGTCCCTTTTTCAGACGTTTAGCTTCCTCCAGGACTGGAAATCCAGGAGTCAGAGGCGGATGCGCTTCTTCTGTATGCTGAGACTTGGCATTTGGCAAGAAGCGATGCATATGGGTGATGCAAGGAATCCAGCTTGATACTTATAGTTGATGATGATGCATCAATTAGGGGGAACAATCCGGGAACAGTCTGTCATTTTCTGTGGTAAAAGACAACGCTTTGCGCCATGCAAGCCAAACATTACTTGGGGAGCCACACCTCAAGGATCTACGACAGCTTTCCACTCTGTGTTTCCATTCATGTTTGCTCAGGAATAAGACTCCTTGTTTGATTTTTTTTTAAATGGCGTTTTTCTCGTTACGCCCCAAGGAGCAACAGATGCAAAATGGCGGAGATGACCGTTGGCTATCAAAGCTGCCCAGAGATGTACTGGACTCAGTGGCTTCGCGGATGTATTTTTCTCCAGGTTCCGAACCGGTTTCTTCGCTTCCACTTGAAGTTGGAGCTATTCATTTGTTTGTCATCATAATATTGATGTGCTGTTTTCCTAGGTCATTGTGCAAGAAGTCATATTCTGTGCTGTTTTTGACAATGTTTGATTTGGTCATAGTCTGTCCATTCTTGGATCGATTTCTGTTTGCAGGTCTGAATAGTCAGAAGAATACTGAAACAAGAGCAGAGCCTGCCTGCAGAGATCCTGCAGAACTGCCAAGGTCTCTGCTGCACAGGTTTGTGAAAGCATCGCCCAAAGCGCGGAGCTCTCGCCAATGCTTTTGTCGGTTTGTTCCCCTGGTGGATGAGATACACGACAGAGAGAAGCGTCGGACTGTATCACAAGACCGGAACATTTTGAACGCTTCCCACCTTCTGAACCTAAATTTGGCTCAACATGTGCCGGGAAGGCTACAAGCAGCGGAGAAAATTCACCGAAGCCAACATATGGATGAAGAAGGTGCCGAGAGAATGTCGACACATTTGATGAACGGTGATGAAGTCATCCATGAATCAAGATAGGGAGGTTGGTTGTGATTGTTTGCTGTTTGCTTCTTTCAACATTTTGCAGGCTCAGGCATATGCACCAAGTGGCACAACGTTTGGAGAGGCTCGAACAAGCTAGCAGTGGACTTCAATCCCGGCGACTCAGTTTTGAGGGCAGAATCTATATAAGTGTTTGTGCTGTGCAGTTTTTGAGTGGAATGCTGACATAGCGTAGACAAGACTGTTGCCTCGGACAATCAGAACCTGCTTCGACTACAGTTCACTCGTCTCAGGCCCCGCTGCAGAAAGGGCTACCTGGCAATCCTCAGGACTCAAGTTGCTCAAGCGCATACCCAAAGTCCAAGCTTAGGTGATGCAGAAAGGCAGACCTAGGACTTAGGACATCCTAGATTGCTGTCAATGGTTGTGTCAAGCAATTGGATCATTATTCTGGAACCTTGGGGCAGTTCTTGAATCGACGGTTATCCACTGATATCCACTGTCGCTTTGCTTCTATGCCCTTGACCAACCGGCTCAGGGTTGTGGCAAGGTATCGCTCCTGAGGATTGACCAAATCATTGCCTCACATGACTCACATGGGACCAATTCCTTCGCAAGTTCCTGACTTCTCTCCAGGAGATCAACTCAAAGCACTGCGGTCTTGTTTTCAGAGGGCTGTTTGGGACGGACCGAGTGGACACCGCTGCATTTTCAGCTTGACCACTGTCGCCGACATACTGTCCCGACCTGGCAGGAATGCTGTGACTAGTTCTTTTTAGTATCAAACAATATCATATATCAACCATTGTCGAACATGAATTGACTGGTCAAGGGACAGTGCAGCACAAAACCATTCGGTTGAGTGCATGTACTGAAGGCCATTTCGGCTCGATTTTTTTTACTTTTTGTGTTGTTTTTTTGTGCCCACGACGGCAGAGTAAGGGTAGCAACAGAACTTGGGGAGGCAGACAACAAAATCAATATTGGGAGTGATTGACACAGACTTCAAGCTGTATTCCTGGCTTTTGAGCCGGGTTTTTTGAGGCCTGACTTGTGCGGGATGGAACATCAACCTTTCACACATACAAAAGCGGCTGAACTTTCATCACACACCTTGCCCAGACGCTGCTTCTGTCATTCTGTCACAGGTTGCATGGACTTTGCCGTGACCCCAAGCTAGCGCAAGTTGAGTTTAGTATGATTGAAATTGATGGAATACTATGATGAAGCTATTTTGTACTGCACAAGAATGTCACCACTGCATCTCACTGCTTTGTTATTCTGGGGAAGGGTATCCACCAGCAGTTTCCAGCGCATGAGCAACGACGTACGGAGATACTAGTGACAAGAGATTGGGAGCGCAGACAGAGGTTTCATTGGTATCTCAAGGAGGGCTGCTTTGGAAGGCGCATGACTTGTTGCAGCCCCTCAAGTCGAAGTTTGCGGTTCTGTCTTTCTCTCATCTGCTGAAATTTGTGTTTCTGGTTATGCTTTGTGATATTTTGTGATCATGTTCATGACTGGTCAGATATGAGACCTGTGCTGAACCAGGCTTGGGTTGCTTGCCACTACGAGCGACGTCTCAAGCGCAGGGGCCCCTTTTCAAGGGATCTAATCCAGGCCAAGCTGTCATGGGCTGCATAGATAAGTAGAGCGAGGCTAAAGCACATCAGACTCTGGTGATCTCTTGTGTAATTTAGTTTTTCGCTAATGAGACAGACATGTTGATGGACAAAAGCCTTTGTCGAGGTCCCGACTATTTGTTTGGGCCCAAGCTTCTTGAGACTGGCTGCCACAAGCTTCTGAAAAAGCACAATATACTGAGGAATGCCGACGTGAAGGGAATATGCACCTACATCATGGAGAATATGGGTGAAGATCCCAGACGTCGTACATGTCATCAAGCTTTTTGTCCTTCCAAGTTTGCCGTGCCTCCTCGTTCTGCTGCGTTGGTCCGTGCCGAGGTCGTATCCCACTGAGATGCTTAGGCGAAGACCCCCTGATGACAGACGGCGGCCAACGTCATCAACCATGCAGTCGCCATCAAGTGAATTGCTCATGTCCAGTTCCTCGTGACTCGTCGAAACATGCTTCTCGTCTGCCTCTGTGCAGGTCATCTGATGCTTGGCATCTTGAGACTCTTGCTCAAACAGGCTTCAGACTTGGAGACCAAGGCGGAGGAGGCTCCGAACGATGCGGAACTCGCCGAGAACGCGAAAACGCGTGGGTTGTCCGATGTGGTTCCGCAGCAGAGAGGTTCCCAGTCATCTTTTGGAGCGATGCAGTAGTCTTTTGTCTTGGACATGTAGGACATTGTAGGACCTGGCTGCCCAAATGTGCAGTATTCTTCTCTTGGCCGCCCAACTCGAACTACCTATGTTTCAGCCTATTGCTGTATGCCTTCGCAGGTATGTTAATGATTGTTAATGTATATTAATATGTTGGGTCTGTCCTATTACCTGTAACAGTCAGTAAACAATTATCACTATTTTTTGGACAAGGCATCTACTAACCATCATCATCCACTGTTACAGGTAATGGGATAGACCCAATCAATATGTATATTACATATTACACACATATACATATATAATAAAAAATAATAATATATATCAACATAAATATTTTATTGCCATGAAGCCTTCACTTGCACAGTTCCTTTGGCAATTTGTCAAGCAAACAATTGTCAGGTTTTACTCTTTTGACTGCAGTGATCACAGATAGTATCAGATAGCTCCTTTTTGTGATTGCACCAGAGCAGAACATTTCAGGATTGCGATTGATTTTGCAGGTGAGGAGCGCTCTCCATATGAGCTTGTCGACAGGCACGTGCATGCGCGTGCCAGAGTAAAGCTGGGTGCTGTCCTGCCGGTTTGAAACAGGTCCTGGGCTGCCAACGGTGCCCATGGTCTCTGCTGCGGCAGGGTCCTTGGAAGTGCGGCTCGAAAACAGGAGCTTCCAAGACCAAAGAGAGGAGTGACCAGAGACTTGGTGACCCTTTGAATTCACAGAGGATGCGTTGCTATGTGTCGTGTCCTTGTTCCAAACTAAGTCCGTGACGCTTCGACATGCACACGGGGCAGTTCCCATGCTAGACTTTGGAGATGCCGTGCCTGGGTACGGGGCCAAGTGGAGACAATTGCATCATATATGCGTTTTCATGTCTTTCAAGAGGCCAGGCCAGAATATAAAGCATGAATTGAATCATTATAGGCCATGTTGCCTCATCTTGCCCGGCTGAGAGCTTGCAAGAAGACAAGCAGCATCATAGCTCTTGCTGTGCGACGTACATGCAAGCTAATCTACTGAAAAAGCTGTTTCTGGTGCGTCTTTTGGACGCCAACATGGGACCCTGGGATCTGATGGGATCTGGGAATTCTAGTTGTTGCACCAGGGGACCATACGCAGGTGCTCGTAAGATCTCGTAAGGGCGCACGGAGTTTCTGGACGTGCTTCGGCAGAGTTAACATGACGTTCCCGGGGGCTTGGAAAGTCATCAAATCAAAAGTCAACTTCTGGAGCTCGGTTTCTTGAGCGACAGACCTTCAAAACAGCGGCTCTAGTAGCGGCTCTGTATTGTCACTCAAAACTCCGTTTCAAGTCTTTCATGGTCTTCAGCTCTTCTTTGGGCAATCGGTCTTCTTCTTCCCCAAATCCCTGGTTTTTCCCCCAAGGCTTGACATGCTCATGGAGCCAGAGCTTCCCGAGTTGGAGGCCTTCGGTCAAAAGCGCGAGGCGTTCGATCCGCAGCCAAAGCGCCTTCCGAAGTGTCCGTTCGGGTCGTCGGCTGTCGACCTTGAGGTGGAGGCATCTCTAGAGGAAGGCCGTCGGCATGTGGCTCCTTTGTCGCTGATCACGTTGAGCAGATTCCTCAGCATTCACTGTCCTCTTCTGCTCCTGGGTACGTAAAAGTGAACGTTTGGGGTCGTATTCCAACCCAAAACTGAATAATATGGGCCATCCACCTTGTCACGATGATGTTCGCAAGTTGGGCAGACGAATATAGAAGAAAGATATATAAGAATGATGTGTTAAATGATGTTAAATGTGTAAAAGATGATGAGCCCCACCAGCCGCATCGTCCGAGGCTCTGAACCCACAGACCGTGACCGTGAAGCGCCCATCGTGGAGCTGGATGACTTTGGCGCCGTGAGCGCGGAGGCGTTCGAACAGTTGAGATCGGCTGCTGTGAAGGAAGGTTAAGGATGACCTGATGACTGCCTTTCCATTACTTTCTGACTTGGCTGTTTGTTTTGAAAGGGAATTGGAATGAAGTAGTGGATGATCAGGAATCAAACTCCCCACCTGAAGTCGTATGAGTGTTCTTTGTTGGACGTCTCTTGGAATTGGGAATCTATAGATTACACATTTGGGATATTTTGGGATCGTTTGGGATGACCGGGATGACCCTTTGGGAGGGGAGGTGCACATACTACTACCCCTGATGTTGGGACATACTTTCTCGTTGGATCCCTCATATTAGATTGTGTATTTGTAGGTTACACGTTGTTTCGCTACTGGATGTCACAATCACATTTCAATCAGACATGATAAATACTATATATATATGTTATATGTGTGTAAAGCACGAAAAGAAAGGCTTGATTCATGAACATCACCAATTGATAGTACCTGATAGTACCTAAGTAACTTGCATCCACCAACGGCTCCCGCCTCATGCACCGACTTGCTTTAAGTGTCTTGCACCGAAGGATCAAGCAACGATGTCCTCCATGGCGGCGATGGGACAAACAGCGATGGCTGCGATGAACCCAGAAGCCGCCCCTCGCCATCGTGACACGGGTCAGGCGAGCCGTGATGACCTGTGAGCTATGTGCGACATGCCTAACCAGCTGTTTTCTTGTGGTCCTCAACCTCTGAACAATATGACCCTGTGGCCAGCCTCTTATCAGGATCCACCAGTGCCACCAACTCCCAGCGCAGTTCAGGAGGCTGGCAAAGCACTCTGAGGAGATTGTAGTCATACTGAACACAAAGGTGCTAGTGTCGCAGGACACAATGGGAGAACATTTAGTAAGTATGCTGATAGAATTCAATTGCTGCATAGGCATGTGATCAAGTCAAATTAGTAGATGCACACACACACACACGACATTATATATACTATATATACATACAGTACATTAGGCGCATGTTTGTCATCAAGTCAATGAAGGAAGATTTAGCGTTGAGAAGCTTCAGCTTGCATGCCGCCCAGGCTGGGGTTTTGCAAGCTGCAGCTCCAGCAGCTCCAGAGACTGCTGGGTTCCAAAGGTTAGCTGCCGGGGATGCGCTTGAAATACATCAAAACTCCTCAGAACTGGATTTGATGTGTTTTTTTCATCTCGTCGTTGAAAGCCCACCATCCATGCAGTTTGGACGCCACAAATTGTTATGCTTTTCCTCTTCACGCGGTTCTCCTCAGCGATGTAACGTTTCTGAGGCCCAGGAGCAGTCGGACGTGGAGCTTCCGCCGGTGGATTTTCTGCTTGGGGCAGACGGGGTCCCAAGTAGCTCACGAAGGGACAGGAAGGGCCAAATGTTAATGCAGTCCGCAGAAGACTTGGCTTTGGTATGTTTTTGTGTCTTTGGAATGCTTTGGATGTGATAAACCGCAGAGAAACACATATTAAGAACTGTCAAGCATTTTCAGAACTGTGACACCCTTAAGCCGAAGCCACCTAATCACTGGACTTTCTTAGGAAATAAAGAAAGACATTTCAAGAGGTGGATCCATTATGATTCATGATCCATTCAAATGGTATACAGACTATAAAATAAGAAGCAGTTGCGATATTGGAACACCTGTGCCGAGGCATCCTCCCCCGGTTTTTCGCCGAGACGACAGCTGTTCATGGAGGATGCAGAATGCTAGAGCCTCGAAAACGTCATGGCGATGTCCTTTGTTCCTAGTAGCTTCTTATTACTAGTAGTAAGGCCAGGAGCTAGTACCTTGCTCCTAGTAGCGATGCCCTTGTTACTGGGCAGCCAAGGTCGTCACCAACCTCCCGCCTTCCAACAAAGATTTTTCATTACTAGCAAACGGCATCGCTACTAGGAACAAAGGGCATCGCTAGTAGTAGCAAGAGTGCTACTAGTAGCTCCTGGCATTACTACTACGAACCAGAAGCTACTATATAGACTTTTAATGCAAGGAATTTGCATTCATGGCTTGCGTTGCCAACACACTGTCACTGTCAGCTTCCAACCATTTCCAACCCCAAGATTTACAGAGCAACGGAACACAAAACCCAAACGTCTGCGGGTGACGGTCTACGCCCGCTTCTTGAAGACAACGCCCTTCAACGCTCGGTCTAGGCCGCCTGCCTGGTGTGGAGGCAGCCGAGGCCGCTTGCGGCGAAGCGGAGCAGATGGCGCGCGAGGCGCTGGCGGCTGCGGAGGAGGTGGCCGAGATTGCGCGGAGCTTGCAGGACGTGACGAGGGCAGTGCGAATGGGTGCCACAGGGTGGAAGAGTGGACTCAAAGTGGAAGGACATGAATCATGATGGAGTGGCAAAGGATTATCATTCCATTTTATGAAGATGTTATTTCTGTTGTTTGTGCAAATAGCTTGCAGTTGCCAAGGGTGTTCAAGGGGAGTAGGATCATTTCTCGATCTGCGGGTTGGTTGGTCCGATGGCATTCTCTACAGTCGACATTCACCAATCGTTTAGCCAGCCATAGAACCATATGTGCGCATGAGTCCAAACATGTCAAGGGGGGCACATCGAGGAGTAGCGCAGGGTGGGGGCACATGGGGGCACATTTCTCAGCGGTTTGTTGCGCTGCCCTACTCACTTGTCACAATTTTTGAGTGCTATTGTAGATGAGGCATTGCGCAGTTCTCAAAGCCAAGCCCAACAACCACACTGTGTTTGACTTGCTTGTCATGTGACCGAGAACGGCTAGGTGGCCAGCAAGTGTCCCACAAAGTGGCAAGCAAACAAATGGAGTTAAAGCATGTTAAAGCCACAACTAAGAGAACAACGAGCAGGTGGAATCGCAACAACATGCAACAACTATGTACAGAAAGACTTCGCAAGACGATGCTGTATCCATAAGGCATTTGACTCCTCCGTACTAGCTTTTTCAAACATCTGACCAGCAAGCCTCCAAGAGCTGGAAAGAACATGTACGTGTTCTGAGAAAAACAAGGACATCACAGAGGAAGAAAGGACAGAAAGGGTTGAGGGAAAGAGGAAATAAGAGGAACAGGGAAATGAGAGGATGCGCACCTGGCATGAGACCCTCCTGCATGAGCTGTGAAGTTGGACGTCATGAGCTTGATCCTTTGTGGCTTCAGGAGGTGCCTCCCTTGGACTTTCTGTTGAGCTCAGCCCCGGAGGCTTGGAAATTGGCCACGACTGTCCGACACCGTCAGGTAGATGTCCCAAGAGACTCATTCCCAAGTCCCCACACATTCATCACATTCAGTATCCCAGTGATGAAATGTGTTCAGTCGCTGTTTTAGTCTCACCTTGTGAGGTGTCACACTTGGAGTTGCCGGCACACCTGAAGCTCATCCTGGAACCTGAAAAGGCTTCGCAGGCTGGGACCGAACCTAGCGATCCATTGGCAACTTTTGGAGTACCCATGGCATATAGGCGGCATGGGAATCGATCCCATGTTTTGCCTTTCTGGCAAGTGCAGCACAAATAGAAGTGGTATGTTTTATCCAAGAATATCCACTTGAGTGACTGTCAAGCACACCCATGCTTCGAGTTGCTTGTGGATGGACATAGGGTGGGGCTCTCAAGATCTATACATTTAAAAGGTCATATTAAATCATATTAATCAACATCCCATGCTTGCCACATCACTTGAATCAATTGTTCATTCACTTTCTACTTTGGACATGGTTCAGGAGATCCCAGAAGCGATCTTGAATATGGAAGTTGAAGGAGATATTGACATGGAAGCTGAAGCACCTGAAGCTCTACAGCCTAAAGCCGGTGCTGGGGAGCTGGTGCCACGCCAGGAGGCACCAAAATGCAATTTCCTTCCACAAAACATCACCAAACTCTAAAATCATTTAGGGATCTGACAGTTTATACATGTATATTGTCCACAATGATTGTGCTAGCTATATAGTGTATTTTGAGGGGGGAAGGGGGCCTTCATCCATACATACATATCCATACCTTTTTTTTGCGCAGGTGAGTCAACGCTGCCAGGGGTTGCCAGGGGGGTCAGGACAGCCAACAAAGATAACACTGTAAATCACTGTAGCTTCCAAGCTAGAACATTACCGAAGTGTTCAAAGACTTCACATCCTCCGGTGCTGCTCGAACAGAAGTATTGACTTCCTCACTGCGGCACCGACCCGCAGCATCAAATCTTCATTGTCTGCAGGCCACGCCCGTGTCTTCGCTAGGAAGGGAGCACGATGGAGTTGAAATGAGAGGGATTCAGAGGGCAGCCAAAAATTGAAAACAATCCTCTGCAGGGACTCTGCTCAGATATCAGCTCGTGCGTGGCTTTGACCCGTCTCCCAGTGTCGTCAAGGGGCGGCGGCACAGGGGCAGCTCGCGGCGCTCCTGGAAGGCAGAGCTCAAGCCCCAAGAGATCGGGGCACCAAACGGGTCCAAACGGCTTTCTGAGCCATGTGACTGTGACAGGAGACACACGCCCTTCAGCCCCCACACGCCCTTCAGCCCCCTTTTTAACCTTGGGGCTGTTGGTGACCAGATATGTTTGTCGAGTGGAAGGGACTTCCTCATAGTTACGCTATGTTATGCCATTGCGCTCATTTGTTTTCTGACGGCTGACGCCCACGCCCTACGCGGCTTGAAGGCTGAGTGGGCGACGAAAGTTCATTTGGCTATCCTTGAGCCTCGTTTCGCTCAAGTGCACTTCACAGAGCAAGGTCTGGATATTTGATCCGTGCCATGTCTGTTTCGAGATCCCCATCCTTGCGAACCAGTTCCATGAGAGTGACAGCCATCTGGTTTTGCAAATCTCTGAGCTGGCCTTTCAAGAAGTTCAGCGGTTCGCAGAGACGGGCGTTGTGGATGAGCAAAGGCAAGAATTCTCAGTTCCTGTTGTTCAGGGGTTTGCTTTGCGCCCAGGGTTTTGATTGTCAGCTCAGTTTGACACATAGCTTGGAAGCTTAGCTGGGAAAGCTTTAAAGCAGCATATGGCACACAGTGAATTTGATACATTGTTACTAAACATGGATGCCGAGCTATGATTATAGAGAAATATACCCTCACATAGCCCTAAATGTCAGCCGTCATGTGTTTCGACCGCAGTATCGAAATTGCACCTCACTCACACCCGCTCTTTTCTTCAGGGTTGAAGGTCACGTGACCTTTAGTTCTTGGCCGCTAAGCGAAACAAGATGCGTTTGTCCACTTGTTCGCGGATGTCAAAAACTGTCACAGTAGCAAGCCAGTTGCTCTTAGAGCAACTCAATGTTGGTTCATCCTCCCCGAATGATGAGGCCGCGATTCCGCGATCCGTTACGCGGAGAACTTAGAGGCCGACAGATCGCCCCCTGGCTGAGGATGATCTTAGCGCTCACCCGTCTCTGTTATAAATGCAGATATATTTGGTTAACTTTTCGAGCGCTTTTTCCGCAGCTGTTTTTCTCTCCGCAGCTGTTTTGGGAAGGCCTATCACTTGAGCCCTTTCGGTCGTTGGGGAACTCAGTCAGACCATCATGTCGAGCGTTGTCATTGCTTTTTGAAGGGGGCCCAGCCACCCCCATTGTGGTCTTGACAAAGGACCCCGCATTGTCTTGACATTGAGGTGTTGGCCTTGGTGGTGGCCCTTGCTGTGAGCCCTTCATTGCGCAAGGCTAGCAGTGCTTGGGAGAACTTGGCGGCGCAGGGATTGTGATTGTTTTAGGGACTTGAGAGTTCTCGACCGCGCTCATGTCTAGCTATTTAATTTAGATCGTAGACATTGAACTGAAGTCATTTACTTCTTCGGCTTCTTGCACTGCTGGCATGACCATCAAGCGTATTGTCTGGTTAAGGGTTGGGGCGACTGTCAAGTCCGCAGTGGCAGTCAAATGTTATGTCACGGAGGCAACGGGCGCCGCAGAGACTCAGACCACTCTGGTTGCCAGTAACGCTCAGACCACTGATGCTGTTTTGCCTGTCAGCGCAAGCGTGACGGACACAGGGCCCTCACAGCCCACTGGTTCCAAATATTTCAGCGATATCGCTTGCAGGTGCAGGACTGTCCACCTTGCACCCCTGCTTGCCTGATTTCCTGCCAGGTTGGATGATGCCAGATGGAAGCGACCAGCAGAGTCCAGTAAAAGAAGAGTCTAGCGGAAGCAGCAGAAATTGCACAATTTTCATAGGATTCCTTAATAGTTTTCTAGGATTCGAAACGACAAACCAAGTATATGTATGGAAGGAGGCACCGTCCTTTTTTTCAAGCTGGCGATAGGAATCATGTGTGTACCAATGCTACAAATTTCTGCAAGCCTATATTTTATATAGGTACATACACTTGTGTAGCCAAATTTTTCCTTTTCAACCTTTCTTGCAAGCCAGGACGAGATGCAGATCGTCCCACGAAGAAAGAGACGACGAAGGTCGATATGGCTGGACGAGAAGTCCACACAAATTCCTCAGAAAGTGTGACCCAGCGGGTGATTGGCATGTGAGACATGAGACTTGGGTTGACGGGTTCTGAGCTGAAACAACTGAAACAATTGCATGTTCAGCAGGTAGCTGCGTCCAATGAGGCCGAAGTGTGGCAGACAGGTACGAAGACACCAGCAAAATCACCCGTGCCAATCCATGTGAGTACGGTATTTTCCTGCCACATCAGCAGGGCCCCCAGAAAGCTTTCATTTGCACAGGACCAATCGAATCTGACTGTTTCCCATCTTCAGAGGGCACAGTTTTCCCACTGAGGAGCTACCACATCGGCTTGACCACAGTCTTTGGGGATATTTGTCCCTTGCTTTGTGATCCGTGCGGCGCCTGGGAGTAAGTTTTTCTCGCGTCGACCCCCGACAGCGGCTTCGACCGTCTCGGCAAGATAAGGCTACGCAGGGCATCTGATGTTGGCGCAAGGCCATTTTTGCTGATTGCACCTGGATCCGATGGGAATACAGCAAGTCCAATCAAAAAAATGGCGTTTGCTAGGTGAACCAGCTGTGAGAGATGTGCTTGACAGCAACATGTGGAAGAAATTTTGCGTTGCTTTTGTTTGGGTAGTTACTATCGTTAGACTATCCTGCTGTCAGAATGACACCACCCAACCTACCACAGCCCAAGGCGTTTTCTTTCAGGCTACTGACATTGTGGCCTACAGAACCACTATGCTCACATCATATTGCAGTGTTCAGGCTGAGAAGAGCCAGGGCGGAGGAGCAACTGCAATAGACTGTTGGTATTGCGATGCCTGGACCCATAAGTTGCTGATCATTGTTGTTTGGAACCAGAGCAAGACCAATGTTTGACAGAGTGTTTGATGCGGTTTCTTTCAATTGTTCATCCGTCTTCTGGGTGAGATCAAGGGGATAGGGGGTGTTTGTTCTCAACACTTCTTGTTTCTGCTAGTAGCAGTCTGTAGCAGCTGCTGTACAAAGCTACAGAAGGGCCATTTGCACGTTTCTTTTTTTGATGTTAGATGAAAAAGGACACAAACAACAAGGTGAGAGAACACAGCAACAGCTTTAGGAGACTAATATACCTTCTCCTCCGCGAGACTTGCCTGTTCCAGAGTTGCAGCCTGAGAGTTGAGTGGACCGTGCCTCTATTTTCGGGTTGGAGATGACAGCAGTGTGAGACACCTTTCCAGAAACATCAACCTTTAATCTAAGTTCCCATTTCCCTAGGAGTCAGTCCAAGCATCCAAGCATTCCTTCCATACGTAGCTTCAGACCAACATCAGGGGATTGCCCAGCCAGGTTAGCTGCGGATGCCAGCGCAGTGGTTGAGGGCGAGGCGCTCGCCTTCACTGCCCAGAGTTGTGAGAATCAACCTATATATCTATATAATAGCGATGGCCTCCAACTGAATATTTAGTGATGGCCCCCAATCGAGTAAATGGCGATGGCCTCCAACCTAATTATATTTAACGATGGTCTCCAACCTAATAATTAGCAATGGCCTCCAACCGAATAAATAGCCATGGCCTCCAACCGAATAATTAGCGATGGCCTCCAACCGAATAGTTATAGCGATGGCCTCCAACCGAATAGTTAGCGATGGCCTCAAACCTAATGATTAGTGATGGCCTCCAACCGAATAATTAGCGATGGCCTGCCATCCCAATAATTAGCGATGGCCTCGAACCGAATAATTAGCGATGGCCTCCAA
>CAXAMN010028805.1:1517333-1555377 GCA_963970005.1 Durusdinium trenchii
AGTGCCTTACTAGTAGTAACAAGAAGCTAGTAGAAACAAGTGCCACGCTAGTAGTAACAAGTGCCTTACTAGTAGTAACAAGAAGCTATTAATTTAATTTGCAAATTGGTGCGGTTTCAGCGTGGTGTGAGTCCCAGATGTGGTTGGCCCGAGGCTGCACACGCACCGGTGGCTCCGCCAGATGAGCATCCATCCGAGGCAGATCTCCATCAAGCCGACAAAGCAGAAACAGAGTTGTTCTAGGCATAGGATGTTAAGAATTGTTAAGACTTAAGACATGTTAAGACATTGCCGCTCTTGATGTACCAAGTTGACAGCCAGTCTAGCAGCACCAGCACCCACAGGATTCACGACCCAGCGGATGCAATCAGGGTTTTGCATGTTTGAAAAGGCAGCACTTCGCTTGGTGTAGGCAGAGGTCTTGGATGCTGAGTCAGCGATTGTAGCAGACGCTCCGATTGCGCCAGACGCTGAAGTGGCGGCAGGGGTTCCCAAGAAAGTTCCACGACCGACGGTTTGAGAGGTAAATTATGCCCGGAGCTACAAACATGTTTCGTCAATGGTTCTGCCACTCTCTGATGCTGGTCCTCTATTTTGGTTGCTCTCTTGCAGGGTGGCCATCCTCTTGTCAGAAATGGAAGTTTGCTGGCGTGAAGAGTGAATAGGTCTTCCTTGTGACGTATTTTTGATGAACATTAACCCAATATTTGATCATATGTGCCCAATCAATTTCAGATTGCGTGGCGTGGCCCCGTAATGGCTGCCATGACAGCCATGCTTGACCTTTGTACCGTCATAGAGAAGTTGAGCCGAGGTGGCAGAACTTCCGCCAGAAGTAAGACCCGCTGACGAAGCCACTGCTTTTGCCTCAATTCTAGGGCTCTACCGAAGGGGTTTGTATAGAAGACTAAAGTTCATACGCGATTTTTAGCCACACACTACGTTTCCCAAAAAATCTAGGAACCAAATCATTAGCGCGAGCTGTCCTGCGTCCATACTAGTAGCATCTAGTAGCTACCTATCTACCACTAGCTACCTCTCCTTACTCAATTAAGTAGGCGCCAACTTAATTAAGTAGGGAGGAGGGGGAGCGGGCTTTAAAGAAAATATATTTATATAATATGTAGATCCCAACTGCAAATCTGCCGACCTTGATATGTAGACGGTCTGTAGCTGTCGTATGTGGCTCGCTCGCCTCGGAGCCCAATCGGGGTAGAATCGGAATGTTTGCCACTTGCATCGCACATGTTGGTCACTGGGCTGTAACGACAGACAGCAAGAAACAGCACTATTGCAGTGACAAGCAAGGTGCCTCCGCTTGATGACCTGGTCTGGCCCTGAACCCCTGAAGAATCTAAGTCAAATCCACAAGAGCCTGGCAGTGCATGTTTGCCAACCAAGGCACCCGAGCAGCCTGAGGCAAGCCCAGCCAAGGAAGCAACCTCCATGGCGGCAGTCTGAGCTGATATTTTGTTTGGCTCAAGAAGCTCCGGAATTTGATGAAGAGAGATCTTGATCTGTCGCTTGTTTCGAGGTCCATGTGGATTTGCCTCCTCCCAAACGACAAGCCCAAGAGAACCAAGGCCACTCAGTCATGAAGTATCTCAGTATCTCCTTTTTCTGCTCCAACGTGTTCTTCGGTCATTGTTCAGGCAGTGTGGTTCCAGTGAAAGTGGCACCTCCGCAGGCAGTGTGGTTCCATGTTCGCAGTCTGGGCGCAGATGTCGCAGTGAACATGTTTGTTTCCATGTGCTTATTCCATCTAGTCTTTTTGAAACTCTTGGACATCACACGGCCTATATAATGACTTTCTGCATCTTGTCTAGGTGAAGCAAGAAGAGACCATCGAAATTGATTTGAACAAAGTCTCTGCGAAGCAGGCCAGCTACGCAGTCTTCTGGTTTCAACATCTCCCCAACTGAGTCGGGACTAACCTCACAGCCTCATCTGAATCTGGTGATCATGGACATTCCGCTCCTGGTGCAGGGTAGGGAGCTGCGGGCTTCACTGGAGGAGGACAAGGGAATGAAGGTGAGTAGGCTCAGTCAGTAATTAGCCGTTTTGTTGTCATCTAGGCCAATGGTCATCACCTAGCAGCTAGAATGAACATTTCCAACTTGTGACCACTGCCACTGTTGAAGGAAGACGTCCTGCACTATTTGGCAGAGAGTATAAGAGAGAAGGATACATGTGCATACTGCTACCCCCCCGTGGTACCTAGGATTCAGGCAGGCATGGGTATCAAAACACATCATTGTCAGGATCAACAAAAAATGTTATCAGGATCAACAACAGACATACTGTAATCTGAAGGAAGGAAGGAAGGAAGGCAGGAAGGCAGGAAGGCAGGCAGGCAGGTAGGCAGGCAGGCAGACCTTTTGATCCTGGATTGAAAAAGGGAACCGGTATTTCTCTTTGTTTTTCGGATTTTTGTCCGGGTAGTTGTTTCACGTTTTACTTTTTTTTTTCTGCTTATGCTTTTGCTTCTGCTTTTGCTTTTGCTGTTTGCTTCTGCTTTTGCTTCTGCTTTTGCTTTTTGCTTTTGCTTCTGCTTTTGCTTCTGCTTCTGCTTTTGCTTCTGCTTTTGCTTTTTGCTTCTGCTCTTGCTTCTGCTTTTGCTTTTTGCTTCTGCTTTTGCTTTTGCTTCTGTTTGCTTTTGCTTTTAGCTTTTGCTTTTGCCTGTTGCTTTTGCTTCTGCTTTTGCTTTTTGCTTCTGCTTTTGCTTCTGCTTTTGCTTTTTGCTTCTGCTTCTGCTTTTGCTGTTTGCTTTTGCTTTTTGCTTTTGCTTTTTGCTTCTGCTTTTGCTTTTTCTTTTTGCTTCTGCTTCTGCTTTTTGCTTTTGCTTCTGCTTTTCCTTTTGCTGTTTGCTTTTGCTTCTGCTTTTGCTTTTTGCTTCTGCTTTTTCTTTTTGCTTTTGCTTTTGCTTCTGCTTTTGCTTTTTGCTTTTGCTTTTGGGTTTTGGCCCGCCTTTGCTTAGCCGTGGCTGCGCCCTCCCCCCGCACACCCTCCCACTTTATAATAGTTCCCACTTCCCCTACTACCACCAGTGCCTTTATCACCCCGACCACCCCACTACGAGTCTTACCACAGGTACCACAACTACTATCTTCTTTGCATTGACAGTACCACTTCTCCTTCGTTAAGTGGGATGCCTATTCTGCTCCCTCCCTTTGTCACTGTCTCGCTCTCTCCCTCCCGCTGGCTCTGCTGCTTCGCCCCCCTGACCTTCCTGCTGGTCCTGATGCTTGTAAAGCACTCCCAGAGAAAAAACGCAAACAATAATTCCAGAAAACACATGAACAAATCACGGAAACATCTCCATCCTTGAAAAGCGTATTGCTTAAAAACACTCTTCAAGAACAACCCATGGGTCAATTCTAGGAACAAATTTTACTCAAGCCTCGGGCTTCGTTTTGAACCCAAGGACCTTTTCTTTGCACTCATGAGCCCGCTTTTCACCCGGTGAGCCTTCTTTTCCAACTAGCCCTACAGCACACCTTGCTAACCGAGAAACTGTTTCTTCAAACCATTTTCTTTTGCACTTCCTGGCAGTGTTATTCTTTTGCAGCGGTTGGTTTTGTTGGCTGCTGGGGGGGAGGCGCCAATCCCCTCCCGCGCCACGACATCTGCACATGGTATTCCTTTTCTTGGCATGCCACGAAATCAAATACTTAGGTGGAACCCTTTCGGTGGCTTGAATTGCGCACTTTTCAGGCAGATTTCACAATATAGCTTCATGTGCATAAGACTGACAAGAGGTTTCCCTGCTAAACAAATGGTCTCATATTCAAGTGCCACCAAAGCAATGGCATGGACCTTTTACTTGAATGGACGAGGCGCATCACGCGTCCACCACCCTTGGATTAGAATGGACCGCAAATGCAAAGTCTTCCACATGAGCACCAGCACAAAATCATGGTGTTGCATTGCTGCCATGATTTAAACTCGCTTTATCATCAGTCCCAAGCCTTCATTTTTGCAAATATGTTCTTTAAACGGAATTAAACGGAACTTGTTTTTTGTAGTAACGCCTTCATGTTTGCAACATTTTTGTTGTAGACACATGTTTGTTGACATTTTCCGGACTACATTTTTTACTCCAATGTTACCCTGGTGAACGCCATTTCGGTGCGGAGACGGATTCAATGCACACATCCTTGAAGCCCATTGTTTCTGAAAGACACCTCCTCCCTTTAAGGGAAAACTTGTTTAAGACCTTTAATACAATTGTACAGTAGTTTTTTTCCATTTGTAGCTCTAACGGAACTCATTTCCAAAATATTTGCTTGCCCCCCCGAAAGATGTCTTCTCAGTCTTCTCTCAATGTTTTCAATTTCATACGGATGTTTTTGACAAAAGGCGCAGCTTTCAATTAGAATGCCTCAAGATGTCTCAAGCAAAAACACCTGCACCCAAGTGCAACCAAATGGCGTTTGAATGAGAACAACTGCGAGGTAACTGTATGCGTTTAGCGTTTAGATCGTGTATCAAACTGCAAAAATGCACTTACAGGCAGGAAGGTATGTTTGCTTAGAAAGAGGTATATATGCAGAATAGACGAAACACTGACTTTGTCCAGGAAAATGTAAATACATCGAATTCCAACCAATCCTTTTGGACAAGGAAACCTGGTACAGAACCAGATCTGGGAAGAACCAAATCCGCGAACATATTCTCGCCAGTTTGTACATTTTTGAACAGAGGAGTGTGAGCAAAGGGCAGGAAGAAGAGATGATTGATCCACAAAAAAAACTATGTTTTAGGCATCAAACTTGGGACACTGTTTGTTTTGTTACTTGTTTGTAGAAGGAAGCGGAGGTCTGATCCACCAAACCAAACAAAAACAAACCAAGCCTTGGTTTGGGCTGGACTGGGTCATAAGACTGGGTCAGAGTCATAGTTTTTTTTGGTGGTGTTTTGGTGGATTGTGATGGGCATGCTTTCACCCCTGCTAATGGTGCAAAGTACTTCATTTCCCCACAAATGGGTACCCCTATACTAGGAGCAAGAAGCTATTAGAAACAAGAATTCAATACTACGAACGGAGCAAGTGCCTTACTAGTAGCTTCTTGTTACTACTAGTAAGGCACTTGTTACTACTAGCGATGCACTTGTTGCTACATAGAATATTTCAGATCAACACACCTTCGCCGATCTGGCAACATTTGGCATCCAAACAGGACAATACTTTGTCCTTCTTGGATCTTTGCTCTTCCTGCACAGCAGAGGCCGTAAAGGGCTGTATGACAATATGGGTTTGAGAACAAATTAGGTACAGGCTTTAAACCACTCCACTTCAGAAACAACCATCAGTTTTTTCAGATGTTTTCAATTTGTTAACCTGCAGTTCGGTGTCATCACCGACATAGAAACGTGGAAACACACCAAACTGACGGGTAGGGTTCTGCTGTAGTCACTGTGTCCCTTGCGCTCTGGAAATTGGGGGGATTGGACGCATTGAGGCTGCGGCTTGCCGATTCGTGGATTTGCTTTCACTTCACATGAGTGGGGTGGTGTCTTTGGAACAGGCCAGCAGCTTAATCACTGATCCTTTTTCTCATGGAGCAGCTGAGTCATTTTTTTGGTGGCTTGCACATCCTTGGACATTCTAAAACTGGGATCCACTGGCTGGGATTTCGGTTCAGGAGAAGCCTTACGGCGACATTGCCATTGCCAGGGGAGTGGATTGGGAGGCTTGCAAGAGATTTCGTGGCTTGTGCCACGCAGGAAAGAGCTGGGAGGTGAAGCAAAGATGGAACCAACGATGCTTCACTGTTTGATTTTCCACATGTCAGACATGTCAGAATTTCGGATGTTTAAGACTTGTGCACTTCCTGTCAACCATGGTCAACCAATCAACTCTCATGCTCAAGATGCACCCCTTGACAGGAGTGGTGTGATGAGTCCAAACGCGGGGTTAAGTCTGGACCTTTGCATGAGCGGCGTTTGCAGAATTTGCAAGATTTTCAAGAAGATTCAAGAGTGTACATTTCAGCATCTTCCCTGAAAGCGCACAAGAAATGTGACACTTTCTGACGTGGCTTTGTGATGCTATGCAATGCCATGTGATTCATATGATAGTTTTGTAGGGGCTTGCTTGTTTTGCTTTATGTTGTGCCTTGGTTTGCTTTGCTTTTGATCCTACATATTGCATCATATTTAGGCGAGAAGCACGCGCGAAGAGTGGTGACTGAAAGCCCAGGCAGTGTGTGTTGCCTGTCAGACTGGAAGTTGCTTATCAGTCTTCTGTTTAGGGTTTAGGGTTTTCAGTCTTCTGCGTTTTGGTAAGGAAATGCAAGGAAGACTTCGTGGTCATTTTGTTGATTGGTGATGCAAACACATGGCAAACATAGTCTCTTCCTAGTTGGAAACCCTTTTTCTTCGAAATCTGGCAACTCATCACATGGTCTTGTGTCTTTACTAGTCTTTACCAGACATTTGTACCCATGGCTTCGCCACGGCGAAGGTGCCTTTGAGTTGCGCCTCGTCGTGCTGTTTCACTCGAGGGAAACCACTCAGTTTGATCGAGTGGCAGGGAATGTATGCCACACTGAGTGCCATATTGGTCTTCACATCAACAGAAGGCAGGCATAGTTGGTTCTGGAAAGAGAAGCATTGGAAGAACTTGTCGGATGGAATCCATGATTTCTTCGTCTCTTTGTCTCTTCGCTGTGAAGATGTAGGGACAGCACAAAATAGTGCTCAACGTGCGCAAGTTGCACCACTTGCGCAAGAAGGATGCCATGTTCCACGAAATCGGGGTCGATTCATGGCAAGCCTTCTGCAGGCAGGCTAATGACTCTAATTCTGCTGCGGTGGCAGTATGCAAGCCTGTCACACGCAGGACTCTATTGTTTTATCTGGATCGTGTGCCAAAGGAAACAGGATAATTATGCACATCGAAGAGACGCAACCGAAGCAACAAAACCAACGATTCCAGAGTATGGGACGATCTGGAGTGCGAGGCAAAAAGTGCGAGGCAAGTCGTGTTCGGCAAGCTTTGGCAGTGTTGCCCAACAATACATTCTTGTTCACAGCTCTGTTGGAGAAATATCTCAGCCTCAGTTAAATACACTTGACCTAGTGAAACTTAGCACTCATCCTGAGGAGACTGCTGAGTTCAAGCAGCCAGCAACAACCAATGATACGTATGAAGAATGGATGGGTAGGTTTGAACATCATGTAATTGTGTTACGATGGATGTTGAAAACATTACCCAGCCATTTGGGGCAAGATTGCAACTCTTATTGAGCGCATCAGTGAATCGCCAGGCTGGTTGCTGGCAAGGAGAGATGGAGGACTCTTGATGGGTTGTGTGGGTTGGCCTGGGCTGGCTGCTTTCCGTGTTGGGGTGCTAGGTGTAGACACATCCGCATGAAGAAAGCATCTTGTCGTGTTTTGGTGACTTCTTGCGTCAACCGGATTCTTCATTGGTATTTGCATTCGTCTCTTCCAGTGGGAACAGGTTGAAGACGATTCTCGGACGTTTCTCCTGCTGGCTCGGTCTCCGGCGGCTCGAAAGCTTCACCGGCTCGGACATGGAGAAAGAAGAGGGATACGTACTTTCACAGATCAAATGGCAAGACGGAAGAGAAGTGAACAACTGAACAACCATATCCAAGGAGACAGAGACACTTACCAAGATCCAATAATTCAACACTGGCGATCACCAGATCAGAGATCAAACTTGCGGCCAGCTGTGCCCTTCTAGGCCTGGAAGTTGGTGTTTGTGTCATCATTTGGCGTTGCCCTTTGGCCTTTGACTATGAAGCTAAGTTGTGAACAAGTCTGAAAGCTAAACGTCAAGTGTTGATTGGTAGTTGAGATGCTTGGATGGGTCAAGATGTCACTTTCGGGTTGCGTTTGCCAGACAACAAGAGACACTGGCGGATTTCAGGTGAGAATGTTTGGCGGCGGCGGCTTTGGCGGTTTTGGTGGGGCACAAGGCAGAACATTGGTTGAGAGCCCTGCTCGTTATACATGACATGCAGGTTTTGATTTATGTGCTTAAATTGAATGTATCCAGACTCAGACTTCTGTGGGGGGTGGAATATACTGTAAGTAGCAGGGTTCAGGGTGTCCGTGCTTGCACGAGGATTTTCTAACACTGAGACTGGTGAGAAATGTTGAGAACAATGCTAAGGCCGCCAAGGTTCCACTCCGAGACTATCACTGCCCTTGGACGAACGTCGACTTCCGGCACATTCGACCGCAGATGATCCCACTGGCGCCATGGTGTCAGGCGGTTATGGTGGCAGTGATCTTCCGCTGGAGGTGCCGGTCGGGAAGAGTGTCGGGCGTCTTTGAGCCCAATGTGCGATTGAAATGAAGACGCGTGAATTGAAGACGCTCCTCAGTTACCTTACTACATGTTAGTGGAAAGTTCCATTCCTGCTTTGAATTCATCTCAACATCCATAAGATAAGGCGAAGAGTTTGTGCCGATTCTATGTTTTCTTTTTTTTTTTCTGATGCTGGAGTGATGCATGGCCAAACTATTGTATGACTTCAGCGACCCATATTTAATCTATCTCATCGTCCTTCCACTTTCTACACAAGCTTCAGGCAACTGGAAATCCTGCTCCGTCACAGGTGCAGCTTTGCCGAAACTCTGCAAGGAACATGCTCTTCCAAAATGCTGTTTGAGAGCTATGAAAGACTGAGCCAATGACAGAGACAGTACTTTGAGGCTTCCCTGCTTTTGGCAAAAACATGTATCCTGCTCTTACTTTGGCAAAACGTTTTGCTGTAAAGAACGACGGCCACCGTTATCGCAGTAGCTGAGACGGCCATCTACAGCAGTAAGTTCTTTGTAGTGTGCCTCCCTGAAGGGCCTTGCCGGCTTCTTGAACGATGTGCCTCGGTTTTCGCAGAAGCACATCCTTCGTTTTGTTCGGTGGTAAAGACCATCGTGCGGGAATCCAGTCGCCGAAATCGTCGGCGGTCCCATCATCTCCAAGGCACACCCCGGGCAAGATGCACCTTCAGGCAAAGAAACCTGCACAAAACACAGAAAAAGACAACACGATACAGTCATTGATCATCGTTTGTTCGGATAGCAAAGCTTCTTCCAGATCGAACATGCCCCAATCGATTTGACAGATATCTCAGCCATTCAGAGTTTTCAATTGAGTTCTCATACATTATGTTTTGGGATTAGCCGAGATCCTAGCTTTTGCATGTGAGTTTGGTTTGGACGTTTCTCGACGTGGCCCAATGGACAGGAGGTGGAGTTTCCGGCGGGAAGGCAGTGGTCAGAGTCCCAGTTCTTGGCTTGCGCTTTTGGGTTCCTTCCACTTTGTTTCCGCAGTCTCTCGCTGGTGTGGATGTGGGGTTAGTGCACCAATCCGAACCAGGTTTTTACATGGGGAGTGGCTCAGCACCCACAGTACTACCCCGCAGATCTCTGCAGGCACATACCTTGACTCCAGTGACTATTCGAATGCTGCTAGATGGGGCAGTGCACTCAGTCCGCTTGCCTGACGTGACGGGACGTCAAGTTATTGCTAGGTACTTGAGTCAGAATTATTGGAAAAAAAATGACATGCCCAAGAAGAAAGGGCTACAGAGCTTGGTGCGCTTCAAAGCTTCAAGTTGTCACACGTGAGAGGTTTTTGCCATATTATCATTTTTTTTTCGCTCCTGCCCTGCCGGGCTTGCGGGCGACACACGTTGGCACCAAATCCTTCAAGCCATTCTGATGTAACTTCACGATGTCCATGTTGACTGGGAGAAGCTTGAGGTCTCTGACAAACGTCAGAGTGGCAATACCATTGGACCTGATGAAGCAATCCGTCGGGTGGCAGAGCTGATCAAATGTGCAAGTCGGAGCCGAGGGCAGCGGTGGTAGTTCTGAAGGCAGCAGCAAGGAAATCAATTTCTTCCGCTTTGCATGGGCTGTAGACATGCACCAACCTGCAACGTTCATGAACATTCCAGCTCCAAGCAAGATGTAGACAAGTTGGATGCTTAGGTCATTTTTCACCCTACGCCCTGTTCTCCTTAGGTGTGAATGGCAGGGAGCTGCACATGTTGACTCTCGTCGCTTGTGCTGGGATCTCAGAGTGCCGAGAAGTGAAGCGACTTGTTTACTTTCTCAGAGACGCTTCAGCTTCAGCTCCGTTCTTAGCTTCTTGCTACTAGTAGCGATGCCAGGAGCCCCTAGTAGCATCCTTGCTACTAGTAGCGATGCCAGGAGCCCCTAGTAGCGTCCTTGCTACTAGTAATAATGCCAGGAGCCCCTAGTAGCGTCCTTGCTACTAGTAATAATGCCAGGAGCCCCTAGTAGCGTCCTTGCTCCTAATAGCGATGCCAGGAGCCCCTACTAGCTTCTTGCTACTAGTAGTAATGCCAGGAGCGCCCCTAGTAGCGTCCTTGCTCCGTTCGTAGCGATGCCCTTTGTTACTAGTAGCTTCTTGTTCCTGTTTGTCGCATTGGCACTTGCCCGAACTTGTCCGAAATCATTTTGAGGTGGAGAAGGTGCAGATGCAGCAGCTGGGGATGATGGTTTCCTTGAACGACCAGCTCTCAGTCGTTGGAACGGATCTGATCACCTTATATAACCTGAATGAGAGAATGCCATGGGCAACCCATGGAGATGACTTCTAGGACGGGACAGGCCGCATGGAGTGCCAGATGTATGCACCCAGTGACTCCGCAGCTGGGCAGCACTCCGATGTGTCACGTTATCGCTTGTGGTGCGCGCATGCGCGTATGCCGGATGTTTAAGGTTAATTGTCGATCAATAACCCCCTAGCAGCACGGGTTTTGATTTCATCTCCATAAAATCCGATGTATCGTATAACATATTAAGATTTATAGTAGCAGTATATATGTAAATCAACAGCCAACATCATTGATGACCTGTTGTAACACGGTGAGATTCAGGAGAAACGCAAGAAAGGAAACACTGCAGCACTTGACAAACTTGGCCATGAGACCGATGCAGGTGTCCAGTGGTCCAGAATTTCAAGCTGGGGACTACATCCGCAGCGAAGTTGCACATAAAATCGCTGGACAGGTTATGACAGGTGAGGTCTTTTTGCAGAAATTTGTGCATTGAGACATGTAGAGACCGAGTACGAGTTGATGAGCATTCCTTCCTGAGCATTCCCAGGCGTTCATGGTCACGTTCGACATTGGGAGCAGGAGGTCGCATGGGCGATTTAGAGGTTTGCAACATGTTGCAACCTGTGTTGAATTAGGACTTGCGGGAATCATTAGATACTCACAACATGTTTCCAGTTCTTAGAGCAAAGACACGCTGCAGACTGAAACCCGAAACCCGCCCAAAGATGGTCCGAAACTGCCAGTACCGAATCACTGCTGCTCGCATGTCGAAGATTGAGAGCATCAACGAAATTTCGCATCACACGGTCGAGGCGAGGCCTTCGGTGGAGGGTGAGGAAGGAGGTTTGAGTTTCTGAGGGATGAAGCACTAGTAGCCTGCTACAGTTGGGGATAACGTTCCTGAAATGCAGGGTTTACCCTTGGTGTTCTCGTCTACTTGTAGTTGTGCCATGTTCTTAGATGCAATGTGTTTGACATTGAGAAAGCCCCAAGATTTGCCGCGGTGGTGCCTCGGCACTCCTCATGTCAGTGCACCCCGCAAAAAAAAGCAACGCCGCCACAATGTAGACTCAATGTACAGTACAGTAGACATGTTTGACATATTGTTTTTTTGGAAGCCAGCTTGATTCCAGAACCAACGAAGGATGCCGGGCAACGGTGGTCTAGATCTAATCTATATATATATAATTATGTAATTATTCTAGCACATCGAACAAGCATGCAGGGCCCAGGGAATCCAAGTTGTTTTTTCTGGTAAACCAGTACGTTAAAATCAATCAAATTGAGAGACTGCAGCAGCAACTCTGTAGTGAGGTGGCGACTGTCCACCTTGCCCTCACAGACAAATTGGTGAAGGCTGCAGGAGGCACCGGGACGGAGAACAGCAGAACTGGCAAGAACAAGCTTGTTTTCGGGTAGGACCTGCACATGACTTGAAGAGGTTTGACTGTTAGCATCTGTTAGCAAACCAAAGCATCACCCAAGCTGATCTCACAGATACCCAAGCTGTCCTTCCTACCAGGAGCTGCGTTGGATCATATAGCCATAATGCTGTAAAAATGGTGACGTGATGTGCAGGACATGTGGTGATTGTTTCTGTTCCCGTGGTTTATATAGATTGTTTTTTTGTTTGGTTTGTTTTGCACTGCAGACTGCAGACACGTTGATTTTGCCCTTTCCAGGGAAGCCTGGCTCAGCTCCACAGGCAGGGTCAGTGGACGGGTTGATTTTTTTTGGCCTTGGTCAAGATACTTTATATAGAATGAATACTGTAGAATGAAACATGCTTGTAGGGCCTTTCCCTAATAGCAATGGCCTCCAACCGTATAGCGATGGCCTCCAACCGTATAGTCATGGCCTCCAACCCAATAGCGATGGCCTCCAACCTAGTAGCGATGGCCTCCAACTTAATAGCGATGGCCTCCAACCTAATAGCGATGGCCTCCAACCGGATAGTGAGTTCCTCCAACCTCATAGCGATCGCCTCCAACCTAATAGCGATGACTTCCAACCTAATAGCAATGGCCTTCATCCTCATAATAACCAGTGGATCATGAAAGAATACTGCACACGGTTCCACACTAGCCAGTGGTTATAAAGACATATAAAGACCAGTGTGGTGGCTGCTGTTGGCATGGGAGCCGTGCCGGCATGGAAGTACATCAGGCCAAGTCAGACACGATTGACAGACACTCTGGACGGAGACTTGAACATAGTGGCGATTATCACTACGGGGACTTTCATTGATCTCGCTACCGCAGAAATCGACGCAACGAACGAGAATGTGAAGCAGATAGCTGGTTTATTGCAGAAGGAGATCCCTAGATCCGGTCCGCAGTGTACTTTCAAGAGTTTTCAAGGCGATAACACTAGCCATGTGCAGCTCTCAACTAGATGTTCGAATTGCTGAATTTGCTTCTGGACAAGACCTCCACTCGAGATGACCACATCATAACACCCTTACATGTCATTGAAAACACAAAAGCGCTGGCTGGGATCCGAGCAGCCTTTGTCAGGCGAACAACATGAGGCCCGGGGCTGGAGAATGGTGTGTTTTTCTGTTGAGAGGGTCCACACACCCAGATTGTTTTGCTGTTTTCCTCAGGTTCCAGGCCACACCTCAAGCAGGGCAATCTTTGCTTCCACAATCTGTGCACCAGAATATGCAGAGCATGCCACAGCAGAATTTCCAGCAGACCATGCCACAGATGATGCCCCAGCCGCAGCAAATGATGCAACAGCAGATGATGCCTCGACAAGAAATGCAACAGCAACAGATGTTGCCACAACAGGCTCAGCAAGGAATGCCAATGCAGGGAATGCAGCAAGGGATGCATCAGCCAGGGATGCCACAGCAAGCGATACCGCACCAGGGAATGCCGCAGCAAGGCATGCAGCAACAGGGTATGCCTCAGCAAGGCATGCACCAGATAGGCGTCCCACAGCAGGGCATGCAACAGCAGGCTATGCAGCAGCCAGCTATGCAGCCGCAGACCATGCATGCCATGCAGCCGCAGCAGCAGCAAGGGGGTGGGTATGGTGGCGTGCCAGGCGAGACATGTGAACTATCTGGAGCTTAGAAGCTAATCATCATAACCTTATTGCTGTGCGACTGCGTTTCCCAGCCCGTGGAGTGATTCTTCAGGCCATTGACAGACAGTGTTGAAACGTATTCTATACGCTTTTCAATGTTCAAAGAGTTTAGAGTTCCAAACCCTCACATGCACGGACGACACTGATTTTCAAGCACCATGAGGTCCATGCATGGAGATTCATTCACACGGTCAGGTCCTGCAGGTGTCGCCCCTGCTGCTTCGCCCTTCTCGATGACCGCCTTCAGTGACACTTCAGCACCTGCGCCCGGTGGAGCCGGTGGTCACTCGGCGGTCTCGCTCCGTGGGTCGCGTTGGGAATTAAACGTAGTGTATTTTGCTCAGATATGTCAAGATCGTTCTATATACATATATTAAATAGGATGAATTAAGCCATAATGGTGTTAGATTCTTTGAATCTGCAGGCAAGTAGGAGTAGCTGCAATAAGATCTCATAATACTGGATCCATCAGGCCAGCTGTCCATTCATATTCCCAAATCCACTCGGAGCCAAATTGGCAGCAAGTTTTGGAGATCGAGTGGGCCTTCCACTTTGCTCACAGCTTTCGTTAGAGACCTTTGGCTCAACAGGGTAACCCCCTCTTACTTAGGGAGCCATATCCAGTGGGCTTAAGAGGCTTAGGCTTAGGAGTTCTTTTCCAAGTCACCTGACCTAGGTTGCCACTTCGGGGGGCCCCTACGGCAACACGTCCTTTCGCTGAATGGGACGGGCCTCGGGCCGCACTTGGGAGCCTACCCAACATGTTGATGAAATATGCGACCAACTTCTTACAGGAATCAAAGTGACATAACATGCAACATCTCACACATTGTCACACATCAAGCCAGCTGAACATCACTTTGCCGGGATTGACAAATGCTTTGGCGCATGAGGGAAATCAGCACTGAGCATTTCAATTGAGCACTGCCCCTTTGCTGATCAATGCTACAATGAGACTCCAAGGCCTAACCCCACCGACCGTGAAGATAGATGCTATGAACCCACAGGTGCAACCTTTCTACATATATATATATATGCATATATATATATATAAAGATTGCTTGTGTGGTGGAACATGGTGAAACTGATCAGCAAGCTTGGGATTTGGTAGGGAAGATGATGAGATGGCTGCCCTGTGCCTGTATGAAATACTCGGGCATTCTGCCATCCTGTCTTCAGCAGTTTCAGTGTCAAGACGACACAGCTTCCCGAGTTCGGGGGCTTAGTGATTGGGGGCAACTCTGCGTGAGTTGAGCGGCGAGGGCCTGGACAGCGAAAAGAGAATTGGACTTGGCGTTTAGGGCCCAAGATGATGTTCTTGAGGACACTGGCTCAAGAGATTGATGGTGATTGAGGTGCTACATGGTGCTACTTATTCCATCTTATTCCAGTTGAACAGAATGGGAAAACAGTAGAACGGTAGAGGAGGTGCTTTGTCAACAAGTAAGCTCACCACTTCAAAGTTGAAGGACTGAGGATGGAACAGATGCAGGCACTGCTTTTGGCTCTTTTTTTGTGTTCGGTGCCTTTTTTGCATTGAACTGTGTGGTTACCAGTTGCTTGGTGTTGCATGGTTACTGCTGTTACTGTTACAATTGTTTCATCATGTGGTGTTGTGTGTGTGTTTGCGCGCGCAACCAGCTGGGTTGATTACATAGTTGCGCAGACATGGTGGCTGACTGTAGGACAGCAAGCTCAAATGTTTCACAGTACTTTGCAGGTAGATGGTAATCGTTAAGCGAAGGATGGTGGGCACCAGCAAGATGGCTGTGAATGATGAACTTTGGGGGGGCTTGGCCCCGCAACCTAATATTATGGGCCAGTGTTGTGTTTCCAAGTCCACAAATGCATTCCGAACCCGGTGGTGGGGGGGGTGGCTCGCATGCCGGTTTGTCTCCAACTTTGCAAAGAAAGGTCTTAGACTTACAGTGGCTAAAGCTGATTTGTTGGGGGTTCCTAGGGTTCCTAGTTCCTATTTCTGGAATGCATCATATCTCTCTCTCTATATACATGTCATGAATCCCCTTTCTGTTCGAAAGCCAATGATTTCCTTCGCCCGGTGAGGTGAAGCCCTTGAGCGGCTTCTCCGCCGTGCCGAACGCGCCTCCGGTCGGGCCGACCCAGAGATTCTGGCGTCGAGGCATGGACAGGTTCTCCGTGCAAACAATCAGAGTCAACTGCAAAGGATCTGCATTTCAGAGTCAACCCACGCTATATCAGGGCTCAATTATCCTACTAGGAGCAAGGACGCTACTAGGGGCTCCTGGCATCGTTACTAGGAGCAAGGACGCTACCAGGGGCTCCTGGCATCGCTACTAGGAGCAAGGACGCTACTAGGGGCCCCTGGCATCGCTACTATCATCTAATTAACGTCCACAATTCCATACAATACAATTCTCGTACCTACAGCTTGCCGGAACATGCTAATTTCAGCAGTCAGTGGATGTACCATGATGTTTGCCATGTTGAGTTATTCTTTGCACCGAGGCCTGTCAGGTGGACTTGGGTCATTTGAGCAATGGCGAGAGGCCGGGCATTTTGTCAGGTTCGAGTTTACAATCGCAAAGGTGCTCTTCAATCAAGCCAGAAAGCATTTTGGGTATGACACACCAAACTAGTGGTTGAAGTTTTGCGCTGCTGAAGCACCTTAACAATTTGTTGCACCTCATTTAATGCCCAGTCATTCTATTTCTCCATTCTTTTTGCAACACTGCCAATGCTTGAAGAGATACAAATCCAGGTATTGAGCAGTGCAAAAGCAACTCTTCGACGAAAGCCTGAAGATGTCTGGCATCAAGATGTCCAGCGGTAGACACCGGATCAAGGAGAGACAGTGACAAAGGATGATAATATTCAATGAGAGTGGACTTTTTTGTTCCGGGAAGCAACCTCAGTAGCGAATTTTCATTGCACGGCTTTTCTCAGTCTGGAAGAAGCGGGGACAAGTTGTTCTTTTTGTGGCCTTGTTTGTGCATGTTTGTGCCTGGATTTGAACAATTTGTCTTCTTTACTGCCCGTTCAAGTTGCCAGAATGGCATGCATGCAGAATGGCATTAGACGTGGAATGAGTACTGTACTGACCAGAAATAGTATTCGATAGTATAGACACTATTAGTACGGAGATGAGTCGCACACACATGTCATGTGACATGTTTACTTTCCAGCAGAGTCAGAGTGGCAAACATCATATTACAATGCTTTGGTGCTTTCATGTGCGCTGAGGCTGTTGCACTGCGATGTGCAGCTCGCGCGCTTTTGCAGGGAAGCCCAGGGGGGCTTGTCAACGCTGATGCTTCAAGCAAGCATGGTTTTCGTCTGCTTAGATTCATCCAGGGGTTCTCTTGAAAGTACCAATGAACACTTTGCTACCTAGTGTTGCAGGAGCTTGAGCAAGGATTCGAGTCGGCTTCGTGCCAAGCATTAGTAAATGCGGTGCTGCAGCGGTTAAAAGCGAAACGTGACTCATTGCTAGCTGCACTGCAGATGGATAAGACTCTGCTCAGCAGGCTGAAGGTTGTTGAAGAGTTTCCCATCGCTACCCATCCATGTGAAATACAGAAGCCTTGGAAAGGCATGCTTTCTTCCGCTCTGTTGCCTTCCACACATCTACCTGGGTGCACAAATCACGGAATGCTTCCAGTTGAGCACCAGCCCATATTACCAATCTCCAAATTGGAAGCTATGGCACCTGAAAGAGGATAGATCCAAGGGCTTTTGTTTGGGGGTGCTGAAAGAGCCAATACATGGCACAAAACCTCTGATTAATAAACAGGGGTGGTGTTTCTTTTTCCCGGAAAATAGGGCGCGCCTGAATAAAGTGTATCCAGATTCTAAGAAAGTATTTAAAAGATAAATGACATGACCCTTTATTAACATGACTATTAAAATGAAAGGGATTAGTGTTTGAATTAGAGTCGAATTATATAGGATTAAATTAGAATTGAATTACGTACGAGAGTCTAACACGCCCCAACAGATATTTTGTTAACATGTCGAGTCGAGTGGCATGTCTCCAAGCATTGCGAATGCTAAGAGCGGCTGCTGAGGTCCATAGATGGGGATGCCCGTGAGATTCGAGAGTGACCCACTGACCCGACATGCACTTGGAGCAAGTGCGAATTCATGTGAATTCTGAAGAGTCCAGTGCACTCGTCATGACCCAAAAAAAGAAACAGGAGCTACTAGTAGTGATGGCCTCCAACCGAATAGCAATGGCCTCCACCTAGTAGCTTGTTACTTGGGGACTTGAAGTATGTACTTGGAAGCTCCAGCATCACTTTTTTCGGACAATGATGGACGCTTGGCTCAGCTGGACGATGATGTTGACTCTTGAGGTACGCTCGACAAGCAATGGAATATGGTGATGAGGCTCCAAGACTAAGATATTACACGAACACGTAGTTGAAATTTGTTGAATAGGTTGCTCCAGCTTGGACATCCAGTATGCCTCTCTCCTGGGAGGCCTCTGGCTTTACCCTGGGCTATGAATTGCACGCATACCTGGGAAAGGCAGCAGAGGCACGGATGGAATCGCGACAGCTGGGAAAGAACATGCTATTCATAGGGTGTGTCCCATTATCAGGAACAGTCGATGAAACATTGGCATGTTATCACTATTTTTGCGACAGGCCACTTTAATGGCCTTTGCTAGAACGATCGTCAACCACTGTTACTGATAATGGGATATAGCCAAGCGATTCATCCCTGTTTTTGCACAGTAACCGCATAGCAACTGCACTGAAATGTGATCAGTTCCTCGCAGGGTGAGCGCAACTTTGCCACTGCGGAGAAGCACTTCTCTGCTGCCTTGAGCTCGAAGGTGCCAGGGAGAAGCCCTTTTGTCTCCGCTGTTCGAGCCTTTTCAGTTCGTGAAAGTATTGGGATGACAATAGATCGAGAGATGGGATGACCGCTGCTCCGCTGTTTGACTGTGACACAACAATTCAAGAAGGAATGCAAACTTGGAGCCATCAGAGACAAGGAGACCTGATCCCACCCAAGCACGACACTTGCCAACGCTGTCAACCCTCTAGGCTGGTGATGAAACGGCGATGCTGGGCCTTGCGCGCGTGTTGTCACAGCGGAAAGAAGGCAAAGCCCAGGCGCAGCTGTGGGTGATATAATATGACTATATATCATAGATTCATAGATTATAATATATTACAGTAGTATGATGACAGTATAGAAGGATAGACTCGATTGAACTCTCATGAATCATGAAAGTTGATCAGTTTGGATATGTTTGGATGTGATACTTGTAGGAGGCAATTGACCTGTGTGTGTTCGCAGCAGGACATACATTGGCATGTTTGAAGATGTGACTCACAACATCTCACAAAACCTTGAGGCAAGGAAGCTTTATGAGCAGGCAGGGCATCGGAGCTAGATTTCCGGTCGTGGACGTCGGTGTCGCGGTGTCGGACGAGGTCTTAAGCCCACGGACGAGCCACACAATTGTGCGGTTGCCATGATATGCCAAGATCAGTGCCAAGATCAAAGATGGGCAATGATATATATATATATAACAATACTGTATACAGTACGTTACATAATATATACTATTTTATACATGCATGCTTGCAAAAAGTTGGAGAGTGGAATACTCGTAGGATCCGATAGGGGCATACGGCATGCAACATCATGCAACCAACTCGTCGATTTATTGTGAAACCATGCGATGCCAAAAGGGGTGCCTTTGCCCAGTGCAGGTGGTGTCCAGCCACCCAAGTAGTGCTGAAGCTCACCTTCGACTGGCAGAGTTTGCACAGGAGGCAGCAGAAAATGGATTCAATCGGAAGGGTCAGGGTGTCTCTTGAACCTGGATGAGATGTTTCTGTGAAAGCAAGCGGTCAAGCGATGGCTTCTCTATTGGAGCAAGATGTTCCTTCAGGCGGATGATGCCCAGGAAGCCTACCGCATAGCGCTGCAGGCGGTGTGTGGATTTTGTTTGACACCGAAAGCACTCGAAAGCTCTTCGCTTTGACCTTCTTCGCTTCAGTTGATTCAGAGCTCGTTGACTAAGACTTTCTCCAACGGAGCTGCTGCGATCCGCGGCCACTTTTTGGACGATTCGACCGATCACGCCGGCGGATAGAGTCAGAGGCTGTGAAGGTGGCCCCTCGCGATGCGGCAGCGCATCTCTCTTTGGGCCATGCAAGCTCAAAGTTGGGAAGGCCCCACCATCCGACGTCGTTTGCAGACTTGCAGACCTGTGGCAACTTGAGTCAAGATAAGCGCACTGGATTGTTTGATGTCTATTGATAGAGTTGTTGTTTTATTTGGGAACTGCCACATGTCCATGATTTAAGGATTTGGGATAAGGAACCGAAAGGCAAGGGAACTTAACCATGTGTTGCAACAAATTGATGCACATGTTTTTTTTGCGTCGATCAACAGAGAGAGAGAGAGAGAGGATGGCATTTGTCAGTATAGGATTCTTTTTGAAGTTTTCCGCAGTGGCCCCTTTGACAAGTTACACTGATCCACTATCCGAAGCTTTAAACCGCACAGCTGGAAGAAAGCAATCTCTTTTCTCCAGACGCATGTTCCATGGGTCATTGCTTGCACTGCAAGTTGATTGGGGATCTCGAGACCTGTGTTGGCTAGTGGCCTGTTTTCCAGCTTTGCCAGGGCTGATGAAGCTGTTCGAGCATTGGAACAGGCCTGTATGATTGAACGAAGCAAACCAACTAAGGTCTAGCTAAGCAAAACCCTGTAGCGGCGAAGTTCAATTTCATGAATCAAACATCTTGACACCCCTATATGTGACTGGCCACACCTTGACCTGTTCGGTCTAGCCAGATTTACATGTCACATTCATTCGCCCATTGGATGAAGGCATTGATTGACCCACCGCTACTGCCGTACCGTGTTATATTTGGTCCAGAAGACCGTTATTCGGACTCGAGGGGGGGCTTTGCCCGTTCCAGGAGACAGGATGGTCTTCCGATATGTGATATACAGATGGACCTGATATGACCTGATGACGGAGTATACGGACCTCATCACATCTCGTCCAGCTAAATCAGTCGGTTGAGGTTGCAGTGCTCCAGCCCAGCGCTCTCGATGTCCCTGCAATGATTGCCCTAGCCCAGTGCTGAGCTTTAGGAAGAGTAACAGGAAGAATGCTGTGTGCTTAGGCTGCAAGAGGTGCTTGCTCTTGCTGTGTAGTTGCCTTTTGATTCACAAAGGCTGAATCCTACAAAAAAGCTGGACGAGAACAGGACCGAAGAATAGATTTGACAAGTTTGATCACGCTGAGTGATGTGTCAGCTGGACATCTGTGAACATACTCTTCGACAAGATTCCAGCAGGAGGCCATACGGTACTACAAGCGCGTGTTGGACTCCCGACCTGATGACTACGAATGTACCTTGAGTGCCTTGGCAGCTCTGGGCAGTCTCATGAAGCGGAATACGGCCAAGTCAATCGGTTCATCATTAAGCACATCGGAACTGGGGACATGTTGTGGAGGCGTTGCGTTCAATCAACGTTCTCCCTATTCTCCGGGTAGTCTTTGGCATGGTTCTCGATTCATGGCCCTCATAAGTCCTTACATTTGAATACTTTTGAGATTTTTAAGTATTCTATTCTTTAACATTATCATCGGCTTTAATCGGTTTCACAATATTGTCATCGGATGACCTACCAACGGCTCATCGACAAGGTGAAAGGTTCTGGGACCAAACATTGCCTGCAGCCGGAGATTTTCATACCATTATCATCGCCATGCAATCATGCCTTCCGTCATCTTCACATGTTCTGTTGCATTGGAATTTCTCACGGACCACGAAGATGAGGACACATATATATTTATGTATACGTATATTAAATATAATTGGTGCTGATATTGATCAGATGTAGCACCAGTTACATGTACATGACATAGCTTGTATAGATGTATGTTTCACTGCAGCCGTTTGTGGTTTACTTTTGTGTTCATTTCACTACCAGAGCTCACGCTTGGAGTGGAGCTAAAAGTGGGCCTAAGCTTCTACTACAACCTTTGGGACAGTGACTTGGGGTCACAGAGTTTAAGAGCCTAAATTCTCCGTTCATGGTAGCGGAGCCTGGTTCTAAGACCCGGCTACCGTCTGCGAATCGAAGGTCGCCGAGTCGCATCGGCTCTGGCACCAGAGATCCACAAAACAAGCATCACTTGCAGGAAAGCCGGATTGCTTCAATCCCTGGCTAGCAAGTCAACATGGCGCAACAGCCAGGAGCACAGGCACCACAAGCCACAGACATGGCACAACAATTTGCACAGATGATGCAAGCCCTAGCACAGGGGCAGAGCCAATTGCAACGAGCAATGGCAGAAGCATATACACAACAAACGGCAATCACAAGGAACATAGCCACTAGCGTAGAAGTAAGAGACAGATCAGAGTTGAAAGGCATTCCAAAGCCTGACAAGTTCAGTGGACACACAGGTACCTGGGATTCATGGTACTTCAAGTTCAAGACTTGGATTGAGACAAGTCACAAGAATGCAGGAAAGTGCATTCAGCTCCTCGAAGAGCATCAAGACACAGAGATCAATGAGACATCTCTGGAAGATGATTATCCTGAAGGAGCCGAGCTTGTTTCAGCTCAGGCCCGACAGGCTCTGATCTCACTATGTGAGGGGGAAGCCCTCGAGATTGTCAAGAATACCTCCAGAGGTCAGCACTTTGGCCTAGAGGCATTGAGACGATTGATCACCAAGTATGATCCACAGAACCCACAAGCAAACTCAGCTTTGCTGAAGAAGGTCCTGCACCCACAACAGTGTGCATTGGACAAGCTCAGAGAGAGCATAGAAGCCTGGGAAAACATCAGGCGAAAGTATGAAGAGCGGAAGAAGAAAGCTCTTGATGATGACATCGCAAGAAGTTGTCTTCAGCAGATGTGTCCAGCCAAACTTCAAGATCACCTTGATCTCCAGAGTTCGAGACTCACTGACTATGCCATCATGAAGTCAGAGATTTTGGCCTACCTCGAGAACATCGAGAGCCGAAAAGAAGCAAAGACTGGATCAGCACCAATGGATGTTGACGCACTAGCCGCAGCTGCCAGCCAGATGCAAGCTTCACTTGCAAGTCTGGCTAAAGCCAAAGGAAAAGGCAAAGGTGGCTCAAAAGGCGGCAAAGGAAAAGGAAAGAGTCAAGATGGAGGCAAGGGAAACGACAAAGGTAAACAGAAGGGAAAAGGTTCTTCATGGTCCAGTCCCTCGTCATGGAACAACTCATGGAACAAGAACGATTGGTATAAGAATGATTGGAACAAGAGTAGTTGGTACAACCAAAACTCCAAGGGTAAAGGCAAAGGTGGCAAAGGCAAAGACTCTAAAGGTAAAGGCAAGAGTAAGAGTAAGAAGGTAGCTTCAGTTGAGGAATCTGAAACCTCTATGGCTCAAGAGCATCAACCCGAGCCTGAGTATTCCGCTGACATCGCCACCCTCTTTGCCATCGAGATGGAGAAAGCAGCACCTGCCGCAATTTCTCGTGGAGCAGCCAAGGCAAAAGCTGAGACTGAAGTCAAGGCTATGCCAAAGAAGCCAGGAGCTGGAAAAGGTCGTCCTGGAATTGCAGCTGCTGGGATTGCAGTCATGAACCAAGCAATCCAAGAGACCATGCAGTCCAATCGCGAGCTGTATGAGAAGAAGTCTGAGACAATCCAGAAGGCCATCGAAGAGGCCAAAGCCAAAGGCAAAGCAGCCAATGACGCCATCTTGGAACAACAGGCCGAGATGAAGAGGCTGAAAGAACAGTATGAAGAAAAGGAGAGAGAAGCCAAGATCTTGCTGAAGAGGCCAACTCCTCGCCGCGCCGCTTCGGTTCCGGCGGAGTCGCCAAGGCTCTCAGCTGATTTGGCATCAGGCATGGACCCAAGATTGGCCAAGAAGAAGGAGAAGAGCCGTCAGCGCGCCGAGCAGCATCGCGTTGAGAAGGCCCAGGATCGTTTCGAATCCTGGCGCGACTATGAGGCCAATTACCCTGAGGAGCTCGACTACTATGAGATCGCTCGTGCCAAGGGTACTGGTCGACTTCAAGCTTGGGATGATGAAGATGATGAAGGAAAGTTTGATGAAGCCCCTCAGCCTCGAGGTCGAGAAAAGGCCCAGAGGCATCGTGGCTACAAGAAGCCAGGAAAGGCAAAGAAGCCTGAAAAGCCAAAAGAGAAGGAACCCAAGTTCGAAGATCTCTCCACTCAAGAGTTGGCAGAGATGAAGCGGGAAAGCCAGACATGGACGGCTACTAGCCATCCAGCCCGCAGTGTCATCGACAAGGCGCTCACTGCAGCTGGGTTCAACCCAGAGGACTATGTTGTGACGAAGCGCGTCGAAAGCCAAGGCGAAGGAGCAACAAGCGCACCATCCTTCGCAGCTCCAGTTATGGAGAACATCAATCCCCTTGATGTGACTGAGATCGAGGGACTCGAAGAAGAAGAAGAGTTTGAAGGTGAAGTTGAAGAGGATGAGAATGGCACTGAGCCAGCTGACGAGGAGTCAGATGGACAAGAAGAAGAAAAAGAGAAAGATACCGTGCCATGGCTCGACCACATGTTCCAAGAGCGCATCCTCAGCTATGATGAATGGGTAGCCAAATGCACCCACAAGAACAGATATGGCAGCAAGAACATGGTCTGCCGTGCGTGCAACAAGGCCCTGAGGTGTGACAATGACACCGGCCTATGGAACCACCATATGGCTTTGAATTGTTGCCCGCCAAAAGTCCTCAACCAGTGGGCAAAGGAATGGACGATCAAGCAGAAAGAGATGGGAAAGCGCATCAAGACTGCCAAGGGACAGCAAGGCAGCCCAACTTCAAAAGATGCGCCGAAGCATGTGAAAGATGCCGACATGGATCTGAAGCCCGAAGATGTGGCAAAGCATTTGAAGATGGAAGATCCAAAGCTTGAGACCGTCAAGAAAGGACCACCTTTCTACATGACTGCCCATATGCAGAAGATGATGGAAGAGCAGGAGGAGGAAGATGAGGTTGGCCCAAAGACGCCAAAGCAAAGGCGCGTCGCCAAGACACCTCCACCTCCTGAGAAGAAAGGCAAGACCAAGGAGGAACGCATGGCCTGGTTCAAGAGCTCGACTGAGGAGCACCAGGAGCGATTCCGTGGACCAGGATCCAAGCCAGAGGAATCCAGCGAAGCGCCAAGGCAGACGCGTCGGCTGAAGTCCCGGTCACGATCCCCGGGCAAAAGCCGAGCCGCTTCGGCTCCGGCTGCCTCCGAGAAGGGCCAAGGAAAGGGCAAGCAGAAGAAAGTGCAGTTGACTCGAGCCGTCAACGTGGCCACTCAGGATGCTGCCCGTGAGGCCAAGAAGGGAAAGGGAAAACGATATCCCACACCTTCGAGTGAGCCAGATGAGAGCGAGGAGGATCTATTTGCTCTCAAGAGTTTGGAGCTGGCATCCATGGAGACGCCAATGGCTCATCAGGTGACCTTGGATTCAGGAGCCGCGACCTCCTGCATCCCTGTTGAACTGGCCACCGCATTGGGCTACAAGCCTATCCAGCCTGAAGGCACCTGCAAAGTCTACAAGACTGCCTCAGGCGAAGTGGTCAAGGACCTTGGCAAGATCGATGCCATGGTGACCATCGGCATCGGCCAGAACTCCCTCAAGGGACGCTGCTGTTTCCGGGTGATGGCGGTTGCAAAACCGCTGCTCTCCGCGGGGGCCCTTATGAGCAAGGGCTGGTGCATTCGGATGCACGGATCTGGTGGACAGATCTCCCGAGACGGAACTAAGATTCCGATCTCGTTCAGCAACGGCGTCTGTTCTGTGCCGCTTGCATTCCACCCTTTCGTCCGGCACCGCAATGGGTAAGCCCGGTGGAGCAGGCCGAAGAGGCCGAGCAAGGCGACGAAGTGCCGCCTGAGCTCCGAATCCATGCTCCCACTCGCCCGACGAGAAAAGAGTTTGAAGAGCATGTTGTGTCACACTTCCCTTTTAGGTCTTGGTGTGAAGCCTGTGTAAGGGGAAAAGCCAAGGCAAACCCCCACAGGAAGATAGACCGCACCGATGAGACAACCCCAGTAGTGACTGTAGACTACTGTTTCATGAATTCACGAACTGATGATGTAGTTTTGGACGAGAAGACCCATGCACCAATTCTTGTTGTCAGAGATCGATGGACAAAGCATCTTTTTGCTCATGTGTTGCCCTACAAAGGTGTGACAAAAGGTCCATATGGATCCAAAGTACTTTTGAACGACATCAAGAAACTAGGATACTCCAAACTGATCATTCGACATGATCCTGAACCTGCTCTCACATCCGTTGTTGAGGCAGTAAAGAATGGGTTTGAAGGAACCCTGATCATCGAGAAGAGCCCGAAAGGAGTCAAAGAATCCAAGGGAGAGATTGAACGAGCAGTTCAAACCTTGGAAGGACAAGCCAGGACTCTTCGAGCCGCGATCGAGTCAAACTATGGTGAGAAACTTCCTGACGATTCCCCTGTTTTGACTTGGTTAGTTGAACACGCATCCACTGTCTACAACTTGTTTTTCCGATCTACCGAACTTCAAGACGGAAAGACTCCGTATTCACGACTTCGTGGACGTGAATGGAAAGTAGCAATTCCACCATTTGGTGAGGCCATCGAATACCTCAAGAGAGGCCACAAGTTCGAGGCCCAATGGACCAAAGGAATTTTTCTAGGAGTGAAAGACACCACCACAGAGAAGATAGTAGGAAATTCCACAGGTGTTTTCACAGTGCAATCCATTCGAAGAAAGCCAGAAGAAGATCGATATGATTCAGAGTTGCTGAAATCGATCACTGGAATTCCCTGGGATCCTCAAGCAATTCGCGAAGAACCAGCAATTGCAGCCCCAAGGGAACCAATCATTGCCAGCCCAAGTGGTGAAGCTTTGGTGCAACCACCGGCAATAGATGACAAGAAACGAAAGCTGAGAAGGCTTTACATCACCAAGAAAGACCTGGAAAAGTTTGGGTATACTGCAGGTTGCCCAGCTTGTGATGCCACACAGATTGGCAAGAGATCTACAGGCATCCATCACACCAACAGGTGTCGAGACAGACTTGAAGAGAGCATCAGAGGAGAAGAAGAAGAGAACCCAAGAGTAGCAAGACATGAAAGCCGAGTTGGAGAGGCAATCACTGGCATGCCACAACCCGTCAGTGGCAAGAGACCTCAAATCCTTCATGGATATGAAAGCAAAAGACCATCGGGAGTTCCCGATTCGTGTCGAGTGTTCGCACGACTTGACGTCGAAGCTTACTGTTTTCAAACCACCATGCCAGGAGGACCTGATTGGTCCACCGTCTGGCACCGAGTCACAAGAAACCATGCAAACAATGCAATCATTGAGAGTGGAGTCATGACAACAGACCTTCCACCAGAGATACTCAATGGAGCATTACCACACAAGATGGACATTGTGACAGAACTTTGGTACGAACCAGAAGCAGCACCACCAACACCAGGCACAGCATCAGCTTCAGCATCAGGTATTCGCAGACCACGCGAACCTGAACCACATGGAGAAAAGAGAGAACACGAAGAACAACATGAACCAGCAGGATCACCCACAGCAAAAGCCAGAGTAGATAGAGATAAGAAGAGAAAGGCAGAAGGCGAGCATGAAGATGAAGCCGAGAGAACAAGAGACATCCAGAGCATTGAGATGGCTTTAGAAAGCCTAATCCTAGAAGACAGAGAGAGAGTGCTATCTAGCATCGACCCAGAGAAACCAGTGTGTGAAGAGAAGATCCCACTGCCAGAAGAAATGGCAGAAGAGGCAAAAGACTGGTGGTACTATGACGACATCAGTGGAAAAGAGCTGCTACCTGAGAAGGTAGAGAAAGCCAGAAAAGATGAAATCGACATTGTCGAATCAATGGGAGTTTGGGAAAAGATCCCAAGAAGCAAAGTTCCAAAAGGAACCAAAATCATTGGAACTCGATGGGTAGATGTGAACAAGCAAGATGAAACCAATCCTCTCTACAGAAGTCGATTGGTAGCGCAAGAGATCAAAAGAGGCTCAGGTTTTGACGAATTTTTCGCAGCTATGCCGAGCCTTGCAGCTTTGAAGCTACTGCTAACCATTGCAGTCAGCGACAGCCTTCCATTGGAGAAAGGCGAAAGAAGAAAAGCAAAGCAATCTTTCTTAGGATTTTTGGATGTGAAGAGAGCTCATTTCTACTCCAAAGTAACAAGAGAACTCTATGTTGAAATTCCATCAGAAGGCAAGAAACCAGAAGATGGAGATGTGGTAGGAAGATTGGTCAGAAGCCTTTACGGCACCAGAGACGCACCCATGAATTGGGAGCTGACCATTGCAGAGTTTATGAAGAAGCTAGGATTTGTTCAAGGCAAGTCCAATCCATGCATCTACTACCATGCGTCCAGAGAACTTCGAACAGAAGTGCATGGAGACGATTTCACGACAGTTGGAAGTTTTGATGACATCAAATGGTTTCACACTTCAGCAGCCAAAGAATGGCAAGTTGTGGAACGAGGCATTCTCGGTCCACCAGGTTCACCAAAGGCAAGCCAACAGATCAGAGTGCTGAATCGCATCATCACCTGGTCAAATGAAGGCATTTGGTGGGAACCAGATCCAAGACATGCAGAGTTGATCATCAAGTGGTTAGGCACTGGTCAACCAGGCAAGGTCAAAACACCTTTGGCCAAGCCAAGTCAAGAGGAACTCCAACATGAAGAAGTTCCGCTGAGTGCCGAAGATGCAACGATGTATAGATCTATTGCTATGAGAGCCGCGTATTTGGCACAGGATCGACCTGATCTGCAAACTGCAACGCGCTCATTGGCACAAGGTCTACAGAACCCAACATCGAGGCACTGGAATATGCTGAAACGATTGGCTCGATATGTCAGGTATCGACCAAGAGTTGCACAGTTGTTTCCAAACCAAAGCACCTGCAACCCCTTCAACATGTGGTCAGACGCCGACCATGCAGGTTGCATAAGGACACGAAAGAGTGTGTCAGGAGGCGTGCTCATGGCCAACAAATGCTGTCTTACAACATACAGCAAAGGCCAAGGAGTTGTCTCCCTGAGCAGTGGCGAATCCGAGTACTACGGACTTGTTTCTGGAGCATGTCAAATGCTTGGAATCGCATCAACAGCAAGAGACTGGGGATTGTTTCCCAGCAAAGAGGTGACAATGGACGCTTCCGCCGGCATCGCCATGGGAAACCGTCGAGGTTTGGGACGAGCTAAACATGTTGACACTCAATACCATTGGGTACAAGAGCGCACAGCAAAGAAAGAGTTTCGTCTCAAGAAAGAAGGCACCGACCGAATGTTGGCCGATGTGCTAACGAAAGCTGTCACCGAAGAGAAAATGACTACAGCCATGAAAGGCATGAACTTCCACTACTTGGAAGGTGAGCATGAGCTGACTTTGAAAGCGTGAACGGCTTGAGCTAGAGTAGGTACTTCTTCAAGACCAAGATGTACTGAAGGGCTACGAGCTAATTCACCGAAGTGCTAATCCTGACTCGCTTAACTTCTGGGAGATGTTAAACTCGGGAGGCGTGATCAGATGTAGCACCAGTTACATGTACATGACATAGCACTGCAGCCGTTTGTGGTTTACTTTTGTGTTCATTTCACTACCAGAGCTCACGCTTGGAGTGGAGCTAAAAGTGGGCCTAAGCTTCTACTACAACCTTTGGGACAGTGACTTGGGGTCACAGAGTTTAAGAGCCTAAATTCTCCGTTCAGATATGATTTGATGTGTGATTACCTTGTGAACTCTCCGCAGTTTGCAAAGCGAAAACTCAAGCATATTTGCACTTCGCAACAAACATGTGCTGCAACAGATCATTTTGTATGTGCCGTTGTTGTGTTTAGCGCAGCAAACCCCTTCATGTCTTTGGATTGCGCGTGGGCTGTCGTTTAGACATGTTGCAGACTTCCTTTGGGGGGGTACTCGTAGGATTTTAAGGACGCAAATTCTTCGAACACGCAGACAGGCCCACACGAAAACGCATGTCGCCTTTCAAGCGCACAGGGCCACGACTTAAGCACCCTACCCTGTCCGTGGCCCTTTGAGCCACATATCTTTGGAATGAGGCCTCGCGCAGCTGCATGCAGATCGAGGGCCGGGCGGTGCAAGCCAGGCGATGGGACCAAGCATGAAGTACCAAAAGACACATTTCAAAGATCACAGGGGCACCAGGATGTCACTGAGCATTTGTGGCACAGGAGTTCCGTCGATGTTTTCCCTTTAAAAGGGGCTAGTGACTAGTGTCAGCTTCGCTCGATGTGATTTTTGTCGAGTGGAGAAGCTCAGACTGACCGTTGTCCAAACGAAACAACGAGATTCCGGAGATTCCTTTTCATGTCCACCGTGTTTGTATCTCATGCTCCGCATCCTTCAGATCGACATTCCACGACCAAGGCGGTGCACTACTTTCGCACTGCCCTGAAGCAAGAAGCTCAGGGTGCAGCCAGGGTGGACCGAGCAGACCAAATCGACGATCATCCTGGATTGCCTGGACCATACTGACTGAAGCAGTGTTGTTCCGACAATGTTTGGGGCATCGAAAAAGAATGCAATGACTTGTCTATGAAGAGTAGGTTTTTGGTCATTTGAGATTTGTTTGCCGCTCTAATCAAATGGTTCGTAGCCAGAAGTTAAACTAATTTCCCTGTGTGAACATGTGTAAACAGTTTTTGCGAAGTAGATCTTTGTCCTTGAAGGAAACCTGAATGAAGAGGATACAGCAAGAAAGAGGCTTGTGATGAACATTAAGGTGTCGGCCCACTACAGTGGATGCTCGCAGTATCTATTTGCAGGCAAAGAATCGGATGGATCTGACAACGTTGTGTCCAATCTTCCCTTCAACGAAGTGTTCCCCAATGAGACCAACGATCAAATGGACTTTAAAGTGTGTGTTTTAGCTAATTAGCCATTGTTCCCGAATGGTGTACCCACTGTTCCGCCAGATGGCCACGGTGCAATGTGCAATCAGCGCATGGAAGGACTGCCCAACTTTGCAAGATGGTCCCATTGAGAAGATCCGGGCGACACAGAAGGGTACTATAGTTATGGGCCATGAGGATGCATGTATATTATCATTGTAATCATTGTATATTATCAAAGTGGTGGATCTGGGCAAAAGGATTACCCTGGTTTGGCTGAGACAGCTACAAACGATCAATCACCTCCTTTTTGGATAGTGGGAATCAAGGTAGTACATGTCCACCAATCTGTGCAGGTTTTCCGTGGGAACTCAGAAAGAAGGCCTTCATCTTGTCCGCTCTGCAGATGGCCAGAAGAGTTGGACACAAACTTCCTGACGAGTCTGCCCATGAATGGTGCTGCGCTCCTGATACTAGGAGGATACCTCACTGTTTTTTAAGTAACTGACGAGGACAACACCTGGTACCGCAGAAGCATCAAACATGTCGACTTTTTCGGAAGCAACGGTGTTGCTCGCCCCGGGGCGAGGCACTCGCCAAAGGGGAGATCATGTTTGGCAGGGCTCAACAGCAGAATGGCTGCAAGTCTTACCCCCCCTTTGACCACCCAACATGAACAGAACAGTTTTTTAGGAGATTAGGATGTTCCCCTTTTTCGATTGGAGCCCTCATGCGAAGACCAGGATGCAAAGGCCACTCTCGAGGGCGCTGTGCATGAACTTCCAGAAGATGCCGAGGCTTTGTGTGGTCGGGCTGTTGGCACCGGTGTGTTGAATGAAAACTACAAGAATCAGAGTCTTTTTTTGCGGGGGACTTAGTCACTTTATCGGCTGGGGATCCTGCTGGTACTTGTATTCATGCCGTGCCTGGCTGCTGCTAGAGGGTTCATTGCTTTCTTGTAGTAGATCTGTTGCTGGGCCCCATTCCATGTTTTTGACTGACGTGTTTTGCGCGCCAGATGTGGCAGAAGCTGCTGAGCATATGCGAACAGCTGAAAGACTCAAAAGGGCAGCACCACTGCCATCGGCGGCTGGTCAGGATGCTCAGTCTGAACAGGCTTGAAGCAATTGAGCGATGACCTCGTGATGCCTTTGATTGCCTTTGCTTTTTCTCAACTATATACATTATGTTTTCCTTTGAAGAATAGAACAACTAGGGCTGTTGCTGCAGAAGTTGTTTAGTCATCAATGAAATGTAACCCCTGCTCATCCCTGTTTCTTTTTCTTAGAATGTAGATCCCGGATGTTGATCCTTTCAAGACACCATTTCTCGGCATTTTTGATGGGCAGAAACTGTCGTGAGTGTTGACGTTCCCATTGTGCCACTCATCACGTTTTTATTATGCTGATGTCTGGAATCATTTGGCGAGTCATCATTCTTTAAAGATTGTAAAGCTGGTTCCGGAATTTTCCTAGGAACAAATAACTACTAGGAACAAAGGGCATCGCTACTAGGAGCAAGGACGCTACTAGGGGCTCCTGGCCTTGCTACTAGGAACAAATAGCTACTAGGTAGTAGGGGTGACTACACTTAACCTGACTTTGGGGGATCCCTCAGAATCAAACAGTCCTCAGTCGAGGCCAAATCCCAAGCGTGATGCCACTTAACTTGCTTGCAATTTATACAGAGGTTTAATCAAGTTTACGTTTACATTTGTTCAAAGCATTCAATCGCCATACGATCGTGTCGGTTGAGCAGGTGAAGGATTTTCATGTCATCATGTCCTCAGGTTCAGCTTGGTGCCACCACAGCAGCATCTCAGATCATGTGCCCAATCTGCGACTTTGAGCATGCGCCCCGATTTGTCCATTCTTCGTGTTGGCTTTCTTCGCTGTCATGTCTAAGATGCTCCCACAGTGTAAAAAACGTTTGATGTAGGGTGTTGAGCCCATAGCCAGAGCCACAAACAACTAAAGGAGACCCCCTCTTCAAACAGTTGATCACTTGCGCCTTTGAGGTCACAAAGGGAGAGGATTTTGCCAGGTTCTACAGTATGTGTGCATGTGTACAGGTTTTCCTACTTGCATGCTGTTGAGTAACAAGTGCTGTTGCACATGCTGCAATCTGGGCGGGCCTAACTTTGTTGGCCCTTATATACATGTACCGTACCGTGTACCCTAAATGAACAAAGGTTCATGTGCTCATGAGTGTCAATGAACTATATACATAAAGAATAACGCGCTGGTTCTTGTTTAGGACTTGCAATTGCAGACTGATTCTCCAGGTATGCCTCCTTGCTAATGTCGGAAGATCGATTGCGAGAAGCAAAGGAGTTGCTGAATCAGGTGCATTTGATCATCCTGGAGCATACTTCGGATACAGCTTCTAGATACATGGGCCACCGGATTGCTCAAGTGGCCATCACCAATCCTTCATTTGGAAGCAGTAGATTTGTCAGGTCATCAAGGCGGAGCCCAAAAATGCAGCTGCACTCTTGAAGTTGGCTCAGTGTCTCAAACAGGACATCACTTGTTTGATTGAATTTGAATTGACCATCGTAAATAGCATTGAGTCATCGAAAGCGAGCTCGGAATTAGTTGTTTGACCTGAATCTCAAGACCTCTTTTTGCAGTGTTTCGAGCCTACTCTAAGAGTGTTTTCTTTGAGGACGGATCTCGTGATGGGAACCTTGAAGAAGCTTTGCGGCTCTTTGAGCAGGCACAGTTCTCCTGTCACGAGACGACCAAGTTCCGCCGCTATAACAACATGGGTAAACACCAGGGCTTGCCCCGAAGTCAAGTCGCAGCATCAAGAAAACCCTGTAAATTGAATGCACTTTCTTTGGTCTTAACGACCTTCAGGTGCCTGGATTAATTGAGCAGTTCCAAGATGCCTGCTTTCCGGGTGAGACTTGAGACTCCATGCTTTCCTTGCCAGATTAACATGTTGTGCAACCGAGTCTCCAATGTTCTGTAATCGAGTCTCCAATGGGTCACCCCCCTGATAACACAAGATCGTAACGAGACAGTTTGTTGATGTTCAGGTGTTGCAGCTCTCTCCAAACAACCTAGAGGCTGGGACGCCTGGAGACATGGAATCATTTGGAACTTATAGGCCTCATTGGCATTTGCTGCATCATCAATTTGGACTCAATTTGATTGATTTACTTTGGACTCCAGGGACACCTGAATCATTTGGTGACTGCCACCTGCAGTCTAAGTTTAAGTAAGGCCCGAGGGTCACAAGGGGCGGCAAGGCCACAGAGTTTCCGAACAGTGAGGCATTGGAGGGAGCAGCTTACTGCAACAGAAAGAGCAACAAGTTGGATCAGGTGCGAAGATGCTTTTTGGATGTATGTGGATCCAGTGGATGGCTAGCACAGATTTGTGAGATATTATTGTCATTGTGAAATTGTGAGATTTTGTCATTGTGGAATTCTGACAGTGAGCCTGAGGCACTTGACGATTGGCCAGATCCTATTATTTTAGACACATCTAGCCAAAAAGGATCAACAAGGTAAGTGGAATGGCCTTCCAAAATTCAGATAAATGTATAGATATGTTTCTGCAGACACTTCTTCATGACGTTTGTCGTGACGCTGAAACTGACCACGGCTGTTCTGTGGAGCCAGGCTGTTCAGCTCTACCAGCAGTGCCTGAAGGCATCTCTTGGTGGATCGAACGAGCCTGCCAATGCTGTCTATTGGGATGTGCACGAAAATCCTCTCATTCGGGTGGAAGAGAACGTGTCCAAAATCGGTTGAAAGCATTTTTTGCAGCAAGACGGTGGACACATCTGTGCCACAGCCACAGCTTGAAGAACACCAAAGTGATGGATATCATAGGGCCGCAGGGGAATTGGAAGACGTTCCATCCCACAACACGTGGAAGACTCCAGCAGAAAGATCTATATATCATTGTGTTTGAACCAGTTTGTCAAGCATCGCAAAACAAACCAAGAAGAGACCAAGCACGCTTCAGGTGAACGCTTCTGCTGAAAGTCCATTGTACTACCTTGGCCTTCAGCTTAGCCAGCAGAGCTCAATGTCAAGCCACATCAAGCCATCGCCTCTAAGGAGACATCCTTTACCGGCAACATCGACATGCAGAATGCCAAGCCTACCTGTCCAGGTGACATGGCGGTTTTGTTTCAACTCATAGGCAGTATGAGCATCCAACATGACAACATGTGCGAAGACTGAAGTGGTCACAGGGTAGACATGGGAGCATGAAACCTGCATGACACCTGCAGCCTGCATCACCGATGGGGCCGACCTATCTACCGATGCCCTTTACCTTAGCCACAAAACCTGCATTGCTGCACAACTGGGGGCCGACCCAGTCGAGGCTATATTGCCCCTAAGCCTTAGGCTAGACACATCTAGACACATGATTTTGTCCGAAGAAAGGCTAGGTCAAAACAGAAAGAGAAAAGGAACCTGATGAATCTTCAGATTTTGTAGTCTTGCCACAGCAGCCTATCTGCCAGGCTAGTCGCGAGCAATTGTGGAGAGGACTACAAGACGGGGGCTTTGTGCCCGCAGCGTATGACGGAATTCACCTGAGCTTTCCAGAATCCCTGTTTGGGTGTTTGAGGTACCTCCTGGCCAAGTCGCATATTTCGCTGGATGAACACGAAGAGGTGCCGGTGCATTGAAAGTTTGGTTGCTGACATGCGGCCCTTACAGGTTATTGCCACATGACTGCAATATAGTCTTAGCCCTGGCAGGCAGAAAAGCAAGCGCGCAGTGGGCTGACATTGAAGCCGTCCGCTCCCTTGTCTCAGACAACCTATTGCACATTGGTTTGATTTCACTCTCTTCGTCCCCTTTAAGAGTAATACCAATGACGGAGGAACCATCCGCACTTCCTCTTCATCTTGGCCTTGGTCAAGAACCGCATGGGAGACTTTGACGCTTCCATTACCACCTTGAAAAAGGCCTGGGTCGAAAAAACAGATCCAATAAGATGCCCGACCGGTGCGGTCTACCCGACAGCCCGACGCCGGACCCGACGCCGTGAGACGACCCAGGCTTTCCAGCACCTGGGAGTCGACAGCGACAACTTGAAGGTTGAGATCCACGATTGGCTCGCGCAGGCGGCCTTCACTTCATGACAGTGAAACGGGTAGGGACACGGCTGGACAGCTGCATTGCCTCAAACACAAAGGCCACAAGATTCTGAGTATGTTGTTGATTCTCTATTGGAGTAGGTTCTAAGTATGTGTTTGTCACTATACTGCTGACGGTACCATCATAGTACCATCTCTTTTAATTCTGTGAAGCCTCCTAATTAGATGCAAATTGACCAACTCATGCAAATCCTGCGTGATTTGGAAGTGCAGGCGTACGAGCGGAAAGGTGAGTACACCAACGCCTCAGCAGAGTCGCCTGCTGGAAACGTTTTGTGCAGAGATCTTGCTGGTCCAAGTTTCTGATGTACGTATAATAAACATATACGTAAGATTAAATAAGTACAATCAGCTAAATAGACTAAACAAATCATTCAGCAACACATTGCAATAAGACTGAGCAACTTCTTCAAGTGTTTCAAGTTTATCTGGCTTATAGCTCTAGGGCTCCAAAGGCTGTGTTCACTAACAGGCTTGCAATGGCTCTGAAGCAAGACCCGTCACACGTGTGAAGCTTAGCATAGCTTAGCAGTGAATAAGCAAGCCTCCCATAGGCCGATACAGTCCGCTCTCGACTGTCCGACTCCAAATTCTAGCGACATGGCAACTATAGTGGGTGTGTTCAAACACTCAGTAGAGTGGGTAAGAGAGTGTTATGCCGTGATACCAATATCATCTAATATTCAATCGCGCCCTAGTCTTCCGACATTGAATATCCATTGATTGTACCAAAACTAACAGCCGGACGTCACACGACGGTCGCAGGATTTGCTGGTTTGTCTCAGAAGGCTATGATGCAATATGTCCGATTCATGAGCCATAAGCCTACTAAGGTTTCTTCGTTGATCACTCAGGGGGTCATCCACATGCAGCTGAAAAAGCTGGAAGAGGACTCAAGTTGCTTTGCCGGTCAGTGCTGAGATCGTTCAAGGAATTCTTCTTCTCTAAGAGGCTATCTACGCCTTTGATTCGTGATAGAAAGTGCATGCTGGATTTGACTAGTGCCTTTATGCGATTGAACCGCCAGGCAGAAACGTCCTTCAGACGAGCTCTTGCAATCGTCAAGAACCATGTGGGCAGCTGAGATGAACCCGAGTGACCTGCGCAGTGAACCCGAGTGCACGAAAAGGTCCTTGCAGTCACCCATTCCCAGGTCTTTGCCTTGATCGACCTTTTGTGTCAAAGCTCGCCTTTTGTGTCAAAGGATGTCCGAGAAGATGCATGAAGAGGGCGTTTGGGGATGGGGCATTGAGATTCAATGATGAGACTTGGGAATTTGCTGGGATGTAGTTGTAAAGTGAAGCCCACTGAGAGAGAGACAGAGAGATGCCGTTATTAGGGCCGTTATTTTTAGCAAAACAATCATAAACAACCGCAGGACACGAAAACGAAAGACGGCAGTCACTTCTTTTCTCGTCTTCGCCAAGGCCTTGGCCTTGGTGCGACTGGGCTACTGCAAACTGCTGTGCGCCGATTCGCAGGAGGCCGAACGGAGTCACCCAACCAGTCACGGTCGACCGGCGTGGACCAGATCTGACCGGAGCGAACTTCCCAGTCTAGACGAACATTTCACACATTTGTTGAATCAGAGCCCTATGAAGACCATCAACTCAACATACCTCAGCATCGTTTATGCTAACTCTAACTATTCTAGTTTCACATGAACTTGATTGGCCACTCTCAACCTCCTTGCGACAGGTCAAGGGCTGTCTTGAAGTGAGACGTGCCAAATGATCGTGCTCAAAAGGTATAGATCATGAAAGCCTTAAAGCCTTTAAGATCTATGATCGTGCTCACTTGTACAATATCAAGAGTTATAGATCTTGAAGCCTTTCGCATTGGGACACGCCCCACGAGCTACGAGGCCATCCTGTTGTTTCAACGTGCCCTTCAGCAGCGCTGTGGCACTGTGGCTCTACCCCGTTGCGGACATAGAGTCCCAGAGTAGCTTTTTGCAGATATGTTAGCTGATCTCTTGACTTCTATACGAAAGCAATTGATAGCACTGCGTTCATGACATGTTTGAAGCTGTAGAGTAGAAGCGAAGCTTGACTTCCCAGCGTTTGGTGTCCCCGGTCAGATGAGGGAGCCAAAAGAACCCTCGTTGACACTCCTGTGAAATCTCGCCCTAGCGAACGAGGCTCTGTGAAAGGCTGCGCCAGGATCTATATGGCACTGGCGCTCATGGGCAAACAGGTCAGAGTTAGTCGTATTCCTGTCGCTCGGTTCTGTGCAATCCTTCCATTTGTGATACCCGACACAGTATGTTACAGTTTCAATCATTGTGGTCGGTAGATGGGAACTTTGTTTGAACTTTGCATATTCGTTTAACGGTAATTCATGATGACGACATCATCATCATCATCATCATCATCATCATCATCATCATCATCATCA
>CAXAMN010028805.1:1555387-1656835 GCA_963970005.1 Durusdinium trenchii
CATCATCATCATCATCATCATCATCATCATCATCATCATCATCATCATCATCATCATCATCGTGGGATATTGGATGGGGAACGGTCGTCGGACCATGCCATCCAGAATTGTTGGGGTCGCGAAAGTAATCTTTTTTTTTCGCGAAGAGGCACTTTCCAGATGAAAGGAATTTAGATCAACCACCAATAACCACCATATGATTTCTAGGTGCAAGAATAGCATCACATAGCAGCATAGCAACCGGTAGATTATATCTCTCTACTAGGTGGAGTATTCTAGAATGGGGGAACGTCAACCTTGAGAACGGATCACTTCTGGCACTGGCAGTTCTCCGCGGCTTTGGAAGGACCCAGATGGGGCCCTGCACCAGATCGCTGAAGCGCGCAAGAGTCACAGGACGGGGCTGCGTGAGCGAGCCCAAGCCAGCTCCTGCAGCCACAACACTCGTGGGTTCAGTTCTATGTTGTTCTTTCTGAGCTTCACAGAATGAGTTTTCCTGACCACAGCAAAACAATGGTAAACTGTAATTATATAACGATAATATATGATATTATATGTTATTCATGTATTTCTTTTGATTAAACCATGGTAAACTCATTGCAAGCCCAACAAGAAGCTTGTGTGAAGAGCTTGATCAGGAACTTCGACCAACTCTGCTCATTCGGGAAAGACAGCATCGTGAAAGGCGTTTTTTTTCTGCGAAAATAATAGAAGTCACATACTTTTTCTGCACTGCTGCACGATGCTTTGCACCATTATCCATACTTCCAGAGACATATATTTGCCAATTTTTTTCCTGTCATATGTGCACATGTTTGGTTCCTCAGAGTGGGCTGATAGGCCAATGTGATGACCTGGTGGACAAGCTCAAATCCGTTCCTGACTTGGACATCACATTGGCACAGGCAGGATCAAGATTGGGCCAAGTTGACAACACCATCTGAAGAGCCGAGAGTTGGCAGCTGAAGGACTCTTAGGAGTGATGGACCTTGTTGGTACAGCTAGGCACTTGCGTCAGTGAACCTTGATATTGCTATTTATTTGATACTTGGTGCTACTTAGTCGTTTGGAGGCATGGCAGCTGGTTGAACTCCTGGCCAAGGAAATCGTCAATCCTGTCAGTGGATCGCAGATAGTTTTAATTTGTAGGGAAATGGATTGCTTGGTGCACTGGGAGAGGAATACCAGAGGCTGAGCAGTACAACATCCATGCCTCATGCTAAAGAATATACCGCAAAAACATGCAAAAACCAAGTGCTCTAGAGTATACTGGTAGTTTTCTGCAAAACGCTTGAGATCGCTTGAGTTGAGTCCGCGAAAATCAAGCCATGGATAATTGAACAGAACACTTTAAAATGCTTTGTATAGCACTTCTTGGGGTTATACTTCTAGGGCCTCTCCGGGGATAGAGCCCTGAATGCAGTTCAGTTATCATGTAACATTAACTCGAACATACACGATTTGATACGATATGGAGTCCCGCCCGGGAATTGCAGGAGGTCGAAGTGGGGCTTGGTGATCGAGGTGCAACACTTGGAGAAGAACACAGTCTCACAATTTGCCAAGGATAGGTCAAAAAGAAGCAACCAAGAATACAGTACGACCATTCGCCAAGATTGATATACTACAAGCTGTTACATCGAAGATTGACCAATCAGTTGCTGGAACCTGAAAGCATCTGAAAAGCATAATAAATTGCAAATCCATTTTTGGTGTTTGTCGCAGGTAAGACGCCCACAGCAGGCCAATGTACAAGTCATTCAAGCATAGAAACTAATTAAGAAGCTCCAAACTTTCTTGCTGGCAAACCGAGTTGAAACGGTGGCACTGTGGTAATTGATGTGGCACTCATGTGGCACGGATCGGCCAGGTTCAACTGAGTCGCCGAGTGGTGAGTTGGCACCTGATTTCTTCCCTGTCACACTCTTGCTCACAATGAATGGACAAAAACATGGACAGCTGTTTTCGCCTATGGCTTCTTCGTTTCGGATGGACCGAGACCGGCAAGTCGGTCTCGCGAGGTCCCAGCTTCAGAGCCAGGCGGAGAGACGGGGCAGATGTAGACACTGGCAGTTGCTTCCAGGGTCCAAAACGAAGTTGCTGGACTTACTATAAGTTATCTATGAGTCTATGAGTTTTGGCTATCGCATTGCAGGCGAGCAATGCTTAAGTTAGTTGATTCACATTATTATTGGTGTGCATTGGTTTTAAAGATATCCACAGTCGCAGTCAGTTCGTACGAGCCAGGCACAGGGGGGCCACTCCGGAGCGTCGAGCCTGGGTCCTGAACTCAGCAGCTCAGGGCGAGTATTCAAGATGTTGGTCGCCTTTGCACCTCAACCTTTTGGCCTTTAATGCTGTTTCATGACTTCATGACTTCCACAGTTAAAACACATTTAACCAATTGTTTAATCTCGACATGGGTGGACACCTGTTGAAACACGGGTACAAGGTAGCGACACCTACGCCTTCCACAGCTACGCCTTCCAGTGAGCGACGGCAATGGACCTCTCCTTCACCAGCGACACCGGCGGCGGCGCCACCTGCCGTGCCTAAGGCAGAGGCAGCCGATAAAGGCGCGAAGCAACATGAAACCATAACTGCCTTGCAAACACGGCAGGCTGCTCCCCTTTAAATATGATTCATATAGCTTGTGTCCCTTTTTGCTTGCAGTAAATCCTTGTGCATCCCTGCTGCAGGCAAGAAGTTGTTGCTTCACAAGCACGAGATGATAGATTTCAACCAGCTGCACTCTCAGCCAGCACAGCCTCACAGCATCCTCACCATTATAAAAGCTCGATCTTCGTGGTAACACTCTGTGACCGGTCTTGTGGGCAACCGCCCCGACCAGGTTGGTCCAAAGGGACTGCTTGGGTTCCGGCGGCTTTGGAGCGGTCTATCGCGGCTATTTGGGCAGCCGGGAGGCGCGATCGCCGGAGCCGGGACGGCCACAGATCAGTTCGGCAATCTGTTCGTGCCGTGACCACGGAGCGTAAGCCAACCGACCCCACGACGGCTGTCCGTTGGCTTGGGGATGCTGAAATTGTTGGAGCACAGGTTGCAATCAAGAAGCTATTTTGTGAAGATGGAGGCGTGAAGGATGCTTGTTGCGTTTAGGTTCTTTCGTCAGATCATGTTCATCTAAGCAGACTTGTTGAACACAAGTCGCAGAAGTCATGTTATTTAAGATTGTTTGAGTCATGATCTTCCATTGAGGCAACATCTCTCCTTTGCAACTCGAAGAGCTGGAAAAGGAGGTTGCCGCCCTTCGTAGTGCCTTGCTTGAAACGCAGCGTACTGTCAATGTTGTGGAACAAGGGGTCGGTCTCAACACACCTGGCAATGCTTGGTGAATTACGTCTCCCTTTTGACACGTTTAACATATTTTTACGATGTTTGATGGTTTTGTGTCGGCTTTTCATCTCATGTCATTTGTGCTTGAGGCTTGAATCACCCTCGCCTTGTGAGCTTCATTGGGGCGCTGCTGCCTTGGAGTTTGATGACTCTGCAGACTATGCTGCGCAGCGGGGCTCTCCGTAACGGCTGAGGTGCTTGCAACCTCCAAATATTTGTATTGTCACTGAGTTCTGAGCTCAGTTATTGGTAGACATGGTCTTACTTGTTGCGAGACATTTTTATGGCGACTTGCTCAAAGTTTGCTTTGGGCAAACCACTTGTGTCACTCCGTTACTCCAGTATCCTTTCAGGCCTGCTTTGAATTAGAGCCTGGGTGATGCTGCAATGCTGCAATGCCAGTAGCCGTTGTTTCCTTCAACAGACTTGTCACATCAGGTCAGATTCCAATTTTGCTCATGCAATGACTTACAACAAATCATGAGTCAACTGAGTCAACTCATGTGTTTGCCCAAGTATGCCCTGCAGTTGTAGCCTTCTTGTGACGTCATGCACTAACTTGCACTGAGTTGTCTTTTTCCAAGAGACCAAGTTTTTTCCGACCCCTGCACACCACCTGGCGAAGCCATGTCTTTGGTGGAGCTTGTTGGAGATAACGACCTTGCTGGGGTTGATCGCTATCTGCAGAGAGCTCACAAGGAGAGAGGGAAGGCCGGGAGCTGAGAAGGGAAGAGTTGCAGAGCTTGAATATCGATTTGGAAGGCGTGTTCGAGGTCCTGCATTATATTAGATTCTATAAATATATATATAGTTAAACTATATATTATACTATAAACTTGAGGACACAAAACATATTCATTATATAGATTCAAACTGAAATGAATCCAAGAAGGGCCAGGCACGAGATCCTGCTTTCTGACGAGGCAGCTCTACTGAATGAGATCATCACCTGCGAACATGAGGCAAGACGCGATTGCCGCGTTACAGCACGGGGGAGATTCTCAGTCGATTACAGTGACTGCTCAAGGATGCAAAGGTAAGACTACTCAACAATCCACTGTTTTTTTTTTTGCCTAGTAGTCCATTTACATGTTTGCTTTGGGGGTTTGCTCAAATTGTTGAGCAATAGACAACAGCTCAAATGAGTGATCCTGACGCCACCGCCATGCTCCCTTTCTCTTCAGGAAAGGAGCAACAGAGCAACGGAGGAAGGTCCATCATCTCCAAAAAACATTATGGAGGTTCAAATGTGGGGTTGAAGGCTCTTCAGCCCTTCTTGCAGGATATGAGACATTGACAAGACCTACGTTCTTATTTTTTTCCCTGGATCTCTTGGGGATCGGTCATGGTCGGTTAACAAATTGTGTCCTTGCCACTCTAAACCAATCTCTTGCCAACTCCTTGCCACACTAGATTCTTAGGTTTTGTCCAATCCTGAAGATGGTTTTGTTCATCTGTGAAAGCTCGAACTCCATTCCTGTAGATTGGAGGTTGCACCACCCTCACCAAGACCTGGAGAGATGCGAACTCCGCCAGGGACGCAATGCGAAGTCCGCCATTCATCGTGCAGCCATGCGGGGGAGAGCACTGATTTTGCAGCGATTCTTGAAGGAGGAGGTGGGGTAGAAAGCTTTTGGGTCACTCAAACGGTCAAAGAAGTGTCAGTTTGATGATGTTTGACATTGTTTGACATGTTTTTGAGAAGAAACAAGGAAGTCTTCAAGACTGGCAAACTTTGGTTTCCAGGACAGGGAGTCTTATATAAGAAGATAATTAGGAGTGGTAAGAACTGCTGTGAAGGTCAGCCCAGACGTCTTCGACGATCAGGGCAACACACCTTTGATGCTTGGGCTAAAGCACTGACAAGCCAGTGCGATCTGATCCGATATTTGCATGTATAAATAAGCAAGGGTGACCAGAATGAACACAGACAAAGCCCATTGCTTGAGGCTTGAGGTTTAATAAGCTTGCAGTTTGATGATTTTGATGCCTTGTCCCAGGCATTTAGCTTGTGATTTGGGCAGAGCACGTGCAGTCAAATGCCTGTTGGAGGCTTGATGGGTTTGATTCTGTGCAGGAGCACATGTCACTGAGACCTTCATCACCTCTTCAGACAAAGTTCACAGGATTTCTGTAAAAGCAAACAATCAACATCAATCAACAAAAACTTTGGAGCGAGAACTTCACTGCAGATCTCCAGGCCGGTGCCTCAGCTGAGATTCGGAATTGCTTTGGAAGAACGCCAAAGGCAACGGGGCCTTTCGCCGAATTGGACGGAAGAAGACCATCCGAAACGGCTCGGCGTTTCAGCCATCGACTCGTGGTTTTTCTGGAAGCTCAGAGTGGGAACGCTCCATCAACATTCACGGCTCAAATCGGATGGTTTTCAGCATCTCATGAAGGGTAGTCCAATGTAGTCAATGTCTTGCTTCCTGGAACTGCCAAACACATACAGGCCTAGCGCCCTTTGGTCCTGAGCATCCAAACACGCCCCACCTGGCCCGCCACACCCTCGCCTCGCCACACGGCCTCGCACGGCCTCACGCACGTTGCAGGATATGTCCGTCACCAATGGGTGGGATGCAAAGGAAACTGCTGATGGGAAAGTCTTCATCAGAAGGCCTGGCGGAGGACGTTAGATGTTGTGATGGTTGGACATGTGAGGGGAGTTGAGTTTCAATTCCAAGCGGATAGGTTGACATTGGTTTGTTCGTTGTGCAAGATAGAGACTCACTTTCAGACCATCCAGGCATTTTATCCGAATGATAGATATGGCAGATGGGGCATAGCTCATATGCGAGTTTTGTTTTGACTGACCTGCTAAAGTGCTTGTACTATACTATATACACCTTCAGGATCATTCAGATGACTTGGACCATTGGAGACTCTAAAGGACGCTGCATTGGAACTGAGGATGCTGGGAGGGGAGAAAGTCGCCCTGGAAGAGCTCCCTCCTGAACCATTCAGCCAGGCTGGCGTGAAGTTGGTGACGGATGCGGTGATTCTTCACGTTTGCACTGCTGTTTCAACAAAACTTCCGGCTGGCACAAACCACATGCAGGCGCTTGGAGCGAAAAGCCAACATTTGCCCGAAGCTGGAAGGTGGCTTGCCGCATATGAGCTGCATTCGACTGCCAATGACCATCCGGCCCAAAATTGCAATGTTCCCTTTTTTGTTCAATCCCAGACCCACCTTGTTTGAGGACTGGTAGTGATGCATAATGGTAAAATGTTGTGACTATGAAGAAGTCCCATATGATCCAACTCTTGTGTGGCTTGAACTACCGCAGTTCATGGAAATTCTCGTTCGATGTTCTGATTGAACATCCAGGGCAGAGGGCCACTCATGATTGCTGCAGAAGCTTGCAGGTCGCTGTCAGATGCTTCAGCAGAAAGTATACCTATGGAGGAACTCGAGGAAGCACGTACCAGTGTTCCGCCATCCAGCCAGGTCCACGCGTGCATGGGGTGCGGGTGAAGGAGTGCAATCAAAGAACACGAACAACACAGTAAGGCACTTGTTACTAGTAGCGATGCACTTGTTACTACTAGTAAGGCACCTGTTACTACTAGCGTGGCACCTGTTACTACTAGACGTGGTTTTCCACTCTTATGAGGTAATTCTTTTAGCGGTGTAATTTGCAATGTCGTTTTATACGTGCTTGAAGCATGCGGAAAGCGTGTCATGTTTAATGAATACATTTCACTAGCCAAAATGGAGCTAGCTGTGATTTTGAGCCTGCATTCATGTGTTCAAGAAACCAAACCGCCATTCAAAAAGGAGCGAGTCTTGCTGCTGCTTGTAGTTGGACTTAATGTTTCAGTTAATTTTTAGATATTCTGAGCAGCTTGGTTGTTGCGCTGAAAACACACTTGACATGGGCATTGTTCGGTTCCATCGCCTAACAATCCACTTTTGAGGGTTCCACCACCTACAGTTTTGGAGTCCACAAGTCATGCTGAGTCTTCATCGTCCTTCCGCGACGAAGGCCCTGGCGCAAAGACCTTACGCCACTTCGCCCGTGAAGCAGCGAGAGAGTTTTGACATGACAGCACCCCGGCACATTTGGTGAACTTCATGGGCAAACTGTTCTGTGGACTTTTGTGAGATGGGACGAGTGTGTGTGGGGGGGGCCTTTTTCTCATGCCAACCTTATTTGCTCTTCAAGCTGGTTGCGACATTCTGGGTGAGGTCCTGCAGCTCGAGCAAGATGTTGCAGTCATCGTCTCAGAGGTGAAGACATAGGCATTAGAATCACTTTTATGATTTTTATGATGCTTCTGTTTTGCCTTTCTGGCTTGATGGATGAAAGAGCATCACTTAGTCAAAAGGGGCGAAGTAAAGGGCGTTAAGTGTCAACCGAACTTAAGTGTCCAATTGTGACCTGATCCAACCTGCAAGTTGAACTTCTGAAACGGATGACCTTCCGAGTGGTCTGTCTCTTTCGAAGCCAAGACTGCTCCACGCAAAGCCTCAAGGCTGAGCTTCCCGCTGAGTGCCAGAACAAGTCCCATGTCACACCGCCTGTGGAGCAAGCAGTCAGGAACTTGGTTCAGCTAGTCACACGCTGTGTATGACATGACTGACTCAAGACCGTATTCACTGCTAATTAGGTCGTTTCTTGGAACGCATTGGGTAAAGTATTTGTGCATCATTCATACAGCCTCAACGTCAGAATTGATGCAGTGCCGCGTGTGCGAAAAAATCTCTCCTAGTAGCTTCCTTGCTCCTAGTAGTAAGGCCAGGAGCCCCTAGTAGCGTCCTTGCTCCTAGTAGCGATGCCAGGAGCCCCTACTAGCGAACATTGTTCCTAAGACAATCCCCAAATCAATCAGGTGAGCTACGACAACATGTCAGACTTCGACTTTGTCACCAAGGCCGAGAAATGGATTCAGTGGTTTTTGCAGGGAGGTCTTCCCATTCAGTCTGAAGACTTTCTTCTTAGGGATTTGGACGGATTTGAATGTTTCCAGGTGGATCTGAAGGCTTTGGTGAGGAGGTCAGATGAAGCAGCTGTGCGACGATGGCTGCAGTGTGTGGCGAGCAAGTCCGTGCATGAGTTTCTTTGGCCCGGCCTGTACGAGTCCTAGCAAGGTGAAGCAAGGAGATGGAAGGATGGTATGATACAGTGAAAAGTCCCGGACATGTAGATGCGTCTTTCTTTGGCGGCTGCTTTGGGCCAACTTGCATTCGACATGTGTGCCAAAAAACCTTCAAATGGTCATATCGGATTGCCTTGAAAGCACAGAAGCAACCATGTCTTTGTGTGCTTCAAGTGATGCTAGCAAGTCCTGAGGCCGCTGCAGACTGGGCTTACTGCCTTTATCGGCAGCGGTGAGCATGCAGACAACGGTGAAGATACTCGCGTTGCATTGTCACTCAGATGCATTCCCTATGTAGACTGAGACGTTTAGGTTTATAGCTCTGACAGGAATCCTGAGGTTCACGCAGGAGTTAGGGGTCATACTATGCCTTACTTCACTTCCTCTGAAGTTTCCAAACCGATACAACTGGTGAATTTGCACCACGTTTCGAAACAGTAAGAAGACGATGCTGGCGATATCAAACATAACACGCCTTGTTATGTTGACACTGTCAAGCCACCAGGTCGGCCCTGCACATCGCAGCGCTGCGGGGCAACGTGACCATTCTAAGAATGCTGCTGGAAACAAGACGCATGGAACAAGATTTGATGGTGGAGCTGCCTAGGATCTTATGGTAGGTCTTGTGGATGTTTGAAGGTGTTGTGGATCTTTCTACCATTAGGAACGAAGGCATAGAGTAGAAGAAAGCCAGAAGCATCCAGGGTCCATGGTGGGAATGGTTATATATATATACAATATAGTTATTGCTTTATTGATTCGATTGTGCTAGTTTTGAACAGTGGAAACGTTGTGCACCCAGGAGTGAATCTCAACATAACCAACGATCAAGGACCGACTGCTGCTGTACACATGAGCAAGATGCAAAACAATTCGTGTTCATTTTTAGTAAGGGGCCGAGATAACTCTGCATGATATTTTTGGCACCTGAAACAGGCATGCATGCAAGTTTAGTGGGAACGATAAGCATGCAAAACTAGCGCAATCCACTGGAAGCATGTCATGCTTTGCAGTTTTGATATACGGCAATTCTTGTAATTGCTTCCTGACAAAGCAGCCTGAGATGTTGCCGATCCGTGCTTTTGTCATTGATGGGAGCAGACCGGTGTGTGACCATCACACAGGTCAGTAGTGGGACTGCAGGCTACCACATGGCCATGTCATTGGATGGCTTCAAGATGGTGCTCTAGATTATATAAGTATCAGTATATTTATAAATAAATTCTTTTTGACCCTGTCCAGCCCTAAAGATTGCAAAGGGCTGCAGCCGCTGGGAACCCGATTGCCGGGATTCCCCCCGTAGCTTCCTCCTTTCCCAGTCGCAGATGATGCATGTTTGGGAAGTGGTTTGGTCATATACGTTTGGCTGAGACAATGCCAGTGCGCACTGAAGGCAAGCTCCCTGATCCACCGAAAACACCAGCGGCTCAGAGCCAGGAAGCACGCCACTTCACTTCGCTGTGGATGTTGACCGGCCCGAGTCAGCTCAACTTCTCCTGTACTTTGGAGGCATTTGCTATCGATTACTGAGACTGTTGGAATTCTTGTAGAACCATGACAAACCAAACCAACTGCTCTATCCCTCTCATGGAAGCAGTCTGATTCATGTTGATAAACATGTGGACCACACTGTCGTTGTTTTTTCGGACGGTGGTGTTGATGTATTTTATGGTGTTCTTCTTTGACCCAGGAAATGTAAGGCCAACCCACACATCCGGAATAACTTTGGACGCACGCCCTATGAGATGCGAGATGGTGTTGGGCTCAGCTACTGTAGTTAGGCCAGCTAGGCCAACTGGGGTTTTCCAGCAAGGTTAGTCAAGGTGAATCCAGCAGAGCTGTCGTTTGATGTGGGAATGTGGGCCTCATCATTGTGAGTTGCTCAGGACGAGGGGAACATGTTGTCCCTGGCCATACTGAGAGGCAACAGCTCCACATGTTTGCTTTACAGCATTGCAGACCGTGACAGATCGCTCAATTACACACTAGCACAAGAGGCCACTTATTGCAGTAGTTGTTGAGACCTGGTGTACTTTGGCATGCCCGTGCCAGTGCAGGTTTCTCAGACATTTGACAGCCGTTTGCCAGGATGGTCACAATTATTTTTTCGCTCCACTATGCACATAAGCGACAAGGACAGGCCCGCAGAGACGTGTAGATTTGGACTTCGAATTGGCCAAAGGGAAGCTCGACTCCAGAAGGATTGCTTATGAAGACCGTTGAAAATCAGGCTAGAATCCAAACATTCATGACTATTTAGATACATAGATATAGATAGATACAGTACTTAAACGTACTGTACATCGACAAATCTGGAGTAGCAGCTATAATAGCCGCTGCTTTTTTGATGCATGTAGTGGACCCGGATGGGGCATCCGGTGAGAAACAACTCAATGTCAGAGGAGTGCAGCGTGTGTCAAGAAGAGTTTCGAGAAGGTGATGCCCTTCGCGTTCTTCCATGCCTGCATAAGGCTGGAGATTCTACTCTTGCTCATTTTCTTCCATGTTTGAAGAGAGGACGCCTCTCTTAAGACGTGTTGACAAGCTTCAACAGCGCCATGCATTGACACTGTACCGTTGATACCAGGATCCGACAAAGCATCCGTACATGTACTTTAGTCATGAGCCGACTTAACTACTTCTGAATTGATCAACACCTTGCGAAACCGATAGGGGCTAACCCACTATACCGGACCGATACCCTTTCTTGATTGAAAGTAGCTCATTGCCGGCATCCCAAAAAAGCTGGAAAATGATAGGGGCCAACCCAAAATACTTTTGGCATTGGGACGCAAGGAAGTTTTGTCCGCATTTGCCTGATTGCTTTCTCACCGGCCGCTGATCGACGTCATCAGCTTGGCATTTTACAAGATTTGACGAGTGTTGTGACCCCAGAAAGGACCATCAATCCATTTTGTGCTTCTACATCTTTACCGGCTTCTGAGCTGTTGCCCTGTCAGTATCACGCCTTTTGCATCGACCAGTGGCTGGCAAAGAGTCTCACAAGGACTTGTCCATCTTGTATGCATTGTGGCTTGCAGCAATGAGAAAACATGAGAAAACCGTTCTGAACCGTCAGTCGTTTGATTCGTTTGACGGTCATTCGACCCCGAGTCGAATGCCAAGGTGTGGATCAATATGAGTTTGAAGAGCTGGATCCCTCGGTGGCATGGGCTTCTGGCTATGGAACGTGAGAGAAACCAAGACTCAGCGAACGATGGCTCTATATTGGGCTGGCTCTGACAGAGAGTGAACCCTGTGCCAAACCTGGGGCATGCCCAGCCATGCCCAGCCAGTATTGTAGGTTGATCCTGGAGATGCAGATTCCGGCTTTGTGCTGTTTTGTCTGAGACTTTCACGTAAAGAGACCAGTTTGAAGCCGAAAAGACCAGTTTGAAGCCGAAACTGTGCTGCTGGGATCGTTTTCCGTGTCCTACGGAAGAAACCATGCATCTGAATTGTTTGACGCGAAAACAGACAGATGAGTCACATCAGAAGCACAGATCATGTTTCCGGTCTTCGTTGGCTTGAAGACTGTGAACATAAACAATCCCGACCCACATCCCCAACTCTGTTTCAATTCCACCACAGTGAGGTTTATGGCCGGCGGTTCTTTGCACCACTTGCTGCACAAGGTGGGATGCCGATCAGGAGTATATACATCCTTGATCATCCTTGCTAGATCCTCTCGACTGTTTTGGCAGCTGCTTTTTTTTTGCCAAAAGTTCAGGCAAGGACTCCTTTGACGCTGGGGACGCAGTCCAAGATGGCTCTCCAGGCAGGCATAATTCGTTGCTAAACTTTTCTCACAAATTTATTCTTGTGCACTGAAAAGATCTGAAAAGTGTGGCTAGCGCAGGCGGGGGCACTTTCCATATCATATCGTATCCATTCTGCCCGTTGTGTTTCCTTACGTCGTTGCTGTGGAACCGATGGATTCACATGGATTCACCGTTCCAGCCGGCTCTCGATCGCAGTGGCTCTCGCCACCTGTGATGCTTTCGCCAGGTTTGTGAAGGCGTCGATTTTCTCCATGGCCATTCCCCACCCGTGGTGCATCGAGACTTGAAGTCGTCGAGTCCCCGAAGTCAACCGGGACGAATTGTTCCTTCGTTTCATGTTGTCCATGTTTTATTTTAGTCTACCACTGAGACGATTCATTTGTCTCAGTATGCAAACATGATCAAACATGTGTATGTGCGCGTCGTATTGATCAGGATTTTATAGTTATGGAATCGGAATCGATGTTATTGAAATAACTGTTATTGTTTTATATTGTCCACAAACGTCTGAAGAATTGGTGCCTTTGTTCTGCATATAGTTGTTCTTTCCTCTGCAGCACAAGGCTGAACATTGTGCTGGATCGCATCTACAATGCTAAGATTTGCGACTTTGGCTTGACGCAGCCCGAGATCCCAGAGATCACAGGTGATCCATGTGACCAACTTGTCCTTGCAGTTGTCCTTGCATATCCTTGGGTGATGCTTATGGTTATGCTGAGTTCCTTCAAGCTCCTTCTGAGTGTTGTTCACGTAATCAAGACCACTTCCTTTGAGCCCTGTGTGAATGAACATGCGTGGCCGCTCAGTGATGGTCCAAAGCAACTTCAAGCCAATTCCCATTGGGGGTCTCATCAATGCACATCTCATCGCGGCTCCTTGATCGCTGCGCTGCCAGCCCAACATGGGGCTGGCCGACCGCTGCACCAGGTCGATGGAAAAGACGCACATCACCTTGAAGGAGGGTGGCAATGGAGGTTCCCCGCGCTACATGGCGTTCGGACCGCCAATTTGCTCCGCCATAGTGGCCGCGACGGGAGAGTGAGGGAGGACACATGGGAGTGTGTGGGAGGTGCGAAAGGATTGATTGTTTGAGAGCAGTTGGAGACCACTAGATTCACTAGATGTCTCATTTCAACTGAGCATTTTTCAGAAATGTTCAGAGACCGCCAAGGCCGGAGTGCTACGACTGCAAAGGCAAAATCACCGAGAAGGTGGGAAGACGTTCTGTTTGTTTTTACTTGTTTTTACCCAATCATCGATGCACTTTCCAGAAATGGTTTTAGCTTCGCTGAATTTGCAGGTTGATGTTTGGGCTCTTGGCCTGGTGCCCAGAGGGCTTCCTGATTCTTTGTGTGAATGGACAAAAGGCTTGGCGAATGCAGGATGATGCAGGATGAGACAAGGCTAGGAGCTAGAAGCAATTGAAGTTGAAGCACGAAAGCTTTTAATGCGTGCATTTTGTGTCAAGTGACATCAAGTGTTGTAATGCCTCCAACCTAATAGAAATGCTCCAATTTAGAAGCGATGGCTTCCAGCCTAATAGCAATTTCTCATTTGGTGCAGAGAAGAGTCGGAATTTCTTGAGGCTGTATCCTTGTTGAATGCTTTGGCGGACCGTTGCCATATGACGACTGCCAGAACATCCAGCAAATCGTTGCAAAGGTTCCCCGGTGTCCGGCGTTTGTCAAATACCTATGCCAGTAGCTTCTAGCTACTAGTGGCGATGCACTTGTTACCACTAGATGCACTTGTTATTAGTAGCGATGCCCACTATTGTTAAATTACAATGAAGAGATGTGTACAGGATGTCCCTGCATGTCTTACTCCTTTTTCCGCCTTTGTCACCCACGCTTTGTATGACATTCGTCATTCCTTCAGGATTGCCAACACATCATAGAAGATTCAGAATTGAACCATTCTGCCAGAGTGAGAGTTAGCATACCTCAAAACAAAAGAACAAGCTGCAGCATGTTTTGATATGAACGCACTTGTTTAGCAGACAGGTGGAACACACATTGGCACCCACTGTGCGGCCGCTGCACAATCAAGCCAATTCCAAACATTAGCTTCAGTTTTGATGACTCTATATACTCTCTACAGCAAGTCCTTTCTGATGCTGTGGTTCACATAGCTGATTTGACTAGCTGATTTGGATTATAAAATTTGGATTGGTTATGATTTGTTTTTATTCAATAGCCTTTGCAAGTCGCAGGTCCTGATCGACAAGGAGCTGCCTTACATTCCCAATCATCTTCCCTCCGGCGTGCGGCCGATTGTGACGCTGCCACAGTTTTGGGAGCTGAGGGACTACGGAGCGGAGACGCAAACACCTGGTCACCGCCTCATCCAAAGCCTGGAGACGAAGGGTGGAAGGAATTGCTGTATGCGATTTGGTTGAACCAAAGCAGAGAACGTATCATGAGTGATAGCTGCCAGGTGGAAGATTGCTTTCAGTTTGATTCCAAGCAGCGCGCATCAGCACAGAACGTGTGCGGCTTGGAATATCGTGGAACCATCTTACATTTTTTTAAAGCCATTGAACATCAACTCCAGAAGTACGGATCTAGGAGATGCTAGGAACTCAATTTTTTTCCGAAAGACAAGAACACCAACCATGCGTTCCAAAGGGGGCATTTTGCTTGGCAGTGTATAGTGCCGAGATACAGGACTAGCTTCACAATCTTCAGTTCATTCGGGTGTGCAATGCAGAAGACCCTGGTCTCCATGCACTCACAGAGAGAGAGAGAGAGAGACCGTGAAGAACTCACACGTTTGGGTGAACGAGCTTCGACATGTTTTTGGGATTCTGAGTGGTTCCCGAGGTCTACGCGCGCATACAGCTGGTCGGACTTCCTTCAGGAGACTACTTCGGTCAGTTTCCACTTGTTCTTCAACGTTCAAACTTTACGTCTGACTGCGGTTGATCCAGCCATGTCACTGGTCTTAAATGGCGAGAAATGTATAGACATGTTGTTTTCTTTGATCAGGTGGTCAGCAGACCATGTGTGGAGGGATGATGATGGGACTCGATTTGGAAACCGTGTGGGTCTGTGGTCAGGCCTGTTTTCTCTCGTGGCCACAGCCCTCCAGGATAGGCCCATCATGGCGAATCCTTCTGAGCCTGACTCTCGTGACAAATGTTTTCCAGAATTGAGCTCGGCTGGGTTGCGTCACGTCAGGAGATAGGCTAGGCTTTGTCACTTTTTACACAGGTTGTGCTTTTTGAACCGTGCTCAGCTGCACATAGAGTAGCTGCCTAGGGAAATCAATGGAAATCCAATGCAGGCCTCAGCTTTAGCGAACCTGCTGTTGATTGAACGCTATGTCGAGCCTTTCTTAGCACTGTTGCTCAGTTGCCAATACTATAAGATCCCTATACATATATCCCTATGCTGCTGCAGACTTCTGTCGCATGTCAGAATTTACATGCGCAACTTGTTAATTGCCTGCCTGCATCATAGATTGATGCATGGAAACGCGCAAAGGCGTCAACAGCTTGTGCACAGCTGCTAGATTGATGCTAAAAGATCTCTTGTGGGTGTTTCGGCCTCCCCGTTCCCTCCTAGTTGTAGGTGAGTCACAGCTTGCATGCAGAAGGTGTTTGTCCCAAGAATAAGTATATTGTGTTCGTGAACCACAATCGGCTGTGCTTCCAAGTTTGTACCAAGTTGCTTGATTCGCGAAGCGATTCTTCTTACTTGAAAGATTTAGCTTAGGCCCCCGTCAATGTCAGGTTGCAGATCGCCGTAGCATTCCCGCATTTGTTGGCCTATCCCTCTTCGAGGGTATATAGTACTGTGGCAACAAAGGATGAACAACATGTCAAGTAATTCAGTGCAACATGTTTTGAAGATGTCCACTACTTGATATAAAGAAGGAAGCAAAACAGCAGAATTCATCAACCCACAAAGCCAGCCAAATCGAACGTGTGGGATCCACATCCAGTCGAGCGGCGCAATGTCTGATGATGGAGAGGCTGGTCGCACAGCACGGTCTCCCGTTGCGAGGAGCCATTGATGCCCGGTCGCATGGCATACCGGTGATTTGCGTGAAGTTGCAAGGTGGGCGCCTAGTGATTGGATAAGCTGGGAGAGTAATGCATTTTCGTCAGGACGTGAGCAAGGTATCCTTCCTAACTCCCTCCAATATAGATTCGGATTGTCGTTTTGATGGTGTATACCCCTAGCCATTTTGCCTTGAATTTATGGCACGCTGGCAGCCAGGCACTACAATCTCCAACAGCCATTCTCGATGAGCTTTTGGCACAGGACCCATTTCATTGGGACGCATTTGATTGGTGTTCGTACTGGAAACTGCCATATACTGCCATCCAAGTATAAGTACCCTGCTTTGATGTACAAGACACGTCCAATCGAACAACTATATACATATATATATATATGTGTGTGTTTTGATTTAATTTTTCCGTTCCATGCGTTGTGTTGACTTTACTCATGTTGCCTCGATGGGCCCCCGGCTGGCCGCAACCGTGCGTGTGCATTGGAATGTCATTTGGGTAGCGCATCGGAGTTCTATGAAAGGCCTCGTTGTTGACGCCCATATTGATCAAGAACATAATTCAAGAACAGCATGTCATCCAGAGCATGCAAGTATTGTCAATGGGCCCAATCATTCTGAATCGAGATTGAGAGGTATGAGTACGAGGCAACGCCATTGCTTCAGTTCTCGGAATCGTTGGTGCTGCTGCATTTCAGAAGCATCAGATGGTTTTAGAAAGAATGATTTTCCCACAATTCATTTCACAGGAGGAGTGCGTCATCCTGAGCCCTGTTTGTCATGCCTGGAGCTTATTTGTGTAGCTTGGGCTCGCCATTCAAAAGCAAACACTAGATGGGGAATTGGAAAATATATAGTGAAGGCAAGACAATGGCTTCGCGGCTTCGTCCTATATTTGGGTTGACTTTTTGCATGTGGCTTATATGCATGTCGAATGCCCTTTGTATGTATGGCCTTCGCGGAAAAGGGTCCAGTGGTGCCACGGCACTTGACAGAGAATCGAGCAGAGTGTTCAACGCCATTCCGAGCCGCACTAGGGTTCAGACGTTTGGCCGGACACGGACAGCGAGGCGCTTTTGTGTTGAGATTAGAGCCTTTTGAGATGAGAACACCAGCTTGTAGCCTCCAAGCGCTTATGGCCTCCAACCTAATGGCGATGGCCTCCAACCTAGGTTACGGCAAGAGCCTTTTGTTAGAGCTGACAAGTCTTGTCCAAGCCTGGAGCATTTTTGCACATCCGCTTGTGGCAACTGTTAGCAGGGGCCCTTGAGTCCTATCTCCAAGCAGATCGCAGATCTGTGCGGGGAGCTGGAATCCTGTCAAAGGCTCAGAAAGGAAACCAAAGCGAAATCGAGGAGCGGCCTTTGCAATTTCATCCTTTTGTGCCCGATTGTTTGATGTGGGGGGATTTGTGATCTCACTTGACATATCTTGATATATGTACCCGTATGCGTTTGCTGCTGAATGCCTTTGGTATCCTGTGGTTCTAGGCTTTAGTATAGCATGTTGAACTTTCACTGGTTGCCATAGCCACAGTGCCAATGACACTCCCGCCATGGGAGATGTGTCCGATTTCGACTTGTCTCGGCTGGACCTGCCGCAGGTGCCGTTCCTATCATGAGTCCTCCTAGTACGGAAGATGTTGATCATAGTGTTTATATCGTTGTTTCATGTCTACGCTGTTTGTTTTTGCGCAGCATTGTACTGAATTGATCTGAATTGTGTTGATTAATCATGCTATGTAACGTTATGTAATTATATAGTTAAATTAAATTTGGTGATTAAATTGTTTGTAATTACATCAACTCAAATTCATCCATTCTAATGCTGTATCCGTCGCAGGCCATCATCGAAGCGTACAGAACGCGGGGGATTCGATCTTTCTACAGCTGGCAAGCTGAGTGCTTAAAGTCTCCAGGAGAAATCGTGCTTGGGAAATCTCAGTGGGAGAAGAATGTGCGGTATGCAGTTGTTCATAACGGGGTACTTAAAACCTGCACTTTTGGTAATTTGCATTGCGAACTCCGGAATCTAATCTTCTTGTTCCCAATGGACTCAACTTGCGATGGCCTCCACCTAATAGCGTCCTTGCTACTAGTAGCTTTTGTTCCTAGTACCCCCTGACTTCCTTGGACCATTTCCTTGGACTGGACTCTTCCCAGGAGTTCAAGAGGGGCGGAGCTTAGTCTACTGTGCACCTACCAGCGGTGGGAAGACATTGGTGAGTGAAGTCTTGATGTTGCAACGGCTGTTTCGCTTGCGGAAGCGAGCAATCTTCGTTTTGCCTTATGCACCTCGATCAGAAGACAGTGCAAGCGTAAAGGTGATCCAATGAGTTTCATCATGACAGCTGTTTGTTCAATTCCGCTGCTTCAAAGGTTGACCCAGTGGCATTGAGAGTGGCAGGTTTACTGACTTCACCGAGGTAAGTGTGGTCACTGAAAAGGCGTCGTTTTTGCAGAGCCTTTGCAAATCGACAGGCGCTGGAGGATGGGGCACACCAATCATGTCACATATATGTCGTATATAATTATATAATTGTATATTTAATATACATATATGATCATATATGTGTATATATTGAGCACATTCATGCCATATGTTCATCCTTGCGTCATCCTGGATGTTGCCGCTCCATTGACTCCACTGCTCGCTTCACTCCCGCCGAACAAACCGACTTGCTTCACTGCAGCTGTCATCACCTCATCACCTCGCCAGGTGTTTTGGTTCAGGCATTCTTCGGTGGCAGTTCCTCGAGCATCAAGGAGAAAACCGAGCATCGGGGCGATGCGGGGTGCTGAAGTTCCTATGATCAGCAGGAGAAAAGCTACACTTTCACACCATCGCAGGATCCCTTCGACATCGCAGTTTGCACTCTGGAAAAAGCCAATGCATTGATCAATCATTTGGTTGAAGAAGGCGCCAAGTGTGTGTGTGTGTGTGTGTGTTTGTGTGAGTGTGTGTGTGTGTTTGTGTTTGTGTGTGTGCGCAAGCTGGTCTCACCCGCTGTGACGCTTCCTTGCTTTGAGGCCAGCTATGCAAAATGCTTGGGACATTGGTTGTGGATGAACTTCACTTGGTGGGAGATGCATCCAGAGGATACCTGTTGGAGATTTTCCTCAGCAAGGCTGGACGGATTCAACTCAGGATGGTACTCCAGCATCATGCAGAGTCCTTGGCAGGTCTTGTTCTTGGCGCCGGAAATTCAGGCGCTTTGAAGAGGAAACTGCGGGGAGTTCCATGAAGAAACATGGGCCAGTATGATGTGTATATATATAATATCCATGCATGCAGGGTGTGGTGGTGTGGGAAAGCTAACGCACTCTTTTGCGGAGGTCTTGGGTTTGAGTGCAACTCTGCCAAATGTGGAGGACATTGCAACATGGCAACTTGGCCTCGACGTCGGTGGGAGTCCCCCAGAGCCACACCAAAACATATTTGTCTATATTTGTTTATCATATGCAGAGACTTATCCTCAAGTGAATCAATATGATAGGACCTAGACACCGTTCCCTCAAAAATGTACGAGTGTTTGATCCTTTCTGTGAACTTTGTCAACTACTTATGTTCATTTATGTTCATTTATGTTTGGTATTCTATTCAAGATGAAGATGACTGTAGCTGCTGGCCAGACCAGCAAGCCAAAGTCATTGGCCTGGTGTCCTCAGCATGAAAGTTCGAGGTTGAATGCTGCCTTATATCGGACAGTGTATCGACCAGTTCCGCTCCAAGAATACATTTTGTGCGGACACGACCTTTTGAACCCAGATGGCTCTCAGGCAGGAAAACATGGCAGAGGTTTCCAGTATTTGCCAGGAATTGAATGTTTTTCGCAACGTAATTGTACTTATTCTTAGATTCCAGGCTGATTGAGAAGATTCAGCTTTGAACATGCCTTGACAACATATTTGAGCAGTTCAAACCATCAGCTTTCAGTGTTTGGAACTTGAGTCGCACTACCGACTGACCAATTTGTTCCCATCTTGATTGCACGACACGAACTTGAACAGATGAGCTCCCGGACTGTGCGTAGTGTCATTCCATCTTCCAAGTTCGGCTTGGACTTGGCCAGGTTCGACAACTGTCTTTTGATGGTTTGAATGACAAGGACGAGCTGGTCGCAGCTACATGGGAGGTGACCAGAGAGCATCACAGTGTGCTGATCTTTTGCTCGTCCAGAGCGTTTTGGCTGCAAAGAAAGCGCGTGAAGCATGTCACTGAGTTCATTTCTCCTCCCAAGCGAAGAAGCCCAGCTTGTTCAGGTGAAATGTGAACGAGCAGCTGAACTCCTAGCAGTGAAGCTGCCTCAACAGGCTCGACCGCAAAGAGAGCTCCTGGTGAAGCAGATGCAGCAGCAAATAGGCAAGACGTGGGACACGAAGCAAAGCAGCAATCATATTAATCTTGGCTAATATGTAATTATATATACTGTATAATACTATATAAATATATTGTTCAAATCTGATCTCCTGCTTGGTGTTCATAGTACGTCGATGTTGTCATAGAGATTTGACCTTTGGTTTCTCATCCTCCGTTCACACCACCCATCCCATCCTTCAGGTGGCGCAGATCCAACTCTGGAAAAAACCATTCCAGCGGGAGTCGCGTTCCACCACAGTGGTTTGACGACAGAGGAGAGGAACCTCGTTGAGCGGGGGTACAGGGATGGCCACATCAATGTGATTTGTGCGACCTCTACACTTGCAGCTGGTGTAAATCTTCCCGCTCGCAGGGTTGTTTTTCAGACACCCTTCATGGGAAATCAGCTACTGGATGCAACACAGTATAAACAGATGGCTGGACGTGCGGGGCGAGCAGGACAAGGGAGTGTCGGAGAGTCAATCATAATAGCACCAGCAGCCACCAGAAAGCAGGTCATGGAATTGGTGCAGCAGCAGCTTCCGCGGGTTGCAAGTTGCTTGCGAAACGAAGCTAGAGGATTGAAGCGCTTGTTGCTTGAAGTCCTTTGCATTGTACCACAGCTAGGCGCCGGAGAGGACCTAGGGAGGGCAGTACTGCACCGACGTGTTTGATGCAAGTGAGTGAGTAAGTATTAAACTCCCAGTCCCACAGCACAGCCAGATACTGTGGGGGCAGCCAATGGTTCTGTGATGTTCTGTGAGATGTACGATTCCCGGTGAGGATTTGATTCGCTTCTGTTCAAGCACTCTCCTGATGACACAGAAAGCGCCGGCAGATGAGTCATTGGATCCGGCGCAGCGCTATCCAGAAATTGCTGATGCCGTGAAGTGGCTTCTTGCACATGACATGGCTCGCCTGGACGAGCGATCGAACGCTTACCGGGCCACTCCCTTGGGTCATGCCGTTTGCTCTTCGGGCCTTGAACCTCAACAAGGGTAGCTTGAAAGCAACATGGTTTCATGGTTTCTTTTGAGACATACTGTGGAGATCTGTGGAGAAAGGTTGGGTCTAGTAACTAGAGGCGAAATCAGACCAGTCCTGTGTCCTTTCATTGCCTTTCTTGTCGATTGCCCACGAGACAAGGCATCTTCTGTTTCAAGAGTTGCAGCAAGCTCGTAGCTGCATCTCTTTGGACACCGATTTGCACGTTTGTTACTTGGTGACGCCAGACAGCCTGACAGCTGTCGATTGGAACATCTTCAAGAAAGTCTTGTGCCACCTGTCCTCTGCTGAACGAAGGGTTGCCCAAAGGATTGCACAATGGGTAGTTGCATTTGGAACTTGAGCTTAGATAAAAGAGAAGAAGAAGCAGAAGCTGAGAGTCATCGAGTATTGATGAGCAAGTGATTTCAACCCAAGAAGAACATGTCGCTTCAACAGATTAAGTAAGCAACACTCTGAAGTGAGAGAAATTGATATGAATTGAGTTGAATTGTTCAAGGCATAACTAGAATGTCCAAACCCTGGAAGGATCAAGCTACGGCTTGACCTGGTCGACCAGGCGCAGTTCCAAGGGCGCTTGCCAAATAGCACCCTGCAGTCTGTGGATGGGCAGCGAGTCATGAGGCAAGAATGCCAACATTGCCCTGAGACAACATGGGCTCAAAACAGACACTGAGAGTGACACTGAGGTTTGCCCAACACAGATAAGACCCATGCATGTGAGGCAGACGTGTGCACGGGAGCACTGAGGACGACATCAACTTTCATAACATTTTTTGATTTGGACCGAACAATCGTGAATTGTGCTTGGTGGGTTCATTTCTCATTAAATTCTATTGAATTACTTAAATTATTGTTTCTAGTAGCTTTTTGCTCCTAGTAGTACGGCCAGGAGCCCCTGGTAGCTTCTTGTTACTAGTAGCGATGCCAGGAGCCCCTAGTAGCGTCCTTGCTCCTCCCCAAATCTCGTCGCCGAAATGTTGGACATTGTTGGACACGTTCAGAGGAGGTAGGCTATTAGCTGGGAGGCCATCGCTAGTAAGTTGGAGGCCATTGCTATTAGGTTCCTTTTGCTATTAGGTTCCTCTTCTGGGATCCTTTTGGATCTTTGGAGGTTCCTCAGAAACCCTGACAGCAGAGATCGTAGAGGCACCCTGACATTCGCCCCCAGATGTTTGGAGGACGTGAACACCCCGGGTCTTTAAGGCGCCTAGTAGCATCAAATTCATCAAATAGGACAATACACTTCTCGAGCGGTGAGTTGATCAGGGATCTTTCGTGACCTGGAGGTCGATGGGAGTGTGCACACACTGGCTGCACTGTATGCCATGTATGCATCAGATAGTGCACCTTGTGCATTGACAGGCTTTAGTGAATCTTAAGTTGTAACAATTGGAACTTGCTGTGCGACACTCCCTTCATCTGCACGAAGATGCTATTGTCACACTTCCGGTAAACTGCTTGCTCCTATTGAGAAGGCGACGTTTTTTGGTGAACTACCCAAAACATCCCAGAACAACTGCGCGTTTGGCTGATGGAACCTTGCGCGACAGAAGTAGAAGAGGACCTTGACCTTTACACAGGATAACAAGGGTTTCTTATTTGTCTTGTATGTGTCTTTTTTTTTCAGGATCGTAGATCTTTGACACCATTTTAATATACTTATATGCTGTTAAAGGAGTTCTTAATACTCAAGCCGCTTCGTGTCATGTCTCTTGAATTTCTGAATCCAGCACTGCTTGAGGTCAGGATTAAATAGCTGAAATGGCCTGGATGAGTGACAATTCTATGATGAATCAAGGGTAGGGGGTACATCACCCCCCTTTAAGGTTGAGGGCATTATGTTTTGTTCTATTTCCGCGAGGTTCTACAGTGCACTTGTGTTGTGGGCATTGCTCCATGAGACCCCTGCACCGCTGCTGTTGAAGCGCTTTGCTTTGAGTAAAGGGCAGCTGCAGCAGCTCCAGCAGTCTGCAGCATCGTATACACATACTGTGGGCGTCCTCCGGCTGCAAAATCCTTGGTCTTGAGTGATTTGGACGGCAAAGGCTCCAAGAAGAGGCTGACACCATGAAGTATTCCTTTGAGCCTTTGAGTCCACTAGTCACTAGTCATCGCCTTCCTAGTCACTAGTCCTCATCCCAGCCTGGAGGTTTTAGTAGCAGTATGTGGCAGTAAGTAGTGGTCATTGCAGCAACCGAGTGCAGCAGTGTGAAGGAAAGTACATCCAGATGTATGACAGAATACTTAGTATTTGTCTTCGAAGTTTCATGGTGCTCACATGGCATTGCAGTTTGTCTAAGGTCTTTTGCAACAAACTGCAATGGTACACCTTGGAAGCCTTGGTCCTCTCCTTCGAGAAACGCTTGGCCTTGGGCGTGCGTCTGGAGTTGGTGCCCTTGATGCAGATACCAGGCCAGGACATGTGCTCAATGCATACAGTGACATGTTTGTAGGTTCTTACACCTATTTGTTTTCAGGTTCTTACACTGCACCAACAGTCTTTGAAGCTGGTAGACTCCTAGACCTACTGCGGGTCCTTGTACGGTGAACATGTTTAGGACGCAAAGATGATCAGATGGTTCAAGCCGGTTCAAACATAGTGCTGGATCAGCAACCAGCTGGTTGACTCTTCAGACTTCAGGCATGGACTGTTCAGTGGCCCGAGCTCTTTACGAGCAGGGCTTTACCACACCTGTGGCTGTGGCGGCGGCATCGCGGGCAGAATTGCTACGCACCTTACGGAAGACGTTGCCACATCATGTTCCGAAACTGCACACCTTTGGTCTTACACCCAGTAATAATATACTTGATTTAAACAGGACCTCAATGAAAGGAACTAGTCCTTCTGAATATTTAACAGAAACAGGTAAGAACTGAGGTTTGGTTCTTGTGCAGAGCTGTAGCCAAGTCATGCGGAATCTAGGAATGTCACCACCAGGTGCCATCTGCTGCACTTCCTGAAGAAAATGCGGATCGATTGATTGAGGCAGCTGCAGGCATGGGACAACACGTTTGTTGCAGGCAAATGAATAAAATAAAGTAAATAGACACGTCTGATGAATTCAGAGAATCTCACAGTCTGACTACACTTATTCAAACGGGGAGACTCGTTTGTACTTGACTTTGTTGCACCGTTTCATGGTTTTATGGTTTGTTTAAGCATGTCCCCCCCACGAGGCTTAGCAAGATCTCAAATCAAAGAAAAGCGTGCCTTCGGCTGCTAATTAGGATGGAGATGTTCAGGGTTTAGGGAGATAGGCTGCACTGCATTTCGCTTGCAACACATCACAGCAGATGCCAATGGCTTCAATCAGTGGCAAACACCAGACCCATAGCCACTCAGGAAAGCGTGCCGCAGCCGAGGGTGAAGATCAAGGACTAATCGCAGGCCTTGAATGCGCCATCGATTTTTCTTACCGAGACAAAGCAATGTGTTTCACTGCTTCACTACAAACCAAGCAAAGGTGTCAGCATGTTTCGAGTTCAACTGACCACATAAGATGAGTATTTTTCTTACAGCAGCTCAGGTGGTTCTGCAGTGTTTGTTTAGCGACTACTTCTGGCATACTTTGCTGCTTCCTTTGCGCACTCTTGGTGTGAAATATATAAACTTGTGTCTGTGCGTGGTTGATCATCGAAGTGCGATTAAAATTCCAAGCAGCTTGAGAACAGGCCGTCGTGTTTGTCAGGTGCACCACCGAAGCGTCGCAGCACAGCTAGCAAAGCAGCACCACGACGAGCCAGACCTGCACAGCAGTCTTGGCAACCGCAGACAAGGCGAGCAGACCAGGTTCCGACGCCGCAAAATCCACTGCCGCAGCTTCCACCGTGCCAGCTGCTTCCAGTGCCGCAGTCGCAGCGGGTGCAGACTGTGGCATTCCAAGCTGCACAAAGCGTGCAGCCGTTTCAAACGACATCGGAGCGAGAAGATCCTTCGACATCCAGAGGATGTGAGGAGATGAACCTTCGTTGGCTTTTGACGATGATGTTTGATTTATTGAGTCACCTTGGGTTGGTTTCTGTTCCATGCAGCCAGCAACACTGGTTCATGAGTTTTATGTTCTGAGTGCAACTCTCTAGCATCCTGTTTGCAGGATGATGCAGCCGAAGGGAGTGAAGCAGGCCTTCAAGCCAGCCTCCATTGCCAGGATTCTACCAACTATCCAAATGCTGATAAGATCCGATCCAATAAGTATGATGGACCTTTGCAAGAAAAGGTAAAGCGGATGTGTGTTTTTGATTACGCGTTTCAGTGTGCTCGGACCAGCGAGATAGAAGACTGTAGACAGAACTGAACAACCTTGAACAAGATGAATATGAAAAGAGCTGGAAGCAGCTAGAATCGAATGCTTGACATGTTTGAACAACACGTCTTTGAATACATGTCTTATGTTGAACACATGTTTGGTTGACTATGTGACTGCGTGATGCTTCTGGATTTGGACCTGTGATGCTTCTGGGGGGCTCAGGCAACTGATGAACCCAAACTCGAAACCGCAGAGATTTTTTTCTGGGACTTTGCATTGCTCTTGGTTCCCCGGAAGACAGTTCTTGAAATGTTGAAAGATGGAAAATGCATAAACTTACCCTACCATACCGCATACATCCAGAAGTACATCTAGATACCATCCGCATGCGGGATGTTCTTTGTGTCGAGTCAGTGGGAACCGAACTTGACAGGGGACGATGCTGGGAACTTCCACCCATTGAGTCGATGCGCTACCCCCTGCCGCGGCGTGCCGGGCGGTGTGCCGGGCGGTGTGCCGGGCGTGCCCGCAGCGCAGGAGCGGGTCATTGGGCCACGGGATGTGGAACTAGGTAGGATGAATTGGAATGAACCGCTGAAAGTTCAACACCTGCACAAGTCTTAGTCCAACCATGACTCCTGATCATTGGAGGAAAATCCACCCGCACCGAAGGTGCCGAGGCTTTTTTTAAGGTATGGCTTATACGCAAGCTCTCTTGCCAGCTAATAGCTTTAGCTAGGGGCGGGGGGGGCTTTTTTGGTCTAGAATCACATGTTTTTTCCACGTTGTTGAACAATTGGTCAAACCCACGTGGTGTGAATGATGCTGCCCGCCGCGGGTTGCATTTTAAGCATTTTTTGGTTTGACAAATAAACGCATGTTTTTCAATATGTTTGAGAAGGGTATAGACTTGGTTATTTTGCGCTTTATAGATCCCATCTTGGCTCCAAGTAGCTGAAAAAAAGGCCCAAGATGGCCCGAACATAAGCCTAACATAGGGCTGCCATAGCCCAAGATAGGTGTTCAATATGGCGCAGTAGATGGTGAATGGAGGCCCACAAGAGGCCCATGTAGGCATTTACAGTAATTGTCACAAAGCCTCTTCAAAGTCAGTGTCTGAAACGAGGTCTTTTCAGATATGGACGTCGCCTACGACGGCCGAATATGGTGGAAGATGGGACGCATATAGTTCGAACATAAAGAGAGATAAAAAGGGTGAAGGGGCTCATAGGGTCACAGAAACGGGGCAGAAACAGCTAGAACCCTAGAGACCTTGCAAACTCTGAACCCAAACATTGCGACGCGAATATCTCCATCAAAAAGAGTCATGCGGTTGAGACATTCAGGACCAGATTCGTTGCATTTGTAACTTTAACACTTCGACCAAGCACCTACCAGTTTCACTATTTCATACTATTTCACTATTATGATGATCTATTAATATCTATTATGGATTTGTGGTCAGGGTGTTTTTCACTCACGACTGACGACTGAGCATGATTGGTGCCTGTTCACGAACGATTTATTGCCTGCGACTTGAGAACCTTTGTGCCAGGACACGTCCCCACTCTCTTCAGAGCGCTTGGGCGAAGGCTTAAGGCGGATGGGGCGCAACAGCTTGAGCCCACGAGATTTAGAGCCTTAGATTGCGTCCATCGGTTCGCTTCGCTGTGCCGAGGAACCCCACCGAAGCTTGTGAGCACCATGGAACAATCCCACTTGTCCGGGAGAATAATATCACTATATATCAATGAAGTGCAAATACATTTTTGTGTCATAGACAACTTCTCTTTTTGCCATAAGACAATGCTCGAACTTGTTGCTGTTGGAATTTTGGCTCAGGAAGCTGTTGGATCTCCAGGTGCCAGGTCTTCAGGAGTGGCTTCCGGAGGACACAGTTGATGAGTTGTGGATGTTACTGTCTACTCAGCTAATTCAAGAGATGTGGAAGATAATTGTGCTTACATGTTACATGACTCAATCAAATGCGCGATGATAACGCTTCGATTCCTTCGGTGTCCAGGAGTCTCCCCTGGTCCCTCTGCAGACTCTCAGTCTGCTTTGGTGCTGGCCCGTGGAGAACCATACCCTTGTGTACAGAGTGAGGCAAACTTCCTGGCATCTGCGCTGGCAACCCCAGGTCGGTGGGAAACAGAATAGAGTGTTAAACGTGTTAGAGTGTTTAGACTGTTTGTTGGGATGACGCATGGTTTCTGATTGCAGGCTGAACTCCTTGTAGGCTGTAAGTGGTTTTAGGTTACAGCGACCTGCAACTAGTCCAACTTTCTGAGTTTGAAGATGCTTGCAACAATTGAGATCTGTCCAAAAACGTCGGAACCAAATTGCTGTTTGTTGGTAGGTTGGTAGGTCGAGCACACACTGAAAACCGATGAGGAAAACCCAAGCCCGATGCCTTTGTATCAAACCGATAAGGTATGTTAGTGGTTAGTGATATTCATCAAACATTGAAAACCGATGAGGAAAACCCAAGCCCGAGATGCCCTGTCCTAATGACCGCTCCCAGAACTCAATTGTACAGAACTGTTTGAGTCTTTCTGAGCTGCAAGGTGCACGGTTCCGACTTCCCCCGCTTCAAGTTCTTTCATTGCATCAATCTCCACTGCAAACCTTGGGCATGCGCTTGTCAACTGCAAGAGGCTTAGCTTGGCTCGCATGGCTCTATCATATCAGAGACTTGTAGAAATAGGTCTGACAGACGTGCCTTGGAAGTCAGATATCATATCATCGATTTAAGCAAAGGCAGTGTTTGGTTCACTTGGGATACTTGAAGTACTTGGATAAGGGAAGCACCTCCAAGGTCGACTGGATTGGAGCATCTATTGTTCCTGGTCAGAATGGCGAGGAGGCACTTTGCTTGTTGCTGGGCCCCTGCGAGGCATACAGCTTTGTTTTGCCTGCTCCCAGCTCTGAACGAAGTGCTGCTCCTGCTGAGCCGGCGGTAGATGGATTGATTTGGAGCTGGTTTCGGGATGAGCAAAACCTGTGTCTCACGACCAACGCCAAAGACCTGGTGGGTGCCTTCCTAAAGCGAGGAATTGATGTTCAGTGCTCTCTCGCCGAGCCGCGGATAGCTCACTGGTTACTGGATCCGGATGACAAGGAGAACATGAGTATAGCAAATTTGGCATCACTTTGTCAGATTACCTTGGAGGGTAACACTCTCCTGGCAGGTTCTGGGAACTCCTCTGTCTCCTCTCTAAGCTTGAGTCCGGTCTTAAGGGCCAGACTGGCAACAGCTTGGCCTGAGGCTTTTGTGGCTTTGCCTTTGTTGGCGGAGCTCTTGCGCAGGTGCAGGGCCGCAGGGATTGCTTGGAGGCTGTTTGGTTCAGATATGTTTGAACTGCTTTTTTTTTTCCATAGAGTTTTCCTTGGCCCAGAAAAGACAATGGTGCCTGAAGTAGCAACCCTAGAGGCTGGGTCGACAACAGCTTTTAGGAAGCTTTTGGTGGATCGAAATGCCCACTGCCACGGTTTTGGCGTGGATGGAACACTTTGGCATTGGATGCGAAACCAGTGACCCCAACCACACACGCAGCCACGCATTGTACAAGATGGCAGCAATCCAGGAGCATGTGAAAAGGGTGGTTGGACGGCAGGTGTTGCTAAGCTCCAGTGAAGATGTTGGCCGAGCTCTCTTCGAAGATTTGCACCTCCCCTTGCCCAAAGGTGCACAGATGCGTCGGAAGGCTAGCGGGCGGCTCTGTTACAAATCTCCACAAGAGCTGCTGAAGCGGTTGCTTCCAAATCCTGTTGTCAGCTTGATCATGGAATACAGGCAATTGGTCCACGCCGTGAAGCGAATCGAGTCCATTCTACGGTCGGCTGAAGCCCCACGTATGGAGCCTCTTTGCCCACTGTGTAGCGGGGCACAGGGCTCAACTGGTCCAGTATTTACTCGACCACGTATACGGACAGAGTTTGTCCAGACAGGCACAGCGACTGGGCGCTTGGCAACTGCAGCCGGTTCAGTTCCACTGATGTGCTTGGAGAATGCCTTTCAAATCAATGAAGTGGTTCGACCATCGCTGCATCAGGAGCTGATGCAACATGGGTGACAAAGACTTGCTTGAAGCACCTGTTTCTTCTCTACTTCGTTCATTTTCGTTCCATTTGTTGAAGCTAATTTTCTAGAGAAAAAAGGGTGAATGAAGTAGTATGAGGACACCTTGGCCTTCCGAGTGCTGAGGCCCGACTTGCAATGTGCAGGGGCTAGAGTTTTTGTTGCTTGTGCCTCTGAAGCACCTCCCAAGCAGCGCTTATTAAGAGAAGGGGTCATCGAGGACGTGTCTTCAAGCTTTTGCGACCAGTTGCTGCCTGACACCGACACATCTGTAGCACAATACTGGGCCTCTCGCGGTTGGCACATCTACAATGATCCTTCGTGGGCCTCCGCTGTGCGACAGGTCTTAATTCGTCATGGTAGCTCGGTGCTATCATATCCTGCTGATCAGGTATGGCGCTTAGCAGCAGCTGTCGACGTTGGGGATGAGTCCGCCAAAATTCAGGCACGGATTTGTGTCTACTTATGTAGATATCTTAGATCACCTCCCTAGTGGCGAAAGTGTGTTTCTCTTGTAATTATTTATGCAGTAGTTGGAATATTGATGAATATAATGTTTTCACCGCGGCCAGGTAAATCCACGACAGCTCTTGTGCGCGGAGCCTGGGCATGTTCTCTTAAGCCTGGACTATTCGCAGATTGAAATCCGCCTAATGGCGCACTTCTCTGGTGACCAACGACTACTCAACATCTTGCACCAGGGCGGAGACGTTTTCAAGCAGGTTGCAGCAGGTTGGCTTTCCAAGTCCTGTTCTGACATCTCTCCAGAGGAGCGCAGCGGTGCAAAGCGCATTTGCTACAGCCTCATATATGGCGTGGGCATTAGCAAGTTGGCAGCAGATCTTGGCATCTCCACACCTCAGGCAAGAGAGCTGAAGGCCTCCTTCATGAAGGAATATGCAGGCCGCACCTGAAGACTTGAGGTCAACACATCCCATCAACTTGTTTCAGTTGTTTGACAGTTTGCTGATGTTTCTTGCTCCATCGAAATCAATTCAACTCACATTCCAACTTGATTCGAACCATTGCCTTAAAACGAACGACTGGGAAATGGTCTTGCTGCAGGTGTTGCCTCCTGGATCACCACTTGTACGGAACAAGCTCGCCAGCAGGGCTTCGTGGAGACCGTGCACGGTCGCCGGCGCTTCCTGCCAGGCCTCGCGGCCGCCTCGGCCGCTGAGCGAGCGCATGCGGAGCGCCAGGCAGTGAACACCGCCTGTCAGGCTTCAGCAGCTGATCTGATGAAAGCTGCTGAGCTCGAAATCAGATTGTTATCAAGTGGATTGAGGTTTGGATTGATGTCAATGGATTTCATGAGGTTTGGATCACCATTGATGTCCCCCATCATTCCCCATCAGAAGATGTATTGGACACAGTGCCGATCTATTTGGGGGGCCACTAGAACAGGTGAAACGATAGGTGAAACGATCCATTTGTTTAGGTTTTGTTCAGCACTTGAAGCACGTGACCGAATATGTCGTATTTTGAATTATGAATTGATGCAAATGGTAAATACAGGAAACCATGGAACAAAATTGCCCATGGCCCATAGCAGTGTTCGAGTTGGGACATGTTGGGAGGTCACATTGTGCCTAGGCTGCCATGATCGGCATTCACAATCGCCTGAAGCAAATGCGTAGCCATGCGTCAGATGGACGATGTCGTTTGGTCGGGCGGATTCTCCTGCAAATCCACGATGAGTTGATGATCGAAGTGGAAGAGTCACAGCTCAGGGAAGTGCGAGAAGTCGTGGTGTCTGAGATGATTCGGGCAGGTGATCTGAAAGTGCCGCTTCAGGTACGCTGGAAAGTTGGAAGAACATGGGGCAACTTGGAATCTTGAGGTGGTCGAGATTGCTTTGCAAAGTAATTGAACGGACTGGACGATGTCAATGTCTGACCGCATAATTGACGTGCACGAAGTCCTGATTGTTTGTTCCTTTGTTCAGCTAACAAAGATCTGTGGGATGGAGGTAGAACGAGGCTTGGCTACCTCATGAAATGAGCGGGTGTTTCATGGACAGGTCGGTCTCTTTAGAGTGGTAAGTTGCCTGTAGTTTGACGCTTTCATCCCTGAATCTTCGCAGTTGGCAATCCGAATTGGCAAGTGACTGACTAGCAAGTGGTCGCCAATCACTGCCCAGTGTTGTTTAATTTCACGGCACAGTGGCGATGTGCGCATTTGCAAAAAAAAAAAGCAGTACTGGGCACCAGCAGAATGATGGATGGGAAACTGCCTCTTTATGACGGGGAGGCTTTGTGTGCCAACTCTGGATTCAGAATTGAATAGGTATAGGTCTAGGTTCTCGTTAACACTTACCTTTGACACTGTGTTAGAAGGGTTCTTTTTCAAGCCGGGACCTCAAACATGACCTGCCCCTGCGGCCCGACCCTCGCGTATGTTCTGAGTCAGTGAGAAAAAACACCGGAGCGCCCAGCAGGACAGAACACTGGCTATGCCCTTTGTTACTAGTAGATACTAGTAGCTTCTTGTTCCTAGTAGTAAGGCCAAGAGCTACTAGTAGCGTCCTTGCTGCTAGTAGCGATGCCCTTTGTTACTAGTAGCGTCCTTGCTACTTGAGGTCTCGGGAACTTGAGCCATTGGCCTGATCATGCCCTTGGCCTCGAAGGCCTTCGGCGCTTCGAGGCAACTGGGAGGGTTTTCTCAAAATGCTGGAAGCTTGAAGAGGTGTTTGATCCAGGCGTTTGTTAAAGAACCGATTTTTGAAACGCGGTCAAGGAACCGATTGGACAGCAAGAGTTGTTGTAGACACAAACGTTTGGAGGATGACTTTGCCATCTACCAGGCCCAGAGATCGACTGTGAAAATTGAAGAGGGTGCCAATGTTTCAAGTCTGCTAGGGCCAGCGGGCCAGGGATTGTTTTCTAATAGATAGCCAAGCCGAAGGAAGACTAGCTATTTCTAGCTCTTGACGCTCTTGCAACAGTCCTCTACGGGCATGGGCCCCATAAACTCCAGGATCCATCATCGGTGGCTGAATGCTTCAGGAACTGAATGTCGAGGAGGATGTGGAGGAGCAAACAACCTGTTGGATCCTCCAAGATGCAGACGAGGCCGGGCCGGTTCATGGCCAATCCTGTTGAGCCCATTTTTGCAGCACCAGGCTTGACAAAGCTTTTGAGCTTGGCCAGTTGGCTTGTCATGTATGACATTGTATGACAAGGGAAAAGTCATGAAGAAACTATAAGAAACTGTACAGCTCAATTGCAATTTACTATGTGCATCATGGATTTATAATCAGTTAACTACATAGAATTATATTATGATATTTAAAAACACATGGGGTGGATGCGGTGTTCATCGTTATTCCATCCAGGATGATGTCAACTTGGCTGCAAGGGCGAGCAGCGCAGGCACCAGTTCTGAGAGGGGGCCTTTGTTCTGCTTGTAATAATAAAGCCTTTGGCGTTTACTTGCGAGGATTCTTGTTTAGAGTCTAAAAGCATTTCACATTCAAAGAGTTGATGGTAGTTCACTGTCATTGCTCTAAAGATGTCCTGAAAAGCAGCTTGGAATGCTTCTTGGGTGGCACGGCCAAAGATTGGCTTTGGATGGTTGGTGTTGATAGAAGCCCGTTTTTTTTTTGCCAATGATTGTATGTGCCAAAGGATACCTCATTTGCCCTTATTCAACTATGAGGCCTTGCATAACAACATGGCTCAGTCACATGTTCCTGATTTGTTTAAGGCCCAGTTAGGGAGAACAATGAGATTAAACTATTGATATGCCATAATGCTATAAGCGAAAAGTTTTGCTTATTTTTGTTTCTGGTTAATTTTGTGGCAGCAACGCACATCTCAGCTTGTGGAAAAGGAGATCTTCACAGGCAAAGGCCTTCATCTATGCGACAGCCTCAGTTGTCAGGGACAATCTGGACACGTGTAGCGAATTCTTCATACATGGTTCACGTGGCCTGGCCTGGCAACTAAAAAGCTGGATTCAACAACAAGCACAAATATTATATATCCACAATTATGCACATAACTATAATACATAGGCAACTTGAACACTTTGTACCAGGTTATTTTTTTGAGGTTCTGAGATAGTGGGCGTCACAAGTTGAATGATCAATTCCTGTATCTGGTTTCAAAGTTGAAGAGGATTTGAGAGGCCTTCGCAACGAGTGAGGGACGACCACAGCTGTCGAAACCAGTTAAAACATCTGGGCATGAAGGCATATGTTCAACCATTGGTGCTCAAAGTGAAAGCTGTGGTCCCAGGTTGACACAATACACAGTTTCTGGCCTTTGACATCACTCCTTTTTCCCAGCGGGCCGTGCAGAGCACTTCCGTTGATGTCAGCCGCGGGACCATCGCTGTCGTAGCGAATCTTCCAGGCCCGACTTGCCCAACCTCATGAAGTCTCGGCCCAGAGCTGCTCGACTGCAGCGAGCACTCGAAGCAAGGAGAGAATCCATTCGAGCGAGAATCAAGTAACTATTGTATGCTATTGTAATTTATTGAATATGAAGACAAAGGATATTAAATGATTTAAGAGTACACTCATGTAATTATTAGGAGTACACTCATGTAATTACACTCTAGGCGGCTGACATAGAAGTCGTGAGGTGGATGTCATGACCATCCATAGCCCCTGAGAATACTAGTACTCCTGGAGTTTCACTGTCTCAAGGGTTCGGTTTGGACTCTTGATTGGGCAAGGACAGGAAAGACTCAACTGCTGTTTGCTTTATTGTGCCTTAATTGGCATTCAGATCAAGCTGTACTCCAGGCTGCTCTGGAAGTTGACAGAGTTTTCCCCTCGCCTCAAATAGTGTTTCCAATTGGCTAGATTTGATATTGGGGATGAGATGCTCAGATGCAGTGCCCAGGTGGGATTGGACAAGATCACCAAAGCAGGTGCGCTGCTGAAGGGATCATTCAGCACAATTTGAATGCTTTTTGATGCTTCAGTGAAAATCACATGCCAACAGCAGATGTTCACAGTCAAGTTCTGAAGATGTTGGCTGAGCAGTCATGTCAAGCCTTCTCCAATCTTCCCTGTCCTTTGAGGCGAACATCTGATTTTGCCTCGCTTTTTTGTGGGTCTCATGCTTCCTTAACTCAAGGTGAAGGGATGGACGCAGCCGTGGCGCCCTCAGATTGCATTGGGTTTCTCTTGGGCATTTTGCTGTGGAACTGCGCGTGGGTTCTTTTCTGCGTCGTAACATGCTGCGGAGGCATAGCATACCGTATCATACTGGTCCCACTACTAACGCCCACCAATTGCAAAAGCTGAGCTTGTTTGGTGCGAACCATGCGGACCGCGCTCGCCAACACGCCAGGCACCGAAGGGTTCCGATCCGGCAGGTCCGATCTGGCTGACAGAAAAAAAACTGTTTGAGGAAACGTCATGAAACTTGAACACGACACGACACAGTGGTTTGATTGTGGCTTCATGTGGCTTCTGAAAAACAGTTGAGGAAGCAACTTAGGGCTTTCCTCGCACCAGTCTCAACTCTACAAAAGCAAGCGTGTTGGGAAGGTGAAGAAGTTGAGGATGCCCAGGACAGCAGAAACAAGTGCGTTGCAGGATTCAGTGCGGATTGGAAAGCAAATAACTATTTGTTGGATGCAGGCTGCTGAGCGTTGGAAAGACTCTTCTACCCTTGATGTTTAACACCTAGTCGCGTTGGGAAGATCCCTTGTGCTTGCAAACCGGCCGAGTAGCGCAGGGCGAGTTGGACACACTACTGGCAGAGTGCCAAAGGCGTGTGTGTTCTACATGGGGCTATGTATTTTTTATGCAGTACAGACATGAGATCACATGAGGGGATCAGCTTCACAGAGTGGTAGTACTATGCAATTAGTACCCAAATGAGAAGACTATGCCATGCCCTCCTTGGTTGAAAGCCAGCAAGTAGCACTGATTCAGCTGTTGGATTGCCAACCCTGGGTATTTGCATAAAGCTTTTTAGACTTGTCCTTCCAAGGATGAGTGCTGGAATGTGTGACTTCTGAACGGGTCATTTGTATAGTTTGTATGCATTGTGTCTTGGTGGAGCAATGTGGCAATAGATGGCTTGAATCCACTATGAACGAGACCGTTCATGTCCAAATGAATGCCACCCTTGAATGTTAATTGCTGGCCACAGTTTTTTGATTTCACCCCAGCATCGAAGATGCATAGAACTGCTTGAGGATATTGAATGCAGATGTCATTCCATCGTTCCAATACAATGGGCCCACACCCATTCTGTACATAGATAAATTGATAGCAAATTGATATCAAAAAATAAAAATATAAAAAAGCTAAAACACGAATATAAAATAAGATGGGATCCACGAACCCGAATGCAAACATGTCCTCGGAAACAAACGCCCAAACTATTTGCCACTCTTGTAGGAGACTTCTGAGGCCACAGCTCCCAGAAACTACGTCTCGTACTACAAATGTATAATAAAAACTATTAATTCTATAATTCCTAGAATCTATTTATCATATTTATATTTGTATTATTAAGTAATTAATTCTGAGGCCATAATTCTTAGAAAATTTGCTATCGTAGAAATTATTCTACGGGATATGTTATATTTAATTTGTTTTGAATTTATTTTTAGAAATTATTTTTAATATAATATTTATAATTGTTTTTTTTGAAGGATATTTTTTATTGGATATTTATTTGTGTATTTATAGAATAATTTAATATAATATTTTTATGAAATATAATTTCGGATAAATTTATTATATATATATCTATATTGAATGTTTTTATGGGATGATAATATATTTTTATAGAAGATATTATTTAAAATATTTTGCGAGGGTTTTAATGTCGAGAGCCTTGGATGATATGATCGTGGGTTTCGTGAATGTTTTTTTCGTATTAATTTTGTTTCGTAAAAGATTTGCGAATATTTTGTTTTTTTTTGTATGTTTGTAGTTGGGGATTTTATTATATTTGTTTGGATAAAAAAATTGTAATTTATAAAATATTGGGATTATTTCGCGAAAATTTAACGAAGGTTTCGGTGGATGAATTGGTTTTAAAGGAATTCTATAATTTATGTTATTTTTACAAATTTAAAGAAAAACATTTTTTTTAAATAATAGAATAATTTATAAAGAAGGTATAGATATCTTCGGTTTGAATGATAGCATTGTATTATGGGTAAATATGGGGAAAAATATGATGAAGAATGACCATTTTAATAAACACAAATATTGGACAACCACTATATTATTGAACGAAATATATTGTTGTAAGATTTTTTTGATATTATTTTGAATAGATATATATAATATGTATTCCGAATAATTTTTTTATTATATATTTGTTATTTAATGAATTTATTATATATTGTGATGATATTTTATTTTTGATATACAATAATGTAAATGATATTTAAAAAAATATTATCGAAGATTTATGTTTTGAATATGGATGTTATTAAAATATATTATATTGACATTTTGCGCTTTGATGATTTCGTCGGTTATATATAAATAGAATTTGATTAGATACGGTTTTTTCGATTTATTTGAAATTGATTAAATGATTTGAATAGGTTAATTGATTTAGTGTTCGATGGGCGTTTTGGATCGGTAATTAAAATTTCCCGGAATTATCCATGAATTTATTTTCTTCATTAAGGAAATAAATTTAGAAATTGGGGGAGAAAAATCATATTTAATTCCTTGGTTGATTTATATTTTTTTGGTTTATTTTTATAAATATATTGAAATAATTTGATAATATATAATAATAAAAGAAAATGATTTGGGTAAATAATCAAACCTAGATAAACCTTTTAACGAACGTAATATTTCTAAAGAATCTGATTAGATGCCATCAATTTTTTTTCCGGGATGTAGTTTTAAGTGATTGATGGCATTTCCGAAATAGAGATCATAAATTGATGGCATATTAAAGGTGTTTTGCGAATACCATCATGATTCCCTATATATGAGGTGGGATTAAAATAATTGTAGACTACCTTAGTTAGGAGAGGTCAATATGAATGGCTTAGGGTGAGGATGTATTGGAAATCGATAAAATTCCCCCCAAAATCGATAATCTATGTATGATGATATTTATTATCATTCCTGACAGATCCTTGCAATACCTGTTGCATGTCGAATAAAAGCCCCATTGACAATACCCTAGTGGGCGGCTTCAACCAAATAATCTGGAAGATTTTTGTTTTTTTTAAATGTTTCTGCTCTGCAGCAATTTCTTGCTTCATCTGGCTTCTATGTGGGCACTACGCCGATAAGGAAATCGATAATTCGCCGATAACCGTCTGGATATATTTTCAACTTTCATAAACACTTTGCCAGAGCCTGCTGACAAGACAACTAAATTATTTATCGAGGACATTAGTCTAGCATTTCTTTTTGAGAATTTATATATTAATATTTTACATCCCAATAAATAGAAGGCCGATAAAGATTAAGATGGAAATAGATATCCCAATTTTCACAAAATCACTCGAGAATGCAATGCCTTTGTCCGCTGCTGACAAACGAGCTGTGAATAAATTTGTCATCCATTGCTTCTAATTTCAATGAATAGGTAATTCCGTTTCATCCATAATGTAAATGCGATTGCCAAAAGCATCTGGTTGAACAAAAAATTGAAAACCGATAAGATCTCTCCCAAAAACGATAATGATAATCAATATCCTTATCATAAATAATTGATTTTGACCGTGGTTCATCTATTTATTAAACAATTTTATTGTAAAAATTCATGGAATAACGGATATTTGGATATGATATATATATATGATATTTGATTAGGTATATATATATTTATAATATATGGTTATGCGAAATACAATATATTTTTATCAATAATTTTTCTATATTATTTTTTTAAAGATATTTCGGATTAATATAATGGATTTATTCGATTTATAATATTGGATGAATAAGAAAGGATTTGGAATTCGATTTTAGCCTTTATTTATTAGCATATAATATGGAATTTGTAAATGAACGAAATATATAATATTACATAATCTTAATTTTATTAATTAATTTTTGTAAATATATATTATATTGTTACCAAAATCATTAATTATGTTTCATTTGGATAAATCGATTGGAATTTGTTATGGATTTGTTTAAATTTTGTTGGTAATTGGATTCTATGGTATGAATGGGGTGTGAAATAGGATATTGTGGAATATATCGATTGATTACGATTATAAATATTTTGATAGAATAATAGATATGATTGATAGAGCCGATTTAAATATAGAATTGAATATTTGGATATTTTTGGCATCTATATTCCTCTGTCCGCAGGAAATCAAACAATTTCGATATTGTATTATTTTGGTATATTGATTATTCTTAAAACATATTTAGAATGGATATCGAATGATGGTTCCATTGTCCCAGTGTTGAATCGAAACATATACATGTTCTGATTCGTTTCGCACATATAAATGGCAATCTTTTGGTGTCGCCCCATAGGGCTCTTGGCCGACCTTTCGATTTTCCTGGCTACGGTCTTTACCTGATCGGCTTTTGTTGGTATGATTCACCAGAGAAATTTCGATTTTTGATCAAAGTTTTTTGTTCCATAGCCGCGGCTGTTGCTCGCTCCAGAAGCATCCATAGGGACAAATTGTATAGCCCAATACGGATATAAAAATATCCAAGCAAGAAGAAAATGATATTGATATTATGATATCGATGGATTTTGCAATTTTATCGATTTATATATATTACTATATGTGCAATTGGATGCAAATCCCAACACCATTGAGAATTAAAATATGTTGATAATAATATATGATTGTTTTATATTTTGATTTCCAAAATTTGCAATATATGAATAGATATTGTTTAAATATCATTCTTCAAAAGAATTGAGAAAATCATAAGATATTTAAATTTAGTAATTATATATATATATGATTCATTCAAAATAGATCATTTTTAATATATAGAATTCTATAATATAGATAAATATCAAAAGCAATTTTCATCGATGATCTCAACAAGAAATCATTATATATAGCATATTATTATCTCAAAAGCTATTAGATTTTTAATATCTGTAATTTCCGATTTCCGAAATGAAAAATAGAGCAATCATTTTCCAAATAATATCTATAATAATTATTATCATATATACCTATATTTAATATTTATGTATTATATTTATCTCATTTATGCTAGCGGAATTTTTACCGCCCAGAAAAACATCCAGAAAAACATGGATGTTTTGGAGATGGACGACTTCAGCACAGTGCCTCGATTCCGAGGGTTCAGATGTCATTCGGTTCAAATTACACATGCATACAGAAGAAACCCTTCTACGTTGCTACACAATGCGAGCGACTGAGAGTGGGGTGGGGGTTGGGGTGGGGAAGGGTGGGGTGGGGTGGGATGTTAACGTTCGGTTCAAATTACACATTCATACAGAAGAAACCCTTCTACGTGGTGTAATTGAAGAGGGAAACCACCAACCAATGGTTAGACGGTAGACTGGTCGATTTCTTCCATCCCTATTCATACACACGATAGAATTACAGTACCAATATATTATATTAATATATTATGATCATTTCCCTACAGATCAAAGACCTTCATTTTACTGATCCTGTCCATGAATCATGTTTCATCAACGGTCTGAATGGCCCGGGGGACTCTTTTTTCAAATAGGTTCATCTGTGGAAACGTGACAAAACATAATTTTTCCAAAATGTGGTCAAAATTCAAAAAACGAACGTGCCGATGGGGACCCCTTTTTGCCAAGAAAATGCTGTAAGGGTTGCACAACGCAAAAAAAAACGACATTTTTTTGAACCCTTTTTTCTTTCTCAAAAATCAGCTGTCGCTGCAGCGAAACAGAGAAAAATACAAAAATCGTGGGGCGGTAATAATTCCGCCGGGTTTATGTATCTATAAAACCGGTATATGTTCAATCGTTATTTTTAATCTCATTACATATCTCGTAACAAATTGCCGTCCTTTTTCTCCTCCTTCAAATCTCAATTACAAGATAACAATGTTGCCGGTCGGACTTTAATCACCAATTCCGGATCGTAATATATCCCACCTCCGGATAGTAGTGTTCCCCGCCGGACCTCGACTGCCAATTCCGGATAGCAATACAACCACACAACACACAATCACAAATATACAAATACAACATATTATCACAAACACACAATCATAGATATACAACGTCACACAACCACAAAACACACAACTACAACACACAACCGCAAAAACACATTTACAACACACAACCACAATCACAACCTACAACCCGAACACCCACAAATAAAATCAAGATCCACAAAACCCAACCCCCTCAATATATTCCTCATAATGATATGAAGATAAATGATTGAAATATCATGATGGGGATCATTCGACATAGAATTTTTCTAGGATCGATATTTTCTATATCCTTTTATTTTGTGTCTTTAAAGAATTCCATCTAATTACCTCCATATTAGTTTTTTCTATTTATTATGATTGGTATTTTTATCAAAATTTTGTTTCTTTGATATAGAATATATATTTTTAGTATTTTCAGTATTGTTTAATCTTCTTAATTATATTGTTGAAAAATAATTGAAATATAATCAAATATATAATCAAAAATCATATTCTTGCATAATTAAGTTCAATATAATACGATATATATATATATATATCGATATTATACAAGCGAAAACGTATATGCGATATTCAAAACATGCTCCTTACATTGCCATAATATCATTCCTCAAGGATCCCTATCGGTCTAGACAATCCCAATCAAAAAAGGTTTTCCAACAATCTTTCAAAAAATGGAAGATTCTGTGGAATTCTTATGCGGGATTCCCAGGGCAATATATAAAGAAATTCTTCTGATATCAACAAATCATTGCATCTCGCGATATCGTTTTAGAATGGTTTTATGCTATCCGAAGAGGCGATCGAATATAGATTTCCCATATTTTTCGTCTCCAAAATGAAGCTCTCCAGGAATATATTTCTCACAGAAGGGGAATCAAATGTGGATTGACGAAAACCCATACATGTTGCTAAAGATCTTAGGGAAAGGAAACAATCTTTTTTAAACAAATCTTTCACCTATGTGTAAGGAATCCAATCAATATATTCATTAATCTTTGATTTTGCAGATTCGATACCTCATATTGATCTATCATGATTTATATTTATCAAAGAAGGATCATTGAGCCTGGGTTGGTGAAACCAAACCTGATTCCGTCCCAGGAGCCTACAACAAAAACATAGTAGGAGAAGGGTATCCCAAAGCAAATTAACTTGTATTATATTTAAAAAAACGTTCAAGCGCAACACAAAGAGTTTGCAAATTCACTATACCAACATCCATTATTGCAAATTTGCTTTGGTTGCTTCTCTATCGAAAACATAGCAAATTCGCCTTGCAAATCCGAGCATTGGAGAAATTCTTTAGGCATATCTTTATCTGTGTTCCTGTCTAATCATGGGTAAAGCCATGTCTATGCGACGTCCTGAAAATTGATATAGTTTATTCATCTATTTGTGGGTTGTGTTTAAAGGCTTGATATTTAAATTTCCTCAAGGGACGAAAGAATATAGAAGGATATTGAAATCTTCAATAATTCTTTCCACAAAAATCCAGAGATTAAGCTTGCTGCAACGTGCAACACCCTCTCCTGGAATTGGAATAGAAATGAATAGATTATTTTTCATGCCATTCTAAATCTAAAATCATTGAATATGTTTGTGCCAAAACAGGCTAACAACTTCATAATCTTTATATTATTGCCAAAAATATCCAAATATCGTTCCTGAAATTTCTCTATCATTGCACACAATTCCATTTAAAAAAAACTAAATCTTCTCATTAAACATAGAGAAATCTTTGAAATTCTTGTGAGGGGCTCCTAGGCCAATACGTGGAGAATTTTCTTTCTGATTAAAATTCATTGCGCAGTGCAACAGCCCAAACAACCGCCTCCAGCAAATAAATATATCTTGGGTTTTCCTTTTTTATCATGGCTCTATATCATCCGAAGAAGCGATCGGCAACAAATTTCTTGAATTTTTATAACCAAAATCATTTTTTTTGGGAATATATTTCTTACAGAAGAACAATCAAATCTAAATTGACAAAAACCTACCCACTTTGCACAAGATCTTGAGGACAGGAATCATTCTTTATTCAAAATCAATACTCTTACAAAAAATTGAACCGATATACATATGGAATTCGACATATTCTTTAATATTCATCGTTTCAGATGTGAAAGATTGAACGCCATATTGATATTCCATGGTTGAATCCACCAGGTAAAATCCATCAAATCTAGGTTGCTTAAAATCTATCCATATTGCACATGGTCCTGAGACGAAAAACCTTTTAATCGATATGCAAAGAACTAAATAAATTAATTGATTTCTATCCATCAAGGAGAGGCCATCAAATCTAGATGAATGTAACCAAATCAAATTCGATCCCAGGAGCCTACAACCAAAGGGTAGCAAGAGAAGGACACCCCAAAAGAAAAATATTCAAATAGAGCCCAAAGAGTATCTGCGTTCACCACCAAAGCACATTCTTACAATTTGCTTTGGTTTTTTTCTCTATTGAACACATATTAAAATTCAAGGATTTTCTTGCAAGGTGCACCCTGCAAATCCTAGGATTAGAGAAGTTCTTTAAATTCATCTTCGTCTGTTTGCCTATCTAGCCATGTGCAAAGCCATTGCCATGTTGCTATTTCGGTGTCCTAAAAATTGTTATTTCTATTTACTTGCTTGTGAGTGGTGCCTAAAGACTTGAAATTTCAATTTCCTCAAGGAACGAGAGAATATCCAAGGAGATGAACATATTCATTAATCCCTTCCACCAATTCCAAACATCATTTTTGCAAGGAGAATATTTTAAAAAATGCAATATGCACGATTCTCTCCTAGAATAATAACGGATATATTTCATCTTTCTATTCAATTTTCGTCAAAAATATACAAATATATTTCCTCAATGATTCCTATCATTCCAGATAATTGCTTTACAAAATCGAAGAATCTAATAATTTCTCTAAATATGGAAGATTCTTTGGAATATTTACGAGGGATTCTTAGGTAAATATATATATATAAAGATTATTCTGATTCTTCTGGTCCTCATGAAAATTATTGTGCAATGCAGCACTAAGCCAACATGTCTCACGATTTCGTTTCGTAATGTTTCTATATCATCCGAAGAGACGATCGATAATAGAATTTTATCTTTCGCAACGAAAAAATATTCTATAGGGATCGTTCCACAACAGAAGAAAATCAAATTCGGAGAACTATAACCTATCCATTATATATATTATCTTCATCGATATTAAAAAGAATTCAATCTTAATCGATATAGAAGGAATTCGACAGATTCATCAATATTCGTCTTTGCAGATTCGATACCTCATATTGAACTATCATGATTTATATTTATCAAAGAAGGATCATTGAGCCTGGGTTGGTGAAACGAAACCTGATTCCGTCCCAGGAGCCTACAACAAAAACACAATAGGAGAAGGGTATCCCAAAGCAAATTAAATTGTATTATATTTAAAAAATGTTCAAGCGCAACACAAAGAGTTTGCAAATTCACTATACCAACATCCATTATTGCAAATTTGCTTTGGTTGCTTCTCTGTCGAAAACATAGCAAATTCGCCTTGCAAATCCGAACATTGGAGAAATTCTTTAGGCAGATCTTCACCTATATTCCTGTCTAATCATGGGTAAAGCCATGTCTATGCTACGTCCTGAGAATTGATATAGTTTATTCATCTATTTGTGGGTGGTGTCTAAAGGTTTGATATTTAAATTTCCTCAAGGGACGAAAGAATATAGAAGGATATTGAAATCTTCAATAATTCTTTCCACACAATTCCAGAGATTAAGCTTGCTGCAACGTGCAACACCCTCTCCTGGAATTGGAATAGAAATGCATAGATTATTTGTCATGCCATTCTAAATCTAAAATCATTGAATATATTTGTGCCAAAATAGGCTAACAACTTCCTGATCTATATATTATTGCCAAAAATATCCAAATATCGTTCCTGAAATTTCTCTATCATTGCACATAATTCCATTTAAATGAATAATAATTAAATCTTCTCATTAAACATAAAGAAATCGTTGAAATTCTTATGAGGAACTCCTAGGCCATTCATTCATTCATCTGCCGGCGAGAGTCTCTGCTCGCCCGTGTTGGGCCGCGTGCTAACACGGATGCTTCTAGGAGCATCATTGGCCATCGAGATGCAAAAGGCTTAGTCGAAATGTGTGGAGATGAGCTTTGCCAGTGTAGCTTGCTGGAGCGTATGCAGGTTCGGCAAGGGAATGCGGTACTCCTGGCAGGTTTGAGCCCATGGTGCCAACCACAACATGTACACCTCCTCATAGAAGGTACGATCCCTGACAAGACGTTGGCAGGGACGATTGTCGTCACATTGCAATCCACTTCCTGAGTTGAAGAGTACTGCACGGTAGTGTCCAGAGGTCGGCTCAGCTCCTGTGTGGAGTATGGCTGCAATCACCTGAAAATCATGCCATGTCACTGAACAGTGGGACACTCCATCAAAGACCGGCAAGGAAATTCGGTTGTGCTCCCACGAAATGGCGTGAGCATGTCGGACACAGAGGGCCGGATACCGTTCCAACTCCACGCATACGAACTGGCTTTGGGACCTCAAGGCGTTCAGAAAAGGTTCCTGCCTGTGCCAAAGGTGTAGCACCTGTTGAAGCGTGGTGTCAGCCTCAGGAAGCGCGCGAAGGACAATCGGGGCAGCAAGAGAACCACTGTCTTCTGTGCTGGTGGCAAGGCGTGTGTCCCAGGCATGTAGGGACAGTGGGTTGTCAGACATGAGATCCTTTTCAAACATCCGGCCTCGGATCCATCCAGCAAATTCACCTGCATCGTGTTGAGCAGATGAAGGATGGGTGTCAAACCACGCACGAAGGTGGTCTGCTAAACATGAACTACTGCATGGAAAGACAGCCTCCCCTGCATGAGTGGTGAACATGCTCAAAATCGGCTGTGTCCATGATCCCCAAGTGTCAGGACGGAGCGCTGACGTCATCAAACTAGTCCAGCATTGAGCTTGCAGAACCGAGTTGATGTAGCACGAATTTCCATCATTCAGCAGGCTCGTAGTCATCATTCCTCTCATGACCTGCGAAGTTGATGGGAAATAGCAACTGCCAATGGTGAGCGCTGCAACGTGCATTGTCTCATCCTCATCAACACTAGCTGTGTAATGCCGTTTCCGGCTAGTTTCAACAACAGGGTGTGAAGTTCCAGTGCTTCTGGGCCCCTCAAACTGATGTCCAGCCGCCAAGGTATGGCAACAGCCGTGTCCTGAGGAATGTTGTCGGGTTTCAACGAACGAAGAGCGGCGAACTTCAAGATCAGATTCGGATTCTGCCCCAGCTGATGGATACGTTGGAGCATTGCACAAATCTCTTCCGACGTCAGAGGAGTCTTCTGATTCGCTTGCAGGGCTTTGGCTTCCGCATTCCATGTGAGGTAATGCCACTTGTTGTCCTCGGTCAAAATGCCCTTTGTTTTCAGCCCCATGACCAACGGATCTTCCTTCTTTGTCAGCTGGAGTTTGCTGGCTCGGTTGATCAGCTCTTGAAAGATCGTCAAAAACATTGTCTGACGTAGCGACATCGTGACGTCTCCGTTTTGCCGTTGTTGGTTCCATTGACGGCCTGTCTCGAGCAAGGTTGGCATGACAGAGCCTCTTCCACATTGAAGGAACATCATCAGGCCACAATCGAGGCTCATCTGGTTCAACAAGTCCTCCTGTCGAAGGGATAAACGGGCCACCATCATGAGCAGGTCGTGGTCCCTGCCATCCGAGGTGCTCGCTGAGGAGCTTGAGTTCCGCTTTCGCGGCTCCCGGCCATGTGTCGTCATTCCACCTGATGACAAGGCTGTCTTCTGGCGTTTGAGAAAGCCATCCGTGCAGGCCTCGAGCAGATCCGTGAAGGATTGATCGTCTCCGGTCTGATGTTCCATCGTGGCGCAATCTCAACTGAAGGTCACGGTTTCGGGCCAGGATCTGTGCAATGCACATGAGGACATCTTTCATAAGATGCAGCTGGCAGCTGGTCTCCAAAGGAGTCATGGATGTACATGCAATCATATCGAATGTCAGGACTCTGCTCACAATCCAAGGTCCAGGCCCAGCACACTGGGCGTTGTGCACGAAGATCATGGATGGAACGAAAGACCTGGTCCGTGACAAATCGAGTGTGAGGCAATTCAGGGAAGTGTGCAAACCAGCTGATCGTATGATCAAACCATCGAAGATGCTGGTGCGGATATGATGTCGGGACATAAAGCAGTGGAAACCAGCAATCAACAAGGTCAATGGTGGAGACTCGCAATACATGTCCAATCAAGCCTGGGTGGCTGGGATCGAAGTACCTGTGCAGCAGAGCGGGCAATGATGGTTCCATGTGATCATCAACTGGATATGGAGGTCCTGCATGAGACCCAAAGTGCAACTTCCGAGCCCAGTCACAGGTGAGAACAGGACAGGAGCTACGCTTGAAGTGGGTGACCAGTGCTTGTTCCATGGTGAAGGAACTGTAGCAATGTCGACAGGTCAAGCTTCCGGGCAACATATCATGTTCAGGAACGAACTCGAAGGCATCCTGTTTCGTGGCTTGATGTTCACGTTTCAAATGAACCCACAAGGCCTTACGACCAATTGTTTCCTGACACAGGGGGCATTCATATTGCTTCAAAGGTGGATGAGGCGGTTCCTGAACAGGAGCTTGGAGCATCTGCTGGATCGTTTTCTGGCGTCCGGGTTTCCGAGTGTCCTGACGGGACCGGTCATGATTGGTCCCTGCAGCATGATCATGATTGAGGTGTTGGTCAAGTCCTGCAGGGGTCAGGAAAGCCATGTGACAGTGCGGGCACTTGTGTAGACAGCTGGTGTTCTTCGAGACTGCAGGTGAGATCACGAGTGCATGATTGTCGAAACTAACAGGTGGGCCAGGGACAGAGGCAGCAGGTGTCTCAGCCACCTGAGGCCGAGGTGTCATGTCGGCATCCGTGTCTTCCAGTCGTTCGTCAGGATCTCCTCTCATCATGACAGGCATCACCGGAAAATGACTAACATCATATGTTTGACCAAGCATGATACTCAGTTGCAAGAGGACTCCACACTGATGCGTGCGAACATTGTTGCAGGACTGTTCACACAGGATGCAACTGCCCTTACCGCTTCCGAGGTTGGCCAAACCATAGACCTGTTCTTTGTGCAAAGGCTCAAAAGACAGCAGTTGGGCATGACAGTCACGGTAGTGCCGGCGAATCGATCGAGCGGCTATGGCACTATGGCAGTAGGCACAATGGTTGGACAGTTCCTTCATCAAGGCCTTGTTGAGGAGAAGGCCAGGAATGCTTTTGTATCTGAGATGCATACGAAGGTCAGGTCGATCACAAATGGGCACAATCTGGTCCTGCAAGGCATTAAAATGCAAACAAACGCGTTTGTTGATGTGATCACGAAGTCGAAAGAAATCAGTGAATCGTTTGTGGCAATGTCTGCAAGTTGGGTGCCCATTAGTGGTGTCCCGAAGAGGATTATAAAGATCTTCTTGAGTGCATGGGATTTGATGATATTCCCTTAGGTGACGCTTGTACGGACCTGCCTGTGTGAATGCTCGATGGCATTCATGGCATCTGAGTACCGGAACCTGGGTACACGGATCAGTGTGTGATGACGGAAATGGAATGGAGGCTTCAGGATAATCTGGGACATGGACTCCTGCATCACTAGGCATGGTCGACATGGCTGATGCTCGAAGGCAAGACCGGCGGTGACTCAGGGAATTAATCAAACGATCAAAGTGTCGTTGAAGTATGTGCCATGGTGGAGACAAGCCAAGACTTTGGAAGAATTCTTGAGTTGGTATACGTGTGAGATGAACAGGTGCATGTGCCATCGAACCTAGGTGTTTATTGATCATGCCAATGATGGTGCTACTGCCATGTTGTGTGAGGCCCATTTCAAACACCCCGTAAAGGACCGTGGGGAGAACACACTGACGGTACAATTTGATCCTAGTCTGCATGGGATGGTGCTTGTCTAGGAGCCACCTCCGCAGGATTCGAAAGCATGTTTGGGCTGCAGTGAGTCTGCGTTTAGTTGTATCGACTTCCCATGCCCTATACGAGATGATGACTCCAAGATAGGTCGTTTTGGCAACCAGCGGCACTGTGATAGCCATGTCAGGCAGTCGAAGCATTGGGCCATTGGCCGTGCGACTAATCCATCTTTTCTGGAACGAAGGAAGGGCCTTCCCAACGAGTCGAATCATTGCGAAGCTCTTATGAGGATTGATCTTCAGTCCATAGGCGCCAAACACCCTCATCAGGAAGGATAGGTCGTGCATAGCGCGAAGTCCATCTGCAGGTGATCGGACAATCCAGCGCATGTGAAAATCGTCTGCATACACTACCAGGTGGTTTAAGATCCAGTCGTGGTCGTACTGAGCTAATAAGTCGTGGAGTATGATATACATCGTAAGGTTCCAAAAGAGCGGAGCATCCTTTGATCCTTGTTGAATGCCACCAGTGGCCTGGATTTTTCCTACAACTTCCTTAAAGGGAATGTAGTAGGTGTGGGGGGTCAACCACGAGTGTACTAACGATTGGAGGTCACTTGAGACCTCAAAGGCATGGAGAGCCCTGGATACCAACTGTCTGCTGACAGTATCAAATGCCTTTTCCATATCCAACGAAATTTGGAGGCCTCCCCAAAGACCTGCTTTGTCATCGTCTTTCCGATGAGCAGTGCAAAGCTCTCTCACCTGTCTGCAGTGATGGGACACCGTCAGAAGACACTCACGTGTTCCTCGGTGAGGCATGTACGCGTACATGGGCATCTGACAGAGAGGACCATGGGCCTGTTCAAGCAACAATCGACAATGAATGCTGGACATGACCTTATGCATCGGGTGTTGAAGACAGATCGGGCGGAGTGCGGCTGGTTGATTTGGGGTTTTGTTGGGTTTAGCAAGAAGGTGAAGCCATCCTGCTGACCAATGTGACGGTGGTAGACTCTGGCTTTGGCACCATGCATGTCTGATACATGAAAACATCACGGGTGTCAAAATGCTTGCGAAATGTCTCCAAATCAGAGCAGGAAAACCGTCAGGGGCCAGTGCTTTCGTCACTGGAAGGTGTTGAAGTTCATGTAGAACATCTGCCTCAGTGAATGGCAATCGAGTCAGAGCCGGAGGGATCATGATGGGTGCATGAGGGTCCGTGAACAAGTCCTGAAAATATTGAGTCAGGCGCTCAAGTTCTTGGGCTTGGGACAGTGGTGCCCCATGCATATCAAACATCTGAATCCGCCTGAGTGCTTAGGGCACAGGGTACGAATCCGCTTATACCAGTCATGCAATTTGTTCTGAAGAACCAGGGGGACACTTTCAGCAAGAAAGGCATCTAAGCGGTGCTTGCGGTTTTGTCTGCTTTGACGTCTGATGACTTTATGGAGCTTGTCGAATCGAATGACACAAGACCAACCCTGAAACACGGCCTGCATGGAGGTTGAACGAAGACGTAGTAATTGCCGTCTGGCATACCACATTTGAGCAGCCAAAGATTTGACCTGAGAGCACATGGGTCGAAATCGGCTCACTCGGGGGAAGTGGTTCTGACACAGCTGTCTGATTTGCTGTTCAACCTGGATGCATGTGGAGAGGGATCAACCGAATTAGATTCAGTGGTGATAGTGCAAACTGTGTTCATGACTTCAGTTTCGAAGGTGAGCCAGTTCTCAGTCTGTGACTGATATTCAAGCCTCAGTCGATGGCGGTCGATCGAATTAATCGGTGGTTGCTGACGGGGAGGTGCAAACCATTTTGGTAAGGACATGACAAGTGGATGATGGACAGGTGCACTGCTGCCAGTCGTTCGTTCGAACTGGGTCAGTACCTGTGCTCGATGTTTAGTCCATTGGACTTGGTGTCGACGAACGAACATAAAGTCGATTCGACTAGAGTGGTCCCCGTGCTGGAAGGTTGGTTTCCACTGATGTTGACAATGAACAGCAACCAGGTCCAAATCACGAACCAGGGTTTGAAAGTCCTGCTTATCACATTGAGAAGCCATGCCATACTTGGGGTCACGTGAATGCACATGAGGTGCGTCAGCGGTCAGGGGTGTGTTGCAATCACCTGCAAGCAACAACATGTGACTCTTGGGAACATGAAGAATACATTGACGGATGGCTTCAAAGACCTGAAGTCTATCATGTAGAAGGATTTGACGTTCCTTCAATGAACTCCATGAGTGCTGATAAACACAAATGATATCGTGGATGCGGGATAGATGTAATCGAACATGGATGAGCCGGCCTGGGCACAATTCACTCCAAGCAAGTTGATCCGGACGCAGCAGTCGTCGGCGGATCATGCAAAGAACAGTGGCTCGATGGCCATGGGAATGTAGCATGTACCAGTCACCAGAGACCCATTGATTGCTGAATCGCCAGCCAGTTTCTTGCAGGACAGCAACATCATACGAAGTCTGAGTGAGCCAAGTCACCCATTCATCCAGCAGGAGCCCGTTAGAGGCGTTCCAACAAAATATATTCAAGGAGTCTGTTGTCCGGGTCATCGAGGTGGTGGATCCCACCTTCATAGCTGGGATATTGGATTCGTGAGCCAGCTGTTGTCGAATCCGGAAAGGGATGTTGGAATACCAGAAATCCTTTCCACGATATTGGGTGCATCCGTACTTGTATGCTCGTTTGCATGCTCGATGAAAGCTCCTCTTGATTCTCTTGCATCTGGATGGATCCACAATTAGGCCGTAGCCTGATGTCGCCCAAACCTCGTGGATTTTCATGTCAGGCCGCTTGTGAATCGGCAGGTCGATGACACTCTCACCACCAAGCGAGGTCTTGGTGGTAACCCTCGCGCCAGGCATGGATTGACCATCTTGAATAGTAGATGGAAGGGGTACCATACCCCCAGGATTTGGGACCTGGTGTCTCAGCTGTACAAATATCAAAATCAATAGCAGCCAGCAAATCTTCATTGAAGGATTCCAGAACAGTCGTGATCCCAGAAAGGAGATGGAGACATGTGCACGGAGAGGTACGAGAAATGGCTGCCGGGCTTGAAGCTGAGATGGCGCTTACTCCTAGGCCAATACATATAGAAATTCTTTTAATTCTGATAAAAATCATTGCACAATACAACAGCCCAAACAACCACCTCCATCTCGTGATTTCGTTTTGGAATAGCTTTATAACATCCGAAGAAATGATCGATAATAAATTTATAGAATTTTTCATAATTAAAATCATTCTTCAAAAGAATATATTTTTCACAGAAGGACAATCAAATTTGAATTAATTAAAATCTATCCATTTTGCACAAGATCTTAACGAAAGGAAATGATTTTAAAAAAATGATATAGTCGATAAAGATATAAATATGGAACCCAATTAATCCCTGTTTTAATAGGAAAAGGCCATATTTTAGGTGGTTGATAGTCCAAAATAGAGATCATTCAGGTTTTAAATATATATAGAATTCGATATTTTAATCTTTATATATTTAATAGATTCAATTCCATATTAATATTCCATAATTAAATCCATACTTAGGTTGATTTAAAAATCCACCCCCCAAAATGCACAAGGTCTTAAAGAAAGATTATAATTCCCAATATTAAAAAAAAATACTAATCAAATTCATTCATATTTGTCTTTGCAGATTCATCAATATATTAATACAATAATTATTAAAAAATTATTTTGAAATATAAAAACCTAAAGAAAAATATCATATAATTCATATACAAAGAAATTAATCAATTAATTTGTATTCATCAAAAAAAAATTATCAAATCGAAGAGAATATAATCAAACCAAATTCAATGTTGTTTTTAATATGTTAAAAATTGTAATTGTTAATAATACCTAAAGATTAAAATTATAAATTTTCTCAATTAATTATATGCAAAATCCTATCATTTCTCAATAATTACTATTATTCCAAATAATTCTATAAATAATAATAATTCGATTAATTCAATAATTTCCCTAAATAAAATAATATCATTTCATAATAAATTATATAATCCGATGAAATATTCAATAATAATAATTTATATATTTAATATTTAAATATATATATATATATATCGCTATAAAGATCGTTTCGATTATAGAAGACTTATAGATTTAAAGAAATAAATCCTATCCATTTTATACACAATCTTCAATTTTCTATATCTATTTATTTCGACTCCCTATTCATAGCACCGGCACCCCTTAAATAGTTAAAACGATTGTGGTTCCTGCTCAAAGCATCGAGCTTCACTTTGAAAGCCATTGCCGCTGTGTTTGTGTGATTGGGGGCGAGCAGAATTTGATTTGGGTGACCGCTGGTTGTTCGAGTTTGATTCTTTTGATCAGCTTTGCCTGGACTGCATGGACACATCATCTGCCCCATCATCGTCGAGGTCATCGCATCATTTGCAGGCCTTTCCCTGGCCAGGTGTTGAGAATCTAAGCGATACGGCAGCGAAGCGATGTCGCCTTTGTGCAAACACCAAGACGTGTTGAGAAAGCATCGAGAAAATGGGTGTTGAATATTGTTGAATATGATTGTTAAGAATATACTTGTCAAATTCAGTTTGTCGAGTTGTTTGTGCGTCCACGATTGATGCTATATCCCCATCCCCAAGATATCTACAGGTTGATACCTGTAGTATTTTTGAGGTTTGCTTTGCAAACCAAGAACCGCTCTGAAAATCAAGTCCACGACTTTCGCCATAGCCCGTTGTTGCCATTTCGAATTGAAAGCACATTGCGGCCCACGGTGGACCTTTCTTCGTCTTCGTCCTCCTCCCATGACCGTGGCTTCCAGCCTGCCAGCTTGCTTTCCACTTTTTCTTCTTGCCTTGGGGCATCTGTCTTCTTTGAACCAAAAAAGTATTTCAGCTTTGCTTTCTCTTTATCCTCCAGCTGTGGTGCGAAGCCCCTTTGTATCAGCACAGCATATGCTGCTTCTTTGGCTCCGGACCCACCTCTGGGATGTGCAGCTATATCCTTCAACCGCTGCCCTTCTGGCGGAATCAGTGGAGTCTGTGGAACCGATGGAGGTGTCACGGCACGGGCACGTTTGACCATGGGAATGGGAACACTTGGAGTGCGACTGTGGCAGGGTGTGGCAACGCGTTTCTTGGCAAATGGATTCTTGGACTTGTGGTTTTCCACAGGCTCCGGCTTCGATTCTTCAACCTTGTTCTTTTTCAATGCATTCCGAATTTCCATCAGCTTCCTCAAGTCTCCTGGCAACAAGCGCAGTTCTCTGTCCTGATTCTCTTGAGCAGCATCCTTCTGACTTGGTTCTACGACTTGATTCACTTCTTCTTGTTCAATTTCACGAAGCGAATGGTCTTGCTCGACCTCTGCCTGTCGCTTGGCCTCTTCAGCCTCTAGAGCCACCTTCACTCGATAGTCCATTTGCTCGGAGCGCTTCTCTGCGAGGAGGAAATCAATGGCCCGACGTTCCGCAAAGCTCAAGGGCTCTAAGGTCTTCACTTGTCGACTTCGCGGATCCAACTCACCCTTCGCCACCTGTAAAGCGATCTCCCGACCAAAGCGAACTCCGCAAACCTCCTCCAGATTTAAGTCTTCCAACACGCGATAGGCTGCTGTCAAAGGAAAAGAGCTCGCGATGGAGGTGCACTCTCCACGCTTGGGATTGAAGACTACGTGGTGCCAAAAGACAGCAATGATTCTTTCAAAACGAGACATGTACTCACTGCCTTTGCAAGGGAGCCGGTCCTGAAACTTCTGCTGTTCTGCCATCCAATTGATCACACCCCGCGCCGTAGAGTGGGTACACATCAGTGTAAAAGCTGTTTTGATACCAAACTTCTTGATGTTCGTGTCAGGCTCCTTGTAGTCGGTTCCGCAAAAAACACAAAACTCTGCAAACTTCTCTGGAGACCAACAGTTGAGATTGGACTGTACCTGCATCTCATCCCCTTTGTTCTTTCCTTTTGCTGCTCCTGCTTTGGATTCACCTTCCTCGTCAGGAGCTCCTTCTTCACTTTTTTTCCTTTGGCGCCCTTGGTAACTGCAGAAAAGCACCACTCTCACCCTCTTAAAGCCCCAAGTCATGGTCCTAAATGCAGGCTTACTTGGTACAAAGGAAAACATACACATACAGAAATTGTCCTTTTTTGCTAAGCAAGGAATCGATTGCTTCTTCCCCCTCTTGCCTTTCTCCGGCTTTTTCACCTTGGGGACGAGGGGTGCGTCCAGCTTGTCAGCCTCCGAGCCTGCATGATCCACTTGCAAGCAGGGCAAAGCGATGTGTTCGCCGTTCCCATATTTGTCCATTTTGAAGAAGGTGGATGGACATCCGTAGGCCAATAAATCGCTATCTTCAGAAATGGCAGTGGTGATCCAACCCTGTCTACACATGTACGCCAACTGGGCATCGGCCTCGTACCTGCAAGGGCAGTGGCACGAATCCAGGTGCTTAGCATCAATCCACTTGACCGGTGGGCTCATGCCGGCACAAGTGCTTCTGAACAGTCGACATACCCTTAATTACATCAACATCATCAAACAACAGCAACTTCAAATGACGGTGACAACAAGTTAAGAGATGTTAAGAGTGGCATGCAAAAGCAATGACGAGCGAAGACCTCTTCGGAAAAACAAAAAACAAAAACAAACTGTTCGCTGTACCCTTGCCAAATCACGGAGCTACGAGAAAGTCAATGGACAGCTCCTTCAATGCACTTTGCAACCTGGAAATCATCGAGCTGGTCACCTTGATGGCCATCTCACACCTTAGATCTGCCACTTAGACATGTCCCAGTCTTCGTGTTCAAACTCGACATTTACAGCTCAGCTTACATGACCATCAGCGATATAAAACACTTTCATATTATGGTAAGGCCAGAATCCTTGATTAAAAAAAATCAAAAAAGTCAAATCGAAAAGTCAAAAAAAAAACATCGAAAAAAAGTCGGAAAAAAAGTCAACCATAGACCACAGCTCGAAAAAACACTTAAAAAAACGTCAAAAACAGTCGAAAAACAAAAAACATATTTAAAAAAATGTCAAATTCAAAAAACAAAACAACTCGAAAAAGTAAAAAACACAAATCAAAAAAGTCAACCACTCGGAAAAAGTAAAAACAAATCGAAAAGAGTCAAAAAAGAGGTCGAAAAACATGTCAAAAAAAGTCGGATCTGGGCAAAATGACTTTTTTGTGACTTTCTGATACTGTCTGATTTGACTGTTTTTTGACTTTGACTTTTGGGATTGACTCATTGACTTCTTTTTTGGACTGTTTTAAATTTGGAAAACAGGCTCTCTCCAATGAAAGATTTCTATAACATCAGCGCTTCGTATCACAAAAGCAAGCACCGTCTGCCGCGTTGTCTGTCGCTTTGTCTGCTGGGCTGGTCACTTGCTGGCCACTTCTCGCTCCTCCACGGCTTCACCGGACTCCTGAAGGCATCTGAAGGCTCGGCTCCCGACCCGTCAAAGACGATCGAGCATCCTATACAAGACATGTGTTGTCACTCCAACATCCCCACTCAAAATCTCTCCAACAACATGTGTGCAAATCGAAGACTTTCATCTGCTCTGCTGACTCTTCGTCACAATTCTGCCAAGTGGTTGGGCTCCTTGCGTTGCATGAGCTCCAAGGCTTTTAGCCGTGATTCTTCACGGACTTGGTTACGTCTCTGATCCTCCTTGGCCTTGGCAGGTAACTTCTCCCCGTCAAAGACAATGATGGGCCTCAGAAACAAAGGGAATCAAATAGTGTGCATTTGCATGTGCAGAATCGAAGCAGAAATGTGCTGTATATAACTGGATTGTTTGAAGCACCTCTTCTGTGCTGTAAATTGAATTGATGAACATTGCATGCACACCATTTCTGCAGGTGTACGTGCTTACCGTAAACATGTTCTGGAAAGCAGACATCTTGTCTCACCACCCCGAGGGATAAATGCCCTGCGAGCGAGCTACTTGATCCGGTAGTATCGCAAGAGCTCGCACATCTTCAAGAAGAATCGAACAAATTTGTCTGTGTCTTGGCCTATGACGAGTTCTCGAGAGCAGGCATATGCACCCTTGTGCATCCAGCACATTGCATCAACCCCAATGGTTGTTCCATGAAACTCCTCGATGTGCTTCTTCTTGACATAGGACTTCAGGAAGGGAAGCAAGCCTTGGATCCCCATCAAGGCTCTGCGCTTCCATCAAGGCTCCAATCTAAGTAGTTTCTCGGCTGTTCCTGTGAGATGCAAATGCTCTTGCTTTTAGTTTCTTTCAGGCAATGCATGCCCATTTCAGCACCTTTGCCCGTTGCAAGGCCATGCGATGCTGCAGTTTTTTTTTTGATAACATGATGTCATACTCCTCTTCAGCACAAACATGTTGAGCCAAATGCTATATTGTGATGGCATGTACAATGTACAAGTCAAGCAAAATGAGCTCTTGAACCAATAGATCCTTGACACCACTGCTTCCATGTTTGCCACGTCAGTCATGTGTTTTGTGCTGCCAAAGTTAACATGTTTCATATTATGTAAATCTCCGAAGCTGTATTGGAAAAGGCTGGGGAACGCCTTGTTGAGGACCTTGATTCAACCAGGTCTGCTGCCGGCATGACAGCACTGAAGCAAAGCAGCGCTCACCAATACTTTTGCCGGGCAATTGGGCCTTCCTAGTGTCCATCAGCCATCTGAGCATCTTCTTCAAAATCAGCTAGCATTCCACGAGGCCCATCTATAAAAAAAAATAATCGTAGAGTGTGTTTCTAGATGCTGTTCCGAAATTGCGGGTTGCATTGTTTTGTCTTTTTTCTTTTTTAAGGAGGTTCAGTATCATGTCTCTGCCCAGACCTTCAGTTTCCAACGTTTCCTATGTTTACAAAATGATTCCATGAGGCGGCCCTCACGTGCCAATCCATACTCACTCCGCAGCCTCAAGACTCAAACATGTGAAAGTAAAGCAAACAAAAAAAAATCCAAAAACCGCAAAAGCTATAATTGTTCAAGACTGTCAAAACTACAGAACAGCATGTCGAATGTCTTCCTCTTTATGCCAAAGTACGAACAAAGGACACACAAATCCTGTTCACATTGTCACATCACAACGGTAAGCCACCTGCCAATTATAAACCTAAAAGTCTCCGGGCCTCTGAAACCATACAAATAATAAACTACTGTCAGTAATCAACCCGATTTTACAGTAGGTTAAAGTTAAAGAGTTCGATTATATAATGTACTGTAGATCTCTCAAAAACATTGAGGTTGCCATGATTCCAAAGAGGCTTGTTCCAGCATTTGCCAAGTATTCTCCACGCCTTAATGACCTGATTCACGAGTGCAGCCCCCAACTGCGCTTTTGCACGATCCCACTCATTGTCCTGGGAAACCACCAAACTAGGTCTGGTTCATGGGATATCCTAGCATGCTCTGATCCAGGGCTGATTACGCCAAGTGATGCTAAGGATCACATATGCTGTCATGCTTTGACGGCCAAGAATATCTTAGTCTTCTTAAGTTTGGAGAGGACTCCTTCAAGCAAAACGAGTCCGGGTGCAGCGATTCACCCGAACGCAAGCTTCCTTGGGCGCTGCCATCAGCTCTGAAAGCACTTGAGTGGCGCGGTCCTAGAGCGAACAGCGGTGGTCAGCACCGTTGACTTCAGGTTCACTCCCCCGAATTCCTGTCACTACCAAAATACTGATGTTTGTTTTGGAACCTTACTATGTCGGGGATAGCCCAACACATGTCGGTGCCGCGTGCCACGTTTGCAAACCAAGCCCAGTCCGAAAATGCCAGCGCTTGGCTCTAAACTGGGCATACGGAACTGTCCTTGACTCAAGGGTCCCTTCTACTAGGGTGGCCTCAAATCCATCCGCTTTGGCAATTTGGTGTATAAAAAGCCTGAACAAATTTCAAACAACTCCAGATCGGAAACCACTCAATGCAGCAATGGTTTACTTCATTTCTGAATACTAGAATGCCCCCCCTAAGCATGTTTTGGGCATACCTTTTAAATTAGCTACCCAGCAGTCACCTTCATTGGGGAAAGGGAAGTCCTTCCATTTGCAGGTGTTTTTCAGTTTTTGTATATTGTATATTAATATTTACCTTTTTTTGATACGGGCCTAATATAGTCTAATAGAGGGTCAGAGTCATATATATAGCAGGATCCCAGGCAACTTTCCAGTTTCGAAGCTCTTCGGGCCCTATGGACAATCTGGACGCCTCGTTTGTTTCTAGTTGGAATTCGAAAAATTGAGTGCGGACCACGGACCCCTTGACTTGGACTATCCAGCGAACCCAACAAATCACGGAAACACCACAAACTCGTCTCCCGTCACCGCAAAACATGAAACCAAAAAAGAATCAAGGATAATCCAGGCCTTGAAAAACAAGAACAGATTCATGGCGAAGCGCCGCATGATGTGTTCATTCAACAATGAAAGGACACCTTTAGGATCAACAGTCAGCCATCAAGTGCAAATGATATCCTATGACAACGCACTTAGATTGCACAAAAGCTTGTAACCAGCTTATCAAGATTCTATAAGATTCTGATGCCCAAGTACGCTAAAACACTTCATCTGACCAAGTATGGTATGATTCTTTTGTTTCATGGCTGAAACAAGGTGTTCCGAACCTCACACAGAACAGCAATCGCTCAAAAAAAAACAGCTCGGTTTCACCCACCTTGTCCAGCGCGGAGGTAGGGACAATCTCAACACCGGCCACCTGTCAGTCTCGTGACGACCGGCACCTGTTCCCCCTCACTGAAGGACATCCCACGAATGTATGATACCATAGTTGGGTGGTACCGTCCACCACCTACCAAAACAATAAAGAACTATTTTCAGTCCAGCAACCAGACCTTGCTACAGATAAAACAGGGCACCCCTAAGCTATTCACAACCTTCTGTCTCCAAGGCTTGCCCGCTGCAATCTCTTCTCTCTCCTGCCCCCAACCCCACCACATAGGGAGTGCCCTCTTCAGTCCGGTTCTCTCGCAGGCCCTCAACAGTTGACATCATGCACCCCATGTGGGGCGCCCTCTTCAGTCCAGCAACTAGACCTTGCTACGAATAAAGAGAGCGCCCCTAAAGCTATTCAGGACCTTCCGCCTCCACCGCTTGCCCGCTGAAACTTTTCTCTCTCCTGCCCTAATCCCCCAATCCACGTGAACTCCCACCACATAGGGACTGCCCTCTTCAGTTCGCTTCTCCTAAAATAAAATTCCTTGAACTTTCAAGGATCTTGTCAACATCATACAACTAGGAACATGGGGGGTGGGTGGTATTCCTGGGGATTTACCGGGAGATTCATAGAAAGCGTCACGAACAAGTCATTCCACACTCAACCACTAGCAACATTATTTTGACCCCCACCACCACTCCCTGTTTGAAATAATATCCATGTGTACTTATTTTTTAAAATATTTCAGTACAGTACTGCCACCTATGAAGTAATTACATATGGCATCGTACATTCCCATGAAATGAACGGTCGAACTGAACTATGAACGTTGAGAATTTACTGAGATCGCTTGTTGAATCTATGTTCTTTCAACATGGGAGCGCATCAAAGCCATTTACTTGGTTCGTAACATGAACCAGTACCAACCAGTTCAACAGGTTTGTCTAAAAAAGAGCTGATAGTTATTGCCTAATTACGAAGTGTCTGACAAACTTTGATGTTTCTTGCTTCAAATTGCGTGATGAACTTTGATGTTTCTTGCCTATGAAGTGTCTGACATGCGTGTGACCTTTATATAGAATTGTGGCAGTCTCATGACCATGTTGTATGTTTCTTTTGAGGATATCACTCTCTCATAAAGTCGCGGTGGCTGATTTGAGTACAAAGAGCACAGAAAACGAAAGAGCCATGTCATTTGCTGTTCTTCAACCGACAGCGCCTCTGCAGTGCAGCAGCCAGAGCCATCAGTGGGATGATTGAAGAACAGGAAGCCATCCGAGATGAAGTAGTCCTCCAAGCGGATGGACCGAACTAGTCTATGGAGGCATTAGTCCTCTCTGTTACGAACAATGTCCAACTGGAGGAATCTTCAAAATCTCAAAATCCTTCAATCAATCTTCTCAATCAATCAATCAATCAATCAATCAGTTAGTTGAAGTACCTCCAAAGCACGCCCAAACTGACGGACCAGTCTGTCCATGGCCCATTGAGACACCAGTTGTGCACATAAAGCAAAAGGAGAAAAAAAGGAATTGGGATGAATTGGGTGTCTCGTCCTCTCGTCTCACCATGCCAATACAGTAATATCTAATAATGCACCCAAACACTGCGAGCTGGTCAATATCATCCCTGTGCAAATTCCACAGACGGCCATCTTATTTGATCTCCTTCATCTCCGAGCCATCTCTCACATTGATGACGCCAGCTTTGAGCTGGGAGACAATCAGCGAGTGGTTGTTGGTGACGGTGAAAACGCCCTGGTTGACAAAAGCGCCATCTGCTTACCACCATGCAACCATATGCAACCCTGGTTTGTCTTCCAAGGTGATACAGAAAGCTACCAGCAAAGTCCTAGATCTTTGTTTTGTCCTCTAATTATCTCTAAAGACTCCAAAGTCAAGCATTTGGCCTCCGTTCCGGGCACGGTGACACTGTCCACTGGCTTCTTGACACAAATGGCCTGTGCTTCTGTGGCACAAGTTTGGTTGGCAAAGAGCTGACATGGCCTTGCTCTTCAGCCAAGATAAACCGACAAATCTAAAACATGAAACAACATGAAACAACAACGAAAGGATGCGAAAGGCATGAAACTGGCGTCCTCTCCAGGGGATGTCAGAGTCAAGAGCAGCCTGTTGGTCACACCTTAGCCCAGGCAAATGACATCAAACTGTAGATGTGGCAACCATCTCTATTCGTGATCACCAGCATTCATTGGAGAAATATGTTGGGAATTCATGCAAGTGGACTTCCTCCATGAAACCCATGATCCATGGTGAAAACAAGTTCGGCACCCGAGTCACCCACCTGTGGCTTCACTGGCCATTCGAAGGATACGAGCACTTCGCAAAGCCATGCTGTGCCAGTGATCCTCCCAGGAAAAACACGAGTAACTACAGGAAATCCTTTGAGGTTTGTCACTTTGTTGGAGACTGATTGCGCCACACAGCAATTATTCCTATTGTCTATTGGCTCCCATTTTTTTGTGGAATTGTATAGTCAGTGCACGGCTTTCCTGATCTCTGGTGGCAATCCGGTACAACCTAAGCTCTGATGACAAGGATTTGGTGCAGCCCAACATTGCCCACCCTGCATGATTGTCCATTGCGGAATGACTTCTTATACTTCTTATGCATTTCATATTCTAGTACCGGACGCAATCTTGTATCAACCAAGCCTAAGGACATAGGATCTTCGGAGATTCTGTCGGATGCTCACTTCATCTTGATATCAAGCCAATATATTTCATATCATTGCTCAATCACCTCTCCACGCAGTTTGGTTTCACAAGCCAACCCCTCCGCATCTCCTTGGGCTGTTCACTGTTCTCCGTGGGTCACAACAATCCTCCCTTCCGGGAACTGTGAGCCAATGGCCAATGCACAACAAATCATCACATGCTTGGCAGAGCTTGCTTGGCATAGCTTGAGGTTGTGACTTTGGGTTGGGAGCGGATTGCTACAAAAAGGAGCACCTTCTTGTGCGTGTTGCCAGTTGCGCTTCCAGTAAAAGGTGCAGTACCTTATTGGGCTGGGCTCAACGGGGAAGGGAAGCAAAGTGCTGACAGAAAAGGAAAGCAACCAAATTTCTGCAGTGATTTGATGATGCGGTTCGACACACATTTGTTCATCTTAAAGCAACATCCCAGGCCGCTCGAGGACGCCAACTTTGCTCCCTGAGATCGGGTCAGTTGCAAACGCAGGGACCGTGAAAGCCACGTCTTCATTGGGTGGGTCCAAAGAATTTCGTCCCTCGTGGTCCCTCAACCAGTGGGCCAACTTTGCCCCTTCTTTGCTGGTGGCTGGAGGGTCCGGAACTCCGACATAAAGCCAACATATAATGCAAAGGCAAAGCAAGCATACCAAACGGCGTGTAACAACCAGCACGCTTGTCTTTCTCACCAAATGAGTGTTCATTCAGTCACGCTGTCAAATATGGAGTCTTGGCAAGCACATAGAGTCCAGCCAGTCTCTTTGAAGCAGCTCCCAAAGCTCTGGTTTCCAGAGTCTTAAATGAGATGGCAAAGAATGCCTCACGCCTCTGCTCTTACTTCCAGCGTCTCGAACACCCATGTGGCTGTGGGTCAAAGAACATCTCCAATAGTTCGATTCTCACCATATATCTGTGCCTGCTGAGTACAAACAGCTTTGACCCACACCCAAATGAGTCTGCTTTGACCACTCACAAGACCCCTTTCCGGGCGGCGCCGCGCACCTCAGCAACACTCCCGAGCAACTAGATCTTGGGATCATGTCATGTACTCTGGTACTCTTTCACTTTGAACACGATTGTTATGGCATGTTTCAACACAGTGCTGGGTCCCGAAGCCCGTTCAAGCATCTCATTTCGCAAGGTCAAATCAATTCCTCCCTGAGCGCCAGGAATGCACATCAAGAGCTGGTGCCTCCCGAGCTTTAGTTCAATCGTAAGCGGCCAGTCAGCAGTTTTCACTGCCTTCCATGCTTTGACTATCGACCGCTGAGGCTGAATGATTGTTGATCAAACCGACCACCAAACCTCCCATCGCTCATACCGCAGCGGCTCCCCGTGCCTTCACACTGCGGAGCCGCAGCCGCTCCTGCGAGCACGAGCACCGCCCAGCACGACAAACACGCACCGCGTGGCTTCTTCAATCCGCTTAGGACACAATCAAAACACTTCAAGACTTATATAAAAAGGCAATTTAAAAAAGAATCAAATGACATAGTGACTGGCAAAGCTCGCATCATGTCTAATATGTCTAGCAGCCGCATTCAATTCAGAGATTCGCATGGTGCACTCCAAAAACAATCAATCTCAGCTTCTATGACTTGCCATGGTGCTCCTTTTCGCCAGGATCGAAATCCATGGTGCCACAATCTACAATGACCTGGGTGGATCTGCCGCACTGGTATGAATTGCTGCATTCAAATGCATTCAGGACATGCCAAGCAATTGTCAAGCAATCTGGCAGTCTAGCCCCTGAATCTCCTGAGTTTCTTGACAGGTCATACTACGTAAGAAATGTTTATGACAAAGATTAGCCACATTCCGTCGCATCTAAAGGTCGCGCGAAGTTTAGACCACAGGCTTTAGTAGATTCTGAATTGAATGAACCATTTTGTGTCAATACACCTGTGTATGTCTTATACAACTATATGTACCACGGTGTATGTATATGTTCTGCATGTACGCAAGCGAGGATGCCCCCCTTTCTGTCCAACTGGTTGACCCAGTGGTCACAAGCACCACACGGCGTTTTCCTCTGGCTCTCCATCGACTGTTCCTCAGCATGTCATTTTCTTTTGTGTGTGTGTCCCGTTCTAACAATGCAATGAAGTAGTGTCTGCTACGAGGTACGTGAAATTCTTAAGAATTATAGAGACTGTACAAGAGATTCCATTTTAAGCTTCAAACTCTGGGCAGTTCAAGTAATGCGTTCAACCACAAGGGGAACCGGTTGCCCCTGTCAAGGCTGTCAGAGTTGTTATTTAAGTTTTGAACCATAGGTGTAGCACAGTGCACCAGTAGCTCCGGCCACATCGCTGACACAACATCCACCTGATACTCTTGGGAAGGTACCGAGGGACTCGATTGCTTGTACGACTTCATAGCCGTCCAAAACCTGACAAACATGTGTCCACGGTAGCTGTCGAACGAAATTTGGATCAAGGCTGCAAGAGATTGAAAAAAGGAAACATTGAAACATTTCGAAGCTTTTTGGTCGAAAGTTGCTGAATTGTCAGCGTGGACCAATAGAACGCGTCTCGTGTCATAGTTATATAATGTTATATACTAGTTCACTCTGTTTTGGAAGTTGAGCTGGAAGAAAGAAGTCCGCCGTTTTTTTAAAGACAACACATTTCGCTGGTCTGATAGCAGATTGACATGAACATCTGACTGCCTCGCCAAAGCCCACAGACTTGAAATTCAAATGCTCTGCCTGTCAGGTTGGGCTATTGGAGTCCAGGAAGTGAAGAACCCGGACTCGCAAAGCGTGTCAGACTTCTTTCTTTTTCAGTCGCTGAGAACTCCTAAACTGTCAAAAACAACAGCTACCTTTGTCAAAAACTGTCAAATGCAACGTTTACGGTCATCAATGATAGAGTTTTCAAGTCAATTCTACTTCTACTTCTTCAAATCTTACTTCTATTTTCATTCAATTCAAATCTACTTCAGCTCGACTTCTATTTTCTTCTCCATCCTTTCAGACTCGAATGAGGGTACCCAGTGTTCCAATGGCGCCTTGGCCGTAGTGATGAAGAACTGGGAGCCGTTGGTATTAGGTCCTCCATTCGCCATGGCGATGAGGCCCTTGTTCGTGAACTTCATCCGCAAGTTCTGCCAAGCTCTGCGAGGACACATGGCACAGCAATGGCAATCCACCCGTTAGCATCACACGTTCAATGCCTTCAGCTTACTTCGAATCCTGCGGCCTTGCCTTTGGACCATGATGTGCAGCACAATGCAGCAACGGTCAAACGGGTAGGACAATTAAACATATAGTGATGGATAATGGACGCAATGTGAAAATACAGTTTGAATATGTATACAAATATATTGTAAAAATATAGTGAAATGGATTCTCCGCCAGCCACATATATGGACCATTAAATGTCTGCAAGATACAAGCAACACCACAAGCCTCATCTTCGAAGGTTGGCCCGTAAATGGATTCTCCACCGGATCCCTCTTCATTCTCAAAGGTTTGACCGCCCTGGAGCCATTTCACACAAAAGCTCACTAATGCGAAAGGCAGTTGGACCTCTGAATTCGTTTCACTAGAATCAAATCCAGCGCCTGAATGCAAAAGCCAGGGATCACGCGGTGAAACCTGATGCAAGCGTTCACGGCGAAGCGTTCAGATGCTCAGAGTATGAGCAGACCCTCAAGAGCAACAGCCAAGCCAAAACAGTTGGTTGGCTTCAAAACAGCTCCAAGTTTCAGTGCTAGGACCGTTGGGTGAATCTGCCTCAAGATGCGAAAATGGTTCAATGCTCAAATATTTTCGGACAAACTACTTGTGTACAGAGAGGGCTGCTGTGCTATGCTTGTCCTAAGGACCGAGGATGAGTGACGAAGACCCATGCCCTGCTCCTCCAAATTGCTTAGAACCAGCAACAGCAATCGTGTTGTGTAAGTTCTAATCCCTAAGGTTCCTACTGTCTTTAGGTCTTTAAACTTATATCAAAAGTATTCAAAAGTTGTAAACAGCAGGGTATCCTTCCTAAATCCTAAATGAGACCCCTTTTGGATTTCACAACACACCCATTCAAAGGAATTGACAAAGGTGCAATGTCCATCCAATTCAGCAATTAGCAAGGCTCAACTTATATAAAAGAACGCGTTCAGGGAATACTCGAGCAATCGCCAAAATAAATACTCATGGCTACAGAAGCCGTACCAGCTAGAGGTCGCAGGTGATATTATACATGTTTTCTTGTCCCAACATGGTGCAATCCTGCAGCCAAACCCAGTGGATCCCTGCCTCGTTCCTTTGTAATGAAGTGGCTCGCCGGTGCTTTCACTTGTTCCCTGGTCGGCTCAAGATGTCGAAGCAATTTTCAATGTATGTGAAGCGTAGCCTCTGATTGATACCTGCAACCCCACAAAGCTAAGATTATGTTGACCAAAAGTGGCTGTTTGGGGAACAACATGGAACAACTACAGTATGATGATTTGGCTGTTCACTGACAAATCAGTTACCAACACATGGATTTTTTTTGCAGTGCAGAATATTTGCCAAGCAATCCCAGTCGACAATGGTCAGAGCCAAACTTGACCGAGCAAAGCATACAGCACACCTTCTCGCCGGTGCAAAGGCACTTGAAATTTTCGACCTGCACAGTCGCTGGTCTCAGCGCTTGAGTCGAGGCACCGCTGTGGAAGCAAAACAGTCAGATTTTTTTTCTCAGATGCATACCCTGACTGCTTTACATGGCGAGCTTGACTTGCTCGAACACGCACCGATATCTACTGATGTCACAATGTCTGCCCCGTCTGCCCCTGGTGAAACGAGATTCCAGCTGTCCGGGGCATGATGTCACCATACAGACCAAAGACCTCATCGTTGTTCATCGATGCTCATCGCATGTTCTCTTTCACTGTGCAGACTGCGCAACGCAAAAGCCCACAGCAGTGAAGACATTCATGCTTTCTTTTTCTGAGCTAGCGGCAATGCGTCCCATCTTCTTCTCATCAATCTCGACGTCAAAAAAGCATTTTTGAGTGATCTCAAACTTGAGCTCCTCGAGTGAAACTTGATGGGAATCAGTAGAAGGAGGAACACACTATATAACTTTCCATACTGCGAAATCAGCAGGTGATTATGTAATACCTTTTTGCAGCCATCTTATTCTTGCATCATGTAAGGTTAAATAAGCGAATGCAACGTGTTGTGGCAGCTGTCGAAATGCTGATCTTGCAAGCAAGTTCTGTCCAAAAAATGGATGGTCCAGATTCCAGATGTCTCTGGTTGACGCGCTGTCTCAGCATTTCGACTCATCTTTCCCTTCCAAGGCTGATAGCAGCTGAGACGGCTGAGGAATGAGGACCGAACTGCCTTCTTCTTTTCACCCTCGAGCAAGAAACGTTCGCTCACGGGCTCAAATCGATCGTAGGCGTACCTCAATAGAAGGAACACCTATATCATGTGTTGGTGAATGTGTTCATGTCAAGTATCAGCTGTGTAAGCCAAGGACAAGAAGCAGCCAAGAGCGTCAATACTAAACACTGTGACAGCAATTCGGACGGCAGCCTGAAATTTGACAGACCTTTTGGCCAAACACAGAATCCGTGAAGCTTTGAAGCCTAGGGGATGCACCAGTTCTGCTCCCTGGTGCGCTTCTCCAACCAAATCACGATGCAACGTTCACCATACTCGCCATCATCCAGAGTAAAGTACCTGGTGGAGGCTGTACAGTCATGTTTCTCATGTCATGGTGCTGAAACAGCATGGTTGCCACCTAGATGCTGGTGTCGCTGGCCACTGATCTATAAGAATGGGAGGATGAGAAAGTTTAAGTGGTCAACATGAATGTGGGCCGATGCGCGGATGCGCCGCGGGCGCACGAGTCAGAGACATCAACCTCATACAAAACCTGCCAGGTTCAGCCAAATATAGTTATACTAATTGTACATAATTGATCCCAATTGTACTGTATTGAAGGACATACAAACACATCAACTTGGATGTTGTCGCTCTTGGGTCCCTCTTTGTTTGTTCAAGCTGCAGGGTTATGGCGACCTTGAGGATCACCTATCACCTGTCCGTCTATTGAGGTGTTGCTACTAGTAGCTTCTTGTTCCTAGTAGTAAGAATACTTCTAGTAGCAAGGCCAGGAGCCCCTAGTAGCGTCCTTGCTCCTAGTAGCGATGCCAGAAGCCCTTAATTAGTAGCTTCTTGCTACTTTCTACACAGCCACATCAACTCTCTACCTAGTTGGCGCGATTGCTTCCATCCATTCTGCTATTTCTTGACAAGATGGTGGCAGGCTTGCAAGAAAGGTGAACGAGAGGTGGCATCAAACAAGGAACGTGCCGATCCTAAATGCTGGGATCAAAGGGGCTGAGAGATATGCTGATTGCAATGTGCAAATCTTTTCGGAACGTCAAATTTGAAGCCTCATATAGATCAAATCTTTTCGGACAACTCGTACCCTATTGTATGCAAAAGCATGGTGAACTGAGATAGCTGATGCTACCTTTCCTGCAGCTGCTGGGATACGGTGTCTTTGGTTTGGACAGAACAATCACTGATTTTTTATACAGTTTTAGAGGTCCTAGCAATCCTGTCCAGGACGTACTGTTGATTACTCGACGGCTATACCAATCACAAGACCCACCATACACTTCGCAGCAGTCCAATCTGAGCTGCGCCATCAACTTGTTCCATTTTCAGCAGAAGCGCACACAGGCGTTCGCCACAGCCGCTGAATAATATTAGTAGGCCACGAGGTCGCAAAGATTCGCTCTGCTTCAATGATCGAATTAGGCGATCGGAATTCAAGGCCCATGCGTGACTGGCTAAGCCCCAGTGGCTGTCTTTCTGTCGCTTTCATGCGCACCTTGTCATTGATCACCAGCCCTCCCTTCTCTGGCACCAATCCAGCCCTGGGCGCAGGAGTATCTGGCTTGCCAGGCAAAAGGCTTGACTGATGCCGTTGATCAAGCTGCAGCTGAAAGCTAGCTGTGGTCGGCCCTGACCTTCCTTACATTGCAAGCTCTTATTCAACGCATCAAAGGATCTTTCTTTACAGGTAAGTGCCATAAGAGCTTTCTGTCTGCATACACTAACCGTCACTAGCAGCCCTATCAACACAGAGCCGTACTAACTTGGGGAACCCGGGAAGTTGCAATACGGAATATGTCACAATAGTTCAATACGGTGCTCTCATATCAATGGTTCCTTTGTTTACTCTAATTTCCTTCTTCCAGAGGATCTCTGGGGGTCTCCCTATTTTGATACTGCCATATACAGCAAAGCCCGGGGGGGGTAGGCCGCGAGTAGAGGTAGATTCGCTAGGTAGGTAGCTAGCAGAAGAGGTAGCTACTACCTGCAAGTATATAGCTACGTACTAGCTACTGGACGCAGGATAGCTCACACATGCTCACACTACTCATTTGGTTCCTGGATGTTTAGGGAACTTGTAATGAAACACATTTCAAGTGATCACAGAAGCTCCGCGTCTCCGACCTGAGCATCTGTCAGACTTGAGCCTCCGTGCTTCAGGGTCCCTTCCCGACAATCGAAAATCACATCCTCATGAGATGGAAGACTGGTGCTGCACGATCATTACTTTTGCGCCTACTATAGTCTATATATAGCAGTCTAAATTCAACAATGACAGAAAAAAAACAAGCTACATTGCTGTCTCGCTCGATAAAGTGATGGTATGTTTGTTGTGCGAATATATACTGTACTGTAACTATATATTATATACACATTAAATCGATCAATGGTTGTGATGATAGAATCCTGACTTGCATGACAGAATGGTAGTGTGCCAGCGGAAGGTTGCTGTCTCCACAACCTTGTTGTCTCCACAACCACAACTCCGTTGGAACATGTTCCTTTTCAAAATGATGTCTTTCCATTTTGCATTGACTGGATGTCCATTGTGTGAGTCCCACACTCGTGGACTAAGCTTCCACTTGCTGACCGTTACGCTTTCAGGCTTAAGCGCTTTGACTTAGACTCAGACTTCAAACACCCTTATGTATTTCCTTGTATTTCTACAAATTACCGTCGCTCTTCGATTATCCTTTTCACATGCCATGTTTGATCCAAATCCTTCTTCTTCACATCGTCAGCGATGGGAATGTAAATGATGACAGCCTGTTGCTGAGATGTGCTGTGTTTCAGCGTTCATTATTATATATATATATCAGATCATTGTAAACAAGATTAAACAAGCCTTTGATGGGCACTTGTACAAACACAGGAGCTCATGTAATATAATCTTGGCAAGAGACTCATGAGAAAACAAAAGGCAATCTGAAGAATTGGAACATTTATCGACAACTCGCAGTCTCATCGTGACACTGTCTTTGACAGCCGCGTGTTGATATTGCCTATTTGGGTTCCTCTTGCCCCTGAAAAGTTTCAGAAGAGGTTCTCAAGACTTAAATCGACATAGTTCGAACAAGAAAGCCACTCCAACAGGCTGCGCCTCGGTGCACTTTGAGAGAGTCCAGTAGTAACCTGGGGAATCTGAGAATGGCTGGAGCCAGGAGCAGATATTGAATGAATCGTGAAAAGCGCTTGCCTTGATGCAATGAGCCACACGTCCCGACAAAAAAACAAACAATTGACATCACACATTCATCACACAGTTTCATTGAGTGCAGGGCCATTGCCGTGAATGGGGTATCCATCCAGAGTGAGATCTCTGCGGAACGGGTGCAACTGCACCCTCCCTCTAGATCTCCTCCTAACACACAGCTCATGTTTGAGTAGAATGCTCCGTAAACACAAATGCACTCGGCCTCAAAGCTGCCCACAAGGATCATTCAACTCACAAAGAAAAGCATGGCATCAACCACAAAACATCACTGTGAGACATGAACTGCTGAGCTGTAATGACTTGCCCACAAGATGCATCACACATAAGCACTCCTTCCGGCACCAACAGCCAGGACAGAAGCTACACATGCCACACGTACCGCTGCAGCTTTGCTAGGAAGGCCTGACCCATACAGCACATCTGCTGGGTCACACGTTCAAAAGCGATAGAAAGGAATCCCTCCAGTCACACCAAGCAGTTTCAGCCATTCCTAATGCATTCAATGACACTTCTGACACGTTCGCGCAAAAACTATAGAACATGCGAGCTTTGGAGCACACCATGAGCGTCTTGGTGACCCGAGCCAAAGGACGTCGGACGCTTTGGGGCAAGAGGCCGCACCTTGTTTCAGGCGATTAAGAAGAAAAAGGCCACAACTCCCAAAGAATATCTTTGAATGTACAGTAGTGCGCTGGATGTGCCGAAAGGTTCCAATAAAACTTTGGCAGTTCCTGCGCGGCGCTCTTTGGACATGCTGGCGGCCCAAACTATTATATATATATATCAACAGACCAGCTGTACTTCCGCCCCTCAAGCATGTTTCACTAGCAGGGGACCAAGAAGTGCAGCCAGCAAGGCACATGTCACATGTATATATTTGTATATACGTTACATAACACAAACAGTGGCTTGCACTGGAAGCAACATCAAATCGAGTCTCAGAATTGGACTGCCGATCTGGAGACTGGAAAGGTCTCAACTCCTAGCCCAATGGATCAGAACCAGCGAAATTGCACTGAAAACAGATCATAGCCAACACGTCTAGGGTCTGGCAAACATGTAAGACACAAACAACAACAACATGTTACTGGCTCTGCCACAAAAAGAACAAATCATAACAAATCTGTTCTCATGGGGCTGTACCAAAGCACGGTCACTTGCCTGGGCATGCACCCAAGCTCACAGGCAGCATGCCTCTGCGAGGTCGGAAAAAACACCGCCATTGACCCACCCGGCCCCACGGCCGTTCCCACACCGCTGTCGCAACTTTTTCGCTCAGAAGTGCAGAAGGCGCCGGCAAAGAGCCTGCGGCAAACCATGACCATCATGACAGTCCAGGAAACCCAGGAAGAACACGGTCTCCCAACTCCATGGAGCTAAATCTAAAATGTATGTATCATCTTGTATCTAAATCATCTTGTATCTTAAATCTTGCTGATCCGCTCTGGAATCCCCCTGGGAGCTTCCGAAAGGCACCCGCGATGAACATGGGTTTCCCTCCGACACAACAAACATGAACAACCCAAGGAACAATAAGCTACTAGAAACCTACGAGCAAGGACGCTACTAGTAGCTCCTGGCATTACTACTAGTAACAAGAAGCTAAACTGGGAAGTTCCTGGCAATAGGGCCCCAAATGGCCAGGTTTGCGCAAACTGATGTAGCTGGCGCCAGCCTAGGCCCTAGGCGCCGGCCTAAGAGGTGAACCGGTCCGACTCACGATCACCGCCCCACCGGTGGCTCGCGCCTCGGTGTAGTTCCGCTGTGGATGTACTGCGGCCTGGAAAGGGCCACCGGCCAAGCCCGGCGGCGGATCTAACCACGCCTGGGAGGGCGAACGAAGGGGATGGGAATGTAAGACATCTACTGAGACATGTATGTTCTAGAGACGTCCATGTAAAGACGTCACATTCAATGTTTGACTCAATCTTCATGGTAATAAGATCTGGTCTCTTGAGAGGTCAGGGAGAAGAAGAGTAGATGGCAAACGCTAAGTAGCCAAGATCAACTCTGCATCAATACAACATGACAGAACAACATCAGCGCAAAAACTGCTGTTTCCTCAGTCAGCACTGGCTGAAAGGTGGCTGTGACACGCACCGCCTGGCAGGAAGTTGAACAAACATGAACAAAGAAACAAACTGTAACTGTAACAGACTGTCATCAAAGGTGGTCAAAAGAGAAGCTTCAGCCTCCTTCAGGTACTTGTTCACTTTCTTGTAAGCCTGCCGTGAATATGTTTGGAACCCCTGTTGCATGCACTGTTCGCATTTTGCACATGCACCTCTGGCATGATACGACGAAGCGCGCCCATAGCATAGCGAGAGCCTGCAAATGATCACGATTTGGCACATCCGACCAAAAATATGGAATGATGGCGCTTCTCATTGTTCTTATCAACGTATGATGGAACCGCAGTGGCTGATTCAGCCGATATTCCAGCTCCAGTTCCTCCACAAACTTGCCTTGGTGATAGTATGAAATCACCTGCCGGGATCTTGAGCTCATCAATGCTGGCACAGGGTCCTGTCGCTTGGCTCATTCAACAAGCGCACAGTTCCAAGACCCGTTGCACTCTAGCTGCACCTGTAGTTCTCGCCGGAATCGCAGGTTATCTACAAAGCGTGTTTCTGGAGGTTGAACAAAAACAGAAAACTCTTCTACTTATGGATGTCTTGGCCTAAAGAACCCATCCAAATTATCGGATTTTCTTGTTAAAGAATCTTCAGAGTTCTCCGCCTTATTTGTTCAGCACACCGGCACAGCGGCATGGCCTGAGTAAAGCTCCATGCCCTCGAGCGCGGTGCGTGGCTTTCCAGGGCCTGAAGCTTCAACGGATGGGTTCGTAAGGGATCCCATGAGTCTTATGGTTTCAACATTGTTTCAACTGCAGATGATGAATCCCCATCCCCACAGGATGGGCTATGTACTCTTATGCACTGTGCAAACATGTGCAAACGATGCACATGTTCACATGAGTTGAAAAAGAAAACCCGTTCTAAAATCATTATCCTAGGTTGAAATCACAGTAATTCCAAGCGGTGGCCATCATGTACCCAACATGAGCTCATGTATATGGTTGTATGTTGTGTATGCCCTTTTAACACCTGCGTTCTTACTTACAGAGTCCAATGGTTCCAAATGTGAAGCTGAAAGTAGCCATCCTCTTGCACACAGAAACAAATTGCCAAGACTATACACCCTGGAAAGCACTTGGACAAGTGGTCAAAGTTGCAAAGGGGTCTAGCGCGGATCTAGTGCGGGTCTAGCGCGGATCTAGCGCGCTTCCCTGCCAGTGCATGAGGCCACCAAACGCTGTGATCAAGAACTCGCTTTCTCGTCTCTCAAACAGTTACTCCCTTACAAACAGTTGCTGCCTTTTTCAGCGCGCGCTGCCTTTCAAACAGTTGCTGCTCTTGTGCCTGTGCGGGTGTGTGTGTGTATGTGCACCAATGAGTGACCATTACAATCAGCTCTTGTTTGTTAATCTTTTCTAAGTTACCTAAGTACTTGATCCTAGCGCCAAACCTAGCGCGAACCTAGCGCAACCCTGCGTTTGCTAGCGCGACGAGGTAACATACCCACTTTAAACACCAGAATACCAAGCGGTGGCCAAGCGATTTCTGAACCTCTGGGAACATTCCTTACTTAATACATATTCCCGGTTTTTTTTTTTTCGACTCACATGTTCCTTGACTGAGAGCAAAGATTCTGGTGGCATTGGATGCACGGCTGTGGGGCTGTGGGTCCAAATTGACGACTACCTCGGCCAAGCAGCGAGTCGAAGCCCCTGAAGGGCTCGGGCAGTTTCTGCCTTGCCACTTCCGCGACCAACGATGTTGGGAGCACCAAAGGTCACCTCAGCTCCCATCCAGGTTCTACCCTGGAGTTTTAGGGTCGGTTCACCAAGAGCGAGCAGCAGGCTTAATCAAACCATGCCAAGCAATTGGAGGTACCGATTCGACGTTGCGCTAGCGCTTGTCTTTTCCGCCCAGGCACGACCTGCAGCTCTTGACAGGGCAAAACATTCCTCAGCTCAAAGATGCTCAGGACCCACCCAGCAAAAAGTTCAGAACAACCAAGGCAGCGGCTCTTCAATTGGTGCTTGTGTCACCGACCTGGGCTCTCCCGTGTCACCGGTTTCTTTTTCGGGGTCCTCTTGTGTCATGTCAGGTGTCATTGTCATGTCACGTCTGATCTCCTTAGATAATTATGGGTCATTTTCTTGCAAGGCAAAGACAAGGAAAGAATACCATTGGATGACAACAATCGTGGCACCATTGGATGGCAGCAGCCAGCGCATTCGCACCACCTTTGGAGCCACCGCACAAGATCACTGTTTCCTCAGCCAGGCTAACAGGCGGGTCAGTCCAGGGAGAAAAGGATGCGTGTCCAAAGAAAGTTGTTCTTCTTGGTTGCAACACCCTCTAGGTGGGTGGATTCATAATTCAGGATGCAATCCCCCCCAATTGCAAAGAATTGCCGCAAGGTCTCTAACGAAAGAAGCCATTGGTTCACCAATCTGGTTCTGGACATACTCCTTTGAGCTAGTCAAATTGACTGTCTTGAGTCTTGGGCTAGTGAAAGGTACACCAAGGCATGCTGTTTTGAAGCACATCATGGGTATACTGTAGAACTCATTCAAACATCTGTTTGCCCTACCTACAAACAGGGCTTCCAGTATCTTTGACATCAATTGAACCTGATCGAACACTCATCGGGAGTGCGATTCGACAGCCATATATAAATCTGTGCTCAATCTTTGGCAACAAAAGCCTACCTCAAGAGATATAGGCTCCATCTCCATGAGATGGCAGTCCCAAGCTTTCTGGCTTTGGAAACGTCATATGTTATGATTCTCACCACAACATAGGTGCTTGTCAATGTCGGTTCTATAGAGCCCTGGTTGGACAGCATCTCGTTTTCTCTCCCCCAGTTCACCGTGGGCTGTGGGGCCTGGAAAGGGGGATGGTTACTTTTTTCTTTTGGTCTCCAGTGTCCAGAATAGCTTGCCCGCTACAGCTGCAAAACCAAAAACATCAATCATCGTTCGCCTCCAATGTTTGGCCCAGTAGTGGATGCGGAAAGGAATCCACACTATCATGAGCTGAATCACGTACAGAATCATGGAGCCTTCAAAGGAAACTGCAGGTAAATCATGAGAACGGAGAAGGGCGAACCTCACGCTACTATTGGAGGCCATCGCAAGTAGGTTGGAGGCCATCGCTTCTGGGTTGGAGACCACTGCTAGTAGGTTGTTGGAGGCCATTGCTTCTAGGTTGGTTACGTTTGAGTGGTTCCCTTGCATTGAAGGCTTTGTGGGAAATCATGGTGGCATGCGCGCCTCCCCCCCGGCCAAGCGTTGGAGGTTGGATTGTGGAGTTACAGTCGGTACAGCTGGCATTATGACACCTAGCTATTCTTGAAAGTCAAGACTCCTCACCTAGCTTCAGTGGTTTTCTCGAAAAAACAAATTGACAATCAGACTTCATCGTTCTCTTTTAACCAAGGCTCTCTATAGTATTATTACTTAAGTGAAAACCTCTACAGTACAAACTAATGTTCACAATAACACCAACATCCACCCCACTCTCTCTCCATCTCTCCCCGTATGCATATTATACAATATATTTATAATACACAGAATCATCGGGTCAATCTCAGAGAGTGCGGTTCGGATACTCCTGCTTTATTCGTTCCCTCCAACTCCCACTTTGGATGCCTTGCCTTGACAGTACTCCCAACAAATGAGCTCCACCATCTTGTGGGTGGTTTGGTGCTCACGATCACTGGGCTGGGGTCTCGGGCGAAAGGAGAACCCGCAGCGGCTTGGCGAACTGCATGCAGAAGGCATTGGGACTCGGCCTGCAGGTTTCAGAGAAGAGTGGAAAAAATATAACAAAGCTGCAGCATTATTTGGCCAGTCTGGCTGGAGCAGTGCAGAGTATTGTCACCATCATTACATCCTCAGGTATGCATGAGCTTTCGATTGGATCACCAGGCCTCTGCAGTGCTCCAAAACCCACTGTGAAGCAGAAGTACTCCTGGAGAATCAATTGTCAAAAGTACAGAACACCATTAAAGTTCCAACGTCTTGACAAAGCTCAGCAGTTGAAACATCTCAAATGTTCTGGCTGGATAGGCAGAGTTGAGGGCAAATCAGTTTGGCTTTCCTAAAGCCAATATCATCAAATGTCAAAAGTTTGCACCCTTGGTCCAGTCGTAGCAAAAGCGACAGCTGCAAAACGTCATTAGCCAAAGCAACATTAAGCGGCTACAATATGCTTTTCCAGCCCCAGTCCGTGCCACGCAGGCACAGAGACTCGGCGAAGTGATACATAGCCTGCATGCTCATGCTCACGAAAGCAAAAGTCCTTCCCTCCAGCGCTAGGTTCTCTTCAAGCCAAATCTAGGGGAACGTCATTGTTCAGCAAAAAGCTTTTTGAGAACTTTGGAACCGTCTGTTGCAGCCGGACCGCTGTTCTCGGTCCAATCCAACACCGTTTCAGAGCCACGGAAGACCACAAAGCAGCTGCCCAAGTCATCTCGAAGAACTGCCCACCTCAGAATTGGGTGGCCACTTGTACATTGTCCTCTGTCCTCACTCGTGCACTACTATTTTGATGACTACTCAGATTCAATTGTAAGCTAAACACAGTGTCTTGGATATCAAATATTTGTGATAATGGTGGCAAAATGATTGTAGTAAATATTATGAGTGATAATAACAATTATTTGATAAACGTAGTGGTTTAGCATCAAGTACGCGTAAACTATGTATGGAGCTGCAAGAGAGATTTGTTTCTGGTCAGGCCAAATGAGTTGAGGAACACTCTTTTTTAGCTAACTAACTACGCGGAACACCAACCAAAAACATCCAAAGACATTCTGCAGGAAATCATGAACCCACTATAGCTAATATGTATTATATATATAATATGTCACATCATATGGGGACGTATCTACTGTGAGCAGTAACCCTTCCCTAATGCCAGTCTGCCCCCAAACTATTTGCGATCTCTGCATCGTCCAAGACTCTGCAGGTTGATCCCGTGGTGTTCCTCCGGAGTTTGAAGCTTTACCAACTCCAATCCTGGCGGCGCCAGACTTTCTCGGCGCACGACCTGTAGAGGACGAATAAAATTGCACAGGTGTCGAATAGCTTAAGACCAGTCAAGGTGGCAAGCGCCTCACATGCGGACCTGATAACTTCCCGATAGTACATACAACAAACCCTAGCCTTAGCCAGTCAAGAATCAAAAAGCACCCAAGATGCAGGCATTTCCTGCAAGTATCATGAATCATGGTCCAATATATCGGCGTTGTGCGTCAGGCGGCTGCCCAATGATACACACATACTGTACCACCCCGACCACCCTGTATCATCCTAATTTTCACACTTCTTGTGGTGAACGATATATATAAATACAGCAATAGCAATTATAGAGCATGAACCAGCCGGCCTGGAACAGGCAAATGTTCCAACGAGGGCTCGTAGATCCACTCTGAGAGGGCCTAAAGGACTCATGGCCACAGCTCCTCAATCCCATCAAGCAATCGTCCACTTTGTGTCTGTGTGGGCCAAATAGGTGATCAAAGACCAACGTGTTTTTTCAACTGATTCGGGTGCCAATCAGCCTACTTGCCTACTCTTTAGGAGCCCGACGGCACAAGCAAGGTCTGGTGGCAAGCGTGCACGTTCTGAAGCAGAGAAGCAGGAGATGAGCCCTGCCACACACACAAAATCAATGATGTGTTCTTTGCCCGTTTGTCTTGTATAGACCTGTCATGTTTGGTCAAGAAATCAAGGATTCATCGTGACCCAGTCTAGATGGTTCAATGTTTCGGACAGTTCCTTTTTTGCATGTCGATCCCAGTAGTTCATATGTTTCAAGAAAAACCACACTTAGTGGTGGCTTCTCCAAAACCTTCCATCAGCCCAAGAACTTGTGGCAGTGACTTTGCTGAAAAGTTCCTTCTGGGGTTCGAGACACAGCAACCGAATGTAGATTGCCAGGTCTAGAACAAAAGCCAGAAGCAAAGCAGGACCTCCCCGAAACACAATAGGAAGACTTTGTGCTACATCTTGGAAACTTTCCCAAATAGGATGGAATTTGATATAGCACATGTAGAGGATGATCGCTGGGGCCACTGCATTGCACCACCAAGAAGCATTCTGCCACATGCGTGTCAAGAAACCAACTTCCCTCGCAATTGCCGGCACATTGCAAGAGCATGGGCAGCGAAGCAAACCACAACATGCCCTTAAAGCCACAATGAAGATCATGGCCGTCACGTATGGGAACATCAATGGATTCACATGGGAGATGCGATGAAAGGAATCTCGCAAAGTAACGTAGCCAAACAAACCAAGCACTCCGTAGGCTACTGAAGCATTCAGGGCAACCAAGCACTCCGCGATAGCTGTCTCAAGCAACAACTTCTTCATGTCGCCCCAAGTCAAGCAGTTTTGGGCACAAACTCGAGCGGCCTCTAAATCAGCTAGCGCCCAAATTGAAAAGCAAGCCCCTCTCACCAGAACCACGGAAAGGACACTGATCAAGGCCCAGAAGAATGCATACCATACACTGACTGCTGAGTCCAGATCATCCTTCTTGGTTGCTTCCAAGGGAACCTTGTTGCAGAACAAACTGGCAGCAAGCAACCCAGACATTGCAAAAACGAGCCACTCCAGCACAAACATAGGCCACTTCCATTTTCCGCTCTTTCTTGGATCCCTGGGCATCCTAGCCATTAGGAATCCCTGCTGCAGTTCCCCGGATACCTTAGTCAAATCATCCACTGAGAATCCCACTGTCCAGCTGGACAGCAGCAGAAGAGCCGCAGAGAGGAAGGCGACTGGCAAGAGTTCAGTGGCTTTTGCTCCGAACTGAGCTGCCCTGCTCCGAAGCTCTTCAGCCCGTTTGCTCTCGACACTCGCATTTTGAATGGCATGCATGGATTTCATGCCGAATTCCTTCGCCGCGGCTGACTCTTCTTGCGATCGACCCTTGTTCTGAGTCGCCCATTTCTCTTCCATCTTGGAGTCCTCAATCAGCTTGTCGGCAAACTCGGCTTCCCCCATAGCTGCTACAAATTTGAGTTGCGCCATGGACCGCAACTCCTTCATGTACTTCTGTTTTACAAGCTTCTTCTCACGAAGCTCCATGGCTTTGGCTTTCTCTCGCCCGGCTTTTACTGAATCCTTCATGGAAGCCACTTCATTTTTGGTAGCAAGCGCTTGGCTTTTTACAATATCCGCAGAAAGAGCAACAGCGACGGCGCCACCAGTAACATCTGCCACGACATCGAAAAAGGGAATCCATTCAGAAGCAGCGACAGCGGCTTCATCTGCTTCCTCGTCCGCCTCATCACTCGCTACTTCTCCTTCTTCACTTGCAGCCGCAGCTTCCTCACTTTGAGCTTTCCCCTCCAGGACAGCTGCATGTGTGAAATCTGCTGCTGCCGCTGCAGCAAGCGCTTGTCCAGCTAGCTGAGCGTTTTGAGCTTTGGAGTTTTCTTCTTCGGCCTCAGTCTTCGACCTTGCTGCTTTCATCTTTGCTTTCATGGCCTTCTTCTGAGCATCGGCACTTGCCTGCTCCTCTTTCCTTGAGATGGCAGCGTGTTGATCAGCCTCTTGATGCAGCATCTCTCCATGATGCTGGAACTGATGGGCTTTGGCAAGAGTATCGCTCATCCTGTGCTTCTCCGAGGTATATTGCGCGGTGAGTAAGGAGCTGGCGTCCGAGTAGTGAGCAATGTGGGCTGTCAGCAAAAGTGTGAGCATCAACAGCCCCACTTGCAAACACGAAAATGTCGCCCTTCTTGACCACACGGGCTTTATGTGGGAGCAAATCACCCCAGCTGGCACGATCCACGTGGAGGTAGGCATTCTCAACTCTTGCAGGACGCTTCTCTTCTTGGACTTGTGAGTCTCAAACGGCTCCGGCATTTGATGAACTTGGCACCATCCCAGCGGCTAAAATGGAGTCCGCAGCGTAACGTATGACCGCCCACCCCACCTCGGATTGTTGCCATGCGCTGCCCGAAGTCTGCACCTTTTGTTTTTACCACCTGTCCACTGGCTGCACTGGCCATCCCGATTGAAACACAACATCATGACTCGCAAACCAAGGTTTGATTGATGTTTTCCCTCAAAGGCTTATTGACTCAGATCTCTTCGTACAGTAACTTGTGTAAGTGTCCAAATTTGCTCCATGTGTGTGATGAGCAATCAAAGCACACAAGCCACGCAGCTTGTTAACATAGATAGTACCTATAACATAGATAGTACCTATACGGTCTATACATGTCTATACGGTGTGCATGTGTATATATCTTTTCAGACATTCTCCCTACTTCAGGCCTAAGGAGCGCGCTGAAAGACCCTGCTGGGCATGGCATGTTTGAGACCCTGCCTCATTGACAAGGCACACGCCAGCAGCTGGGCCCAAAAGCGACAAATGGCGTTCTGCTGTGAGTTGAGCCTGGCTGACATTCGCTGCGAGTTGATTGGCAGCTGAGAACGGAGAACACGAAGTAGAAGAAAACATATATACAAATACATCTTTTTGGTATGTCCACTGGCACAAGCCCTACGCATGCGCGTGTCCGAAAAATATTGTTCAAAGCTCCTGCTACCTTGAGATCAATGTAGAAAAACAACTATTTATCAGGCCTACATATACATGACAACACAATGATTTACGCCACCCGACCGTCCCTACGCAGTTCAAACACCAACCGATCAAAGCGAGCCAAGTCCTCGGACCGGCTCCGCGCGGCTCGACCGCACGTGTTTCCGCCGGCCTCGCGGGAGGCAGCTCGAAGATCTTGTGCCAAGCGCAGCACGTGGCGAGCGATGGCCCGAGACCAGGCCATGATCTCCTCCGCCTCCTGGCGCACCTCGAGGGGTCACTGTGCACACATGGTGCACACATGTGCACATGGGACGGTCGACATGTTGAGGGATGGCTCAGCAGAAGTGGATCACCCATGTTCACTGCAATGGATAGCGTACCTGTAGCATTTGTCCAAAAGCTTTCGCACGGGTCATCATTGTTTTGGGAGAAATAGCCAGTAACCTGCACATACCAGCAACCAAAATTGCTTTCGATATGTTTCGATGTCGCTCTGTTTCGCAGTCCTGGTGGCGCTTGCCAGCGTCGAAGGCGGCAGCTACCAAGCGAGCGCCGGCATGGCTCGTTGCTTCCTGAAACACGGTGAAGACCGCAGCACGAACGTCCTGAGCTTTCGGACATTTTTCCAGTCAAAGAACTGTGCGAGAGGGTCGCATCATGGAAACTGAAGAGAGATTGTTTTGATTCTACATGTCATCCATTTAATGGTTTGGCCTGGTTGGATTGGCCCAATGGCCTTGCTTTTGGTCATTGCACCTCCCTGGCTTCGCCGCTTAGCCAGGTCACCCGATCTCCCGTGAGGAGCTGTTCGACCAAATACCCTGCATGCTGACGCCTCAGGCTGGGTGCTTTCATGTCCCATGATGTCCCATGCCCATTGGGCTGCGATTCCAATGGAAGGCCGATTCCAATGGTCGTCGTGGGTGTTGGAATCATCAATCCAATTGAAAGCTGCACTCTTTGAGGTATGCAGCCACAATTACTTGATACATTGGTCGTCATTGGTCCTTTAACAGGGTAGCTAACACACACTTTTCATGCTCTAGAACCTCCTACAAGTAAGAGGTTCAAAACCAAAGGTTTCAATGTAATTTGAATTAATTTGCTCTTGTCACTCCTCAACAGCGAATCCCTACAAAGGTTTAAGTAGATTAAATTAGAACATATTGGAACAAACACTGTTTCCAGATCCATGCATGCACAAGCTCTTGCATTCCTCCTCCCAACTTCCCCTTCCATTCTCTGGTCTACGCAGCTGTGTCCTCATGTGCTTCATGTCTCTTCCGCCAAGCCACGCAGCCACCGGTTGCGAGCCCAAGGCCACGATTGCAGCAGTGCGGACCCTCACCTCCTCATCCTGACAATACTGAGCTGAGACGACTGTACGATGTGCCGGTTGCGTGTTCATCGACCGCAATGTGTAGAAATCCTCTCTGAATAACAGGGCTGCAGCCTTCAAAGCAGCTGCAAGGGCATCTGTAGGGAATCCAGTTGCATCAGTAGATTTGCCCAGCAGTTTCGCAGACCTGAGCGCCCAGTAGTACCAGTCGACAGACATATTAGCACCCTTGAGTCATACCGTGATTACTGTCTTGGCCAAGTCATGAAAGGAACTCTATCGTTGTACCCTGCCCAGTACGTCCTGCCCCCGTGCGTTTCAAGTTGCTTACTGATCGCCGCCAAACTCTTGGCCGCTTCTTCTCGAACGCGGGAGTCGGAGTCTGACCTCTGCAGGTCACGTCCGGAACGCGGCGGTGTCCGCGGAAGCGGCGAAGCGGAGGCGCACGGACGGGACACAGTCCGCCGGAATGCTTTTTGGGGATGTCACAGACATGTCAGATGTTAAAGGACAGACCTGCCTCAAGGCTTTCTCCAAAGCACTGCGACCCTTCACAGAGCTGAGCACACCAAGCGATGCCTGCAACGCTGAGAGAGTGCGCCGCCTGAAAATATGTCATTCAATATGATCAATATGTCTAAAGAGCTTGTGCTGATGTCTGATAATTAATTGTGGTAAACATTGGTAAACCCTTTGTCAAGACAATGAAAACTGGTGCAACAACACTTGGCTTTTTGTCTAGGCTTTCAATCCGGATTTGGCAAACGGTGCTCCAAGTGGCGCCTACAGAAATCACACGAAATCACTCTCTATTTCTGCCGCTACATCCCAAGGACATATCAAATCTTGCTAGTATATAAATTCCTCAAGTTCTCCAGCCCAAATATTTGATCTGGTCTGTTCCCTTACTTTCGCCAAGATGCACAAGCTTCGCGTCTCACTAGCCAGCTTTCATCTTTGAGGCAGGAGGCCACGGACGCAACCTCACGCGACACGGGCCCTTTGGCAAAGAGTTTCATCGGTGGAGCCTGGATTGAACTCAGCCGTAAGACTTGTGCACTGTGACGGCCCTTTGGCCCATGGGGCAGCAACTGACGCCGTTTGAAGTAACATGTAACGGAAGAGAAGACCAGAATCATGTGCCTGCCTGTTTGGCTGTTTTGTCTAGTCACCATGTTTGGCCTGGTCTTCCGAGCTGAATGCCAGCGCTCTTGCTGCCTGCCAGCGCACCTGTCATCTTGAAACACATGAAGCACCATCCAAATGACCCAACCCAAACGATGCATTCTGGGAAAAACACAAACGGAATCTCATACCGATGTTGAGAGTCTGCTCTTCCAGTCGCCCTAACAATATCCTTGGCAGTATCCTGCAGCAGATTTGAGTCCTCTCCTGCCAGGCATCATCCAATAAGGCGTCTTCCAATGCGGCATAACCTTGCGAAGGGACCACGTCGAACGTCTAGTTAGGAATTAGAGGCCTCCGCTATGGGCCCATCAGCTGTCATGTCCGGCTTAGGTTTGTTCAGGGATCAGGGAGCAGCGAATGGGGGTCTCTTTGCATGTGGTAGCCTAAGCAGAGCCACCACTACGTCAATATCCATTTCTACTCTTCATGAAGGACGTCTTTTTTCAGGTGCTGTCTATATCTATAGGTTCGTGGGTCTAACCCTTGGCCGCGGGTCTTCGTGTAACAAATGGTTATCGCTAAGTTATCACTCATCGTCATCGCCAAGGTTGTCGCTTTGGAACAGTTCAATCACTTTGGACGACAAATGATACGACAACTGCAGGCTGAATTTCCCTCATCGGTTCACAACAGTATTTGGTTGGTTTACGCCAAGTTGAATGGACTGTCGTATGTGTATCTTTTTTGGGAGGAGGCCTTATCACTTAGCATGGTTTGGTGCAGTTTCTCAGCACTACTGCTCCCTCCCTACTAAAGTGATCTAAGATCTACCCTTATTTTGACCGTGACTCAAATATGTCTTCCCTTCTTGCTCTCGCTGTCTGTACTTGTTTTGCTTTTACTGTACATGGTGTGTCCCTGAAAGGCGAATCCACCCAAAAGCGGCCAACAACTTGCCTATATAGGATTGACAGATTGACATGGCGACTCAGGTCCTTTCAAAATCTCGTGCAGTGCGATTAATTCAGAAGTCTTCAAGATCAACTGTTCAGCCTTTGCAAGATTAAGTACATGGCCTCTCAATCAATCCCGAAGCCCGAAGGTCTTTAGAGTGCGCTTTCACCACGTGGCTTTGGCCGCATTGTCCAGTAGCTGCAAGGCTCCTCGTTGGACAAAACAAGAATCAACATGAATCAACACAAGCCGCCAATGGCATGTAATTGTGTAACATCCTGTAACCATCTGCCGCATCTGCCATTGATGAAGCATGCAAGCACAACCATTACACTCAAAATCAGTCCTTCCACCCTCAAAGCGACAGCTGGACTTGCAGCCGCACGAAAACAGTATCGATGTCTTAATTCGCAACAAATTGAATTGGCGGCGGCCGTGCTAGTAGGTTGGAGGCCATGGCTATTGGGTTGGAGGCCATCGCTCTTAGGTGGAGGCCATCGCTTCTAGGTCGGAGGCCATTGCCAGTATAGGATTGAATTGGTCCACCGAAATCGAAACCAAAAGCACGGCCATCTCTGTCCCAATAGCACGTCCGGCGGCGCTGCGCACAAAGGGCATGGCATCATGCCGCAGAACTGCCTCGTTGGACGCAATGTTATGTCAAGAAGACTGCCCTTCAGGAACATCTGTGCGATACCCTTCGGGGCAACAAAAAAGATCAAAAAAGGCCATACGGCATCATACGGCCATACCGTACCCTCATAGTTCAGATGCAAATCTGCGTCATGAAAACATACAACAACTCTGCTGATTTGGTCTGAAAGAAATGCACCGGAGAGGCAAATCAACCCAAAACGTTTGCTCAGACTGCAAACGGCCTCCAAAGCAGCCAGCTGAATGGGTCCAGAACCTGATCTCAGGCATTTTGGAATTAAGAAGCTACATGTCTCAGCATGTGATTGACCATGGGGAACGGGAACTCCAGATGGGAGTTTGCCCGTGTCGGTTGCTTAGCGTTGTGGCCCAGGACCTACTGGAACGAACTCGCATATCTGATTTGCCTGGATCGAGCAATCAGCCCTTCACACTTCACAACGCTGCTAAAAGGCCTGAGCTCACATGCCCAATCGCTTCTGCAGCAGCTTCCCTCAGTGTCAGGTTGTGCGGACCAAATCTGGACTATTGATCACTAATGCAAAATAAATACTTGGGAAAAGATCCAGTGGCAGGGTGGGGCGACATCCATCGTGCATGGTTTCCACCTTTACAAGTAGCCGGGTTCTTGGGAATGATGCCCGGTCATGAGGGGTTGGACCTTTGTGCGAAAGCACGCTTAAAAAACCGTGAGGCCCCATGACTTGTATATGTCCCTCGCTTGGTGGAAGCTCGTCAATCTGCAAAACCAAAAAACAGTCCAAGTCCATCCAAGTCCAGTGTATACTTCGGCTGGGAATGTCCTTCTCTCTCCAGCTACAGTGATGCTTCATCTGTGCTTCAACCAACCCAGCTGCCTCACAAAGGGGTTGGCATCCCCGAGTGCTTGCACAAGCACGTTGCTGGCAGGTGCACCCAGCGCGCCAAGAGCCTGAGTCCAACCAAGAGTGGGAACCACGGCCATGTGACATATGAGACGATAATTATGTGCCTATAGGAGCCCGAGAGCCGAGAACTCATACGTTTAGAGCTGCATCAAACTCTTCCATCCCGGCCCTTAAACTTCATCAATCTACCATACATAGTAGCTTCCTTGCTCCTAGTAGTATGGCCAGGAGCCCCTAGTAGCGTCCTTGCTCCTAAACTTGACATGCGCTCCTTTGAAAGAGTATCCCCCAAACACGGAAACACGGTAGCAATCCGAGACACCTTGGCCGCGGTCCTCCGGACTTGCCAGTCTCCATCCCTGCAAAGGGCATCGGCAAGGAAAGCCGCAGACGAGCCTGGCATCGGAGCTCAAAGTCCAGCTCTTCGGAACACCACAAACGAACAGATGGAATCATGAAGAATAAGCCATGAAAAGGTTGCAAGTTCTGGAAATCCAATGACATCTCGACGGAAAGGGCATGCTTGACATTGTCTCAGGAGTGGTTGCCAGTATTTTGCTCCGCATTACTATTTTCGCAATCCCGTTCTACCTTGTGATCATTATGCTTCGGTCATGATATCAGCACTGCCAAGCTCCAGATCTGACCAAGCCAAAAGAATATTTCTCGGTGGCATACGTGCTGCTCTGCTTGTGTTCACCAGCTTTTCACCAGGCACACCACTAGATCTGCAATCTTGTCGGAATCAGCATGTCTGCATTCAATCCTACTTTTGAGCCCAGTTGGCGCCTTCCTTGCCCGTGTTCAGAGTCCTTACAGCATCCAGGCGCTCGCCTGCGCCAAGCAGTCTTATATAGGAAAACCACAGGCTCGAAGTTCGAACATGACATCTTCACTGGTTTGGGAGTGAGACAAAGACTATTAGGTGTTCATCTGCGTACACATGTACATCTGCATATGTGTATGCATCATTATGCATCTAGTAATTACATATTTTATGGACATATAAAAATACATGTATCATCTCTGCCTAAAAACCTCAAGCATCAGCAAAGTCAGCTTAGCTGGAATGAAACCGTCCTCACTTACTTCCCAGAAGAACTATATTTCAGTAGAAACTGGCAAGAAGTGCAGTGCAAACACAACACTCCTGCGCTGGGGCTCTGAAGGTTCCTCAAGAGAACCTCAGTTTCAATTGCACACAACTCAAACAAGAAACTTCATTCCGAATCAAACAAAGGACCCTCAGTCAGATCTTCGATGTCTATGTCTGGCTGCCAGCTACATCAACTATCTATCTACTCTGTGTTGGAGAGACTGCCAGTAGAGAGGCTGCACATCAATCAGATTGTAAAACTCGTTCTGTGTTGAAAGCTCTTAGGAGAACATGTTCACCCTGCACCAATGATACCAATGTGTATATCCAGGGCAGCCAGAATATCTTCTCGCAGACCGCAGAACTTCTTCATCAACCCCAAACAAGACTTTCACGGGACAAATCTTTGAAGCAAGTTGGTGCTGTCCAATGTGAACTGGTACAGCACAAACGAATTGGTCAAGTACATTCTGCAGTCCTTCCAATCAGTACACAAACTAGTCAGCGGACCTTCAAGCGAAATCCCGCCGAAGGCGCCATCGCTGCATCCACACATGGCGTACGATTAGCTAGTGGTCATTTCGTAGCAGGGAGTCAGGTACCGGAAGTACTGTAAGTCTTGCCAACAAAGAGTCTTCAAGCAAGTCTTGTCAACAAAAGTATTCTCACAAGGTTCCTCTATCGAACGGCCTCAGCCTTCTTGACCTACACAATTCTGACAACTAGGAGGATGCTGGGTGGAATTTTGGTCTTTGCAATCCTTGCATCCAAATTAGGCCCTTGCGCCTTCACGTTGATCCAAAGGGGCAAGATGCAATGACCAAAGCACAGCTGAAACACACAATATGCAGCGTGCAAACACGCAACGCCTCGACGTCTGGATGGAGAAGGTGGCTCTCAGGAAGCGATCCACTGTATATGTAAACTATTCTAGGTTGAGCTTTATACATGTCTATCATGCATATATGAAGACTTGATGATCGCTGGTTCAACTGTGGACATTGCGAAATGTCTGAGCAAACAATCTGTCAAACACGTCTGATTGTCATTCTTGCAACGTCGAATGGCAAGTCCATGTTAGAATGCATGGTTGTAGTCTAGCGTGGTTCTTTGAGGCCGATATTACATGTTTGAGAAAAGCTTAATCAAGCCACAACGCAGCCCAAACTTCAAGCCGCAGTCATACAATCCATGCGAGAACTGTGGAACACTCGCTACACTCACAGTCTTGTCAACTTGGAAGTGGTCAGCGATAAAGATCGGGAAAAACGCTGTTCCTCACAACAACGCCAAATCTAGTCAGGTGACGTGCTGTTGATTTGGCCCGCCAAACTCTCGCAAAAATCCCCCATTGGGGCTAAGGATTGACGGATTCTGAGAATTCCAACCAAAAGCACTATTTGTACTGAATGATACTGAATTAGTCCTGTTTGTATCTTTACTCTTGGGCAGCCAAGTGGGCATGAAATCCTCAAAGAGATCCGATGGCAAGAGACCAAAGTCGTTGGCGGCGCGGAAAAGCGACAATTGAGCTGTGGGCATTCTTCGTTCTACATCTTCCTTTACTGATGATGAGCCTTTCAGAGGGCCGTTTGTGTTTGGTCGTGTCATGCCATGTCCATCAATCCGCAAGGAGGGCAGGTGTCCAAACTTGAAGGCCTGTCCAAGATGTGCGAACTCAATTGTGTGAGGTGAGGCTGCGGCAACTTTGCCCAGCTCAGGGTTTGTAGTATTTGGTGGGCACGAAAGGCATCTTGACGACCTGGGAGGATGGCTGGGGTCCGGCATGGGGTCCGGCATACAGCAGCCATCATAAGTTCAAACCAAGGACTCAAAGCAAACCGCCAGGTCACCAGGTGGGGTTGGGTGGCCACGTGACACTCCCTCACAAGTCCCCAACGGAACACATCTATTGGTGGGATGCCAACTGAACATATCTTTGCTCAGTTCGGAAAAGGTCTGAAACAACAGCAACAAGGATAGATAGCTGTCTATTCAGGTGTCACCCTGTATGTCAGGATATTGCTGCTGAATAACAAGGATGGAAAAGTGCAAAATTGAGCTCCTTACATGAGAAGGGCTTGGATTAGGGTTCATAGGCTGAGGCAACAACTCAACATACATTCTTATATGAGCGACGGTCAAAATTTGTTGTGGAATTCAGTTCTTCAGGATTTGGTGAGGGAAATATTATCGTGTGTGGCGTTTGTCACGCTATCTATTTTTGGTGAGTGCATGATCTTTTTGTTTTTTAGCAAAACACATATATATATATATATTGATATATATAATATATATATAATTTATTTACGTATATAATCTTATTTATCTATTTATTTTTCACTTTCACACATGTCCTGGCTCATGGCGGTCGATGGTAGTTGGGGTACTGTGCGAAACGACCTGCAAAGCTTTGATTTGTATCCTCTTCAACACCAGTTCGCTGCCTTTGTTTTGAGGTGATCCTGCCTGTCCCCACCAGCCTCGTGGGTCCAGGGCACTTCGTGGGAGTCCTTCCCACCAGCCTCTGAGTCTCCGCGCTTTCGCTGGATGCCGCTTGCCACGGACCACCACTTGCAGGTCGGTGCCCTGCTTGTTGTGGGGCTTGTTGATGTAGCCTGCTTGTTGCCGAGGGCACAACAAAACTGACAGGTGCTTCAAAGCAAAAGATCCCCTCCACTTGCCTTAAAATACATCTCAAGGCGACTGCCGAGGCTCTCTTCCAAAATTTCATCAAGAACGCAGGTGTATATATGTGTGGCATTACAAAGAAAACAAACACGGTATTGCTTGTGATCGAAATATGACGTGCATCTCTCGAGTCTCAGGCCAATCGAGATGTTCTTCTTCAAGCAAGGGGACATGCTTCCGCTGGTCACCTCGCGGGACATTGGCTCTGTCGCCCTGGTGCAACCATTGTGAGGTGGACTACTACTAGGAACAAAGATTATGCTCCTAGTAGCGATGCCCTTTGTTCCTACTAGCTTGTTTTTCCTAGTAGTGATGCCAGGAGCTACTAGTAGCGTCCTAACAGCAGCACAGAAAGCGATCTGAAAATTCAGCGAATGTGAGAATGTGGCCTTCCCGACAACCTGCTCGTCCAAGGTCTCGATCTCAGCTCCTTCTCTAGCTGGCGGTCCAGATGCCGGCATCAGCCCAGCACGCAGTCTGGCTCAAAGAAGCTGAGGAAGCTTTTGGTAGAGCTCCATGCAAAGACATGCAAAGGCGTGAAAAACACCAAGCTTGCATGAAATCATGGACAACATTTGTAGTAATGCGTTTGCCTGCTGAGCCACAACATCCAGGCCAAATGCTTAATATTGCAATTCGAGCGGGACAGTCAGGAGATGTCAGGAGCAAAGTGGGACAAGTCACGAGTGGAATCCCCTTCCTTCCCTCGCCTCTTGTATCGCGACTTGTCGGAGAGTTGGGCTAGAATTTCATCGCCTGAATTTTCTGTCAAGCCAGGCCTACGGCATCCCACCTCTAACTCTCTCTCTCTCTCGATCATTCAACAGGCCGGCGGTTTGGGTTTCCTTCCAAATCTGCAGTCATTACTGTAGCTATCTAAGGCGAACCAAACCTTCTTCGTATGTGTGCCGAACCATGAGCCCAGCACAGTGAAGCAGCACTCACTAAGAGCGCAGCTTCCGATGAATTTGTTCTTAGCTCCGTCACGTCTAGCCTTGGGAATGACCCAGCCTCAGAACATGTACAGCACGGATCAGGTCAAACAAAGTACCGATCATGTTGATTGCATCATTGTTTGGTTCGAATCGAGAGTGAGGAGCCTTGTAAACCTTGTCAGAATCGGAGCTTAGACATCATATAGTACAATTCGGACAGCATTACTGTATATAAATTTATGATAATATAATATGCCAAACATGAGATGCAACCCCATCCATAAACATCCCCCCATCACTGGCAGCCTATGCCCTGTCCGCAATGAGGTCACACTGCAGGATGCCGTGCATTCATTAATATGACACATGCTGCTGAGCTACCGCATCGTGGTCACTGCCACCAAACAACCACAAATGAAGTTAAACTTAGAACCTCAAACTGTCAGTCCTTTGACCAGTTGCAAACGTGTGCCTTTTCGAGCAAATATATTCTTGATCCATCTTCGTTGTTCTTCAACAAACTGGACTCTGAGATTGATTTTTACACTACTGTAGCACGAACGGAGCTAAGGCATGGCCAAAGCTTCTAAAGCCGTAGACATGGCAACTCAAGCGCACGCCAAGTTGGGTGTATACGTTCCAACCTTTCTGAGATCCCCACTGAGACCAGCTTCACAAGGACTGGTGTCCTCGCAGATGTTACATCTGGGAGATGCACCGAAGGGGTTGGAGTTGGAGATTCCAAGGGCACCTTGTGCAATGTGTGATCCAAAGCCCGTGTGGAGATGGATTGAAGGTAGCAGTACTCACGGATGTTGCTGGGAGGGTGATAGGCAAACACCAAAAACCCCACACGATGAGCCTCGGAGGCTCACGGGACCGACTTTCTTGATGAATCAAACACCCCCTCCATTCATGTGATGGATCCTTTGTGGTGCGCACGAGTGCCAACTCATCACAGCAGTGTAGTGTAGATTTGCTCCACATGCCTTTTGAGTGGTTTCGTGGAAATTCATGTTGGAACACATTGCAAATTCCACAACATACAACCTGGTTCTCGTCAATTGCGTCATATATTGATTCATATTGCATCATTGCCCGCTTGTCCTCATCAAGCTCATGACCTGACGACTTCGCTGCAAGTTTCCCAATCAATCAATCTCTCTATCTCTCTCTCTCTCTCTCAGTAGCAAGAAGCTGCTAGGTGGAGGCCATCACTATTAGGTTGGAGGCCATCGCTACTAGGGAACAAGAAGCTCTCTCTCTCTCTCTCTGTGCTCGGTCGATCTGTCAGTCGATCACGTCCGTACATGCCTTACCGGAACCTCTCGCTTGCATGATCCCGTCCCTGGCATCAGCAACCCCGTCCGCGAGTCGGTGGACGGGCGGAACCCGGCCATACAAGCAAAGCCCGGCTTCCAGGCGCAGGGAATCACGGGCTCCGAGCCTGGCGGAATCCGAAGCACACCGATTCCGTTCACGGGGATGCCGTTCACGGTCTTTTCAAAGCAAGATAGGTGGGGAAGAAGTTCTCGTAAGAGCAGGAGTGGAGGGCCTTCTGGCCCCGGATTTTCGAAGAAGTCAGGTTGAAAGGCGGATGATTCAGATTGATTCTGTTCAACCGGCAATTACAGTACCAAACCATCAGTCGAAGAGGTCAATAATGTGTTTAGACAATTTTACAGCTCCAATTATGCTGATAGTGACAGTACTCTCACACTAAGTCTCCTTGCGATGAGGATCACGAACCTTTCCAGTTCATGAATCTAAACATATCACATCATTGCGGTGTCCTAGCTAAATTCCTTCATAGATGTTTAATCCTTCCAACTCCAACTTCTCTGTCCCACTGGCCGCGCCCTGCCAGCCGCACTTCGGCTTGTGAGGTCAGCAATTGCCAAACCGGCACGGCAGCGGAACCGGGAACGAAGACCTGCGCAGCGAACGGGCGCTGAAGAGCGACACCATGCCCTTTGGCATTCAGTGAACAAGCCGAACCCCTCCGACTCCCTCCGATTGTGTGGCCTCAAAGCCATCCTCACCTGTGTAGCCACACCTGCTCAAAGGATTAGCTCTTCTTGTACAGAATCTGATTCCACGGTGGAATGCAGTGCAAGCAGTGCATTTCCGTTAATTATCATTAATTATATTACGCGGAACAATTCCACATTAAAGGAAGCTTTCAAATATCCTTTGATATCTCCAGCAATCCGAAGGCAAAATGCGTGAAACCTCATGAACACTCATGTGAGTCGCCACTCTTGACCAAGGAACCGAGACACCAGGCACTCAGCACCTGCGAATGGCGGTTGCAGCGTGATGAGCTGGTTGCATTCTCAGCTGGGAGCAACTCCCTGATTCCTAAGCAAACATCACCATCTCGGCTGGTGCCCTCAGGGTCTTGAGCAGCACCATGCTGGAAATACCACTGTGGATGCATGTATATCTCATATATATACAATATATCTGCCGACCCCATCCGGATTGTGTATATATATATATATACACACACTACATACATCACGATATCCTGTTGGCTTTCTGTTGTGCCACGCCTTCCAGTGTCATCCAAAAGCACTGGCCGAAGGGCACAGACTTCAGGTCTGTAGAAGGGCTGAGGCGCTGAAGGACCTCCAAAACGCAACTGAAAGCACCAGTGGTCTTGGTCGGTCAGCACAACGATGATAACTGCTGGTCACAAGAGCATTTCAAATACATAGTTTCCCCAATAGAAACAATTTGCAGCTCCTTGCTTAAGGGGCTAATAGGGGCTGGGGCTAGAAAAGAAGAAAATAGTAAGCACCATAAGTGCGGAACTTGATTTGGTGTTGGTCTGCTTTGATGCCAGTATCTCCAATAAAGTATAAACTAAGAAAGGGGTGTCACGGCCTTTTCATGCTTTTCGTGTCTTTGTACAGTATATGTTCAACACTCCACTATGTCTGTATAGTTGTCAGCAACACGGGTTGCACTGCACCATCGTGCCATATCTTTCCCATTCGCAGAATCATTGGGTCGCCTCTGCTGCTTTGGGCCCTTGGATCGCAAAGAGCCCTCGGTTGTCCCACATGACCTGGGGTCGAGTTGATGTACTGTCGATTCAATCTAAGAGGCATCTATAAGATTCTTTGAATGCATAATAAGTACTACAGCATCCATACGTAGTTGTAGTGGTGTGTCACGTCATATTAGACTACTGTGGGAGTGTGCGTGTTCAGTTCCTTGTGATTTTACTTCATGATATTCTTAGGAGTCTTTGGACATGAAATGACACTTCAATTACAGACTCACGAGGAGAGGGAGAGAGGAACATGAGAGCCAGCCTCCATTTTGACATCGCCGCCAAACTTGCCCAACTGCTCTTCAAAATGCTTCAAATCTTTTGGTGCACAACCAGCATTCACCACCTAGCGCACAAAGGAAAACTGACACAAGGCAGGCATTTCTTTAATCGTTGGCTCGGACATCCGCTGAGTCTCATGCAGTTGCCAAACTTCTACTCCCAATTGAGAAGGAACACACAGGAACAGCGAAGCCGAATTCACCGCAGGAGTTCCCGTGTTTCATAAGCAGGTTCTACAAGATGCCCGCCCGACATGCTAGCATTCCACTGCGCAGATATATGCAACATGCACCATCTCAACGACACGCCTGATAGACATGCTCTCCATGTTCTTTAGAGCTGCACTTGGTCACCTCCAGCTGACACCAACAAATCATCCTTTTGGAACTCAATGAGCTATATTAGCTTTGGCAGGCACCAGGATTCCTCTCCTTCAGCTTGTGACCAGAAGTAAACCAAAACCACCACCGATATGCCTCCCAGTAAGGTCCCCACTAGTGTGTCATCAATGACACCACCTCGCTCATTGGTGATGACACTCAGAGAGCCCGTCATTGCAGGAAGTCCTCGCTGTGAGCAGCTCCGCCGCTGCTTGGAGGGGGAGTTTTGGGAAGTTGAGAGCTTCTCGTAGAAGTTTATTGTTCTAAACGTAAACGCAGACACTCAATCACTCAAAGACACGCCCAATTGAAGCCGAGAAAGCAGCTTGGACTTGCTGCAAGCGGTTGGAAGGCCCCTTTCCGGTCCGTAGACGTCGGCGGTGGTGACCCTCTCAACGAAGTCAAAGGCGTCCTTGCCAGTCCACCTGGAAGAGAAGGCCAAGACGTCCATCAGATGGGTCTGCCATCATTATACAAATGGCCGCGTCATGCGCTCAGCCATGAGGAGCATGATTACAGTCATGGTCGCAGTTTTCGAGTCACACGAGCATGATTACAGCCAGATGCAGCCACCCACCCTGCAAGCTCCCACACCTAATGCTGCACATGTGACTCACGTCAAAGAGAGAGGCGCTCTCTCCTTAAAGAGGTTTCGATTGGCGAACGCAGTTTCTGGGGTCAAAATGGCGGAGTTGGCAGTCACTCGGTATTCCTTGTTTTCAGCACCCTCTAGGTTCACAGTCACAACTTTCCCGCAAAAAGAAAAAAAGGCATTGACATTATTGTGTAATTGTATGTAATGGTATATTAAGTTATATAATTACTCGTGGATGGCGCGAGAATGATCCACAGTGCCCCCGCTATGCTGAAGGTTGAAAGGATGCATTTTGACCTCTTTGATCTATCTGTGTCGCTGCCGAAGCATCGAGTCCACTTGGTTGAATCGATAATGCTCAGCGCATGTTTGCTCCCTTTTGCTTCGTACTGCACAGGCATGGCATAGCCTGGAATTGCAGCTGCTCCAACACACTCAAGAGCTATGGTACTACATCGACTAGCAACTAGTAACCTGCCATTGTCTGCTGAAACCCCCGTGTCCCAGGCTCTACTCGAAACATGTGAAGACATGCTCTTTTTGGCACGTGTCCATCGGCCTGCAAAGTCCACCATCTTGCCACCCTCTTTGAGGTGCTCCTGCGCCGTGAAGAAAAATTTCCGCATCGGATGCTACGGCGGATGGTCCCTCGGATTCCGGAACAACTCGAGGAGCGATGAGTATGCATCATTTCAAACGAGGTCAAAATGGAGATACCAAGACACCAAGATACCAAGACATGAAGATGTCGAGGAGACATTCATTCCAAAAACAGCAACCCTGACCACGGAATGTCAACCGACCTACCATGACACCATCCGACAGCATCCAACAATCCGAAGGTTCCCACCTCATAGGTCAGTGTTTGCTTCAAATCGGTCGAGAAGCTTCGCACGGCACGAATCCATGCCTGCACCGTTGTCGTGACGCGTCGTGGCTTTTGCTTGGGGGGGTTGGGATACAAAGAAGGGAAAGCATGGAAGTTTTGCAAAATTTACATAAAGCATGGAATGATATCGCATGGCATGGCGTGGTCATAATATTCCGTGCACCAAGTGTTTGTTGATCTGCCTCTTGCTGGTGGGACATTCGGACGTTCCTCTGCTTGGTAGCTGTCATTTGCTATGCCAACCCCAGGGTCTTCGCTGCATGAGATTGCCTAGAAATCAGATTTCAACCAAGACCAAGTTGTGTCAGCAACCCGCTCCACCACCCAATGATAAATAGAACACCAAAATACCAAAACCATCCAAAATCACAAATAAGCTCTAGGAAACAGCAAACTATCATATCTGGGCGACATGTTTCACTTGTACATCTTGTACCTGTCTGGAGCAATGTCTGGCCAGGCGGGAAGCTGCCATGGTGCAGCCTGGAAAGGACAATTCTTGTCAACTATCCAAAGATTTAGGGCATCATCAGAATTTGCCGAATGCTTTCATCTAAAAGTCAAGTCACATGTGTTTCATTTAAAATAGCCAATTCAATCTTTTGCTAGTATTGTCCAAATTCCAGGCCTGTGGGAGGTGCGCGGTGCGCGCAAAGCTTTCGAGACACACAAAACAACAATAACAACGTGCTCCTGCTCGTGACTTCGTGATCCAAGTGTTGAAGCAAACCGTCTCGAAGAGCTTGGGAGTGATTCTGATGCTTTGTGACTGTCTTTGTTGGAAGATCACCGCAGCAACCTACTCAAAGGTCACTAGCTGCTTGTCTGTGATTCAGGGAGTCCGTTTTGCCGCACATCTTACCTCAAGTCTTTGGATGCTGCGCTGGGGCGCGCCCTTTGTACATACCAGTTTGGATCTCAGAGTCTGGAAGAGAATCCAGGCAAATTTGAGAGCAAACTTACGACTCCACTCTCTTTCAAGATTGACATCCCACCTCTTCCCCACATTTGTTGAGAGGTGAAACACCCCAACAAAGGTGGGGTGAGCTTCTAGCACAACCTTCGCGCCAGGCTAGCCAACAAGACCCAAGTTGTCAAAAGATGGGCATGTCGAAAGAGAAGGCAACGGAAACATGTCAATCTTGGATGAAAGGCACTTGAGAATGTGCAGTGCGATGCTGGCATCTCAGGGACTTGCCGCCTCTGATGATGTTGGAATCTGGATCACTTGAATAATAGATTACATTGACACTTTGGGTAGACTAGACTGCTGGTCGAATCTGTCCATGGCCAGCACGCAAGAAACTTCGTGACGCACTTCACGAGGAGGTTCTACGAGGAGCACATCTAATTCCCGCTCAATGTCCGCAGATGTCACGCCCAAGCAAGGCCAGCGCTTGGCAATGCTGCGACCATTCTTCCAAGATTTCCATGTTGAAGTTGTCAAAGGCGACTGGGCCCTGGCAAAGGCCCTCGTAGTCTTCAAATGCTGGCTGACAGAGCCATATTTTTCTGAAAGCAATTCAAAGCCCTGTGGACACGGGTTTGCTGAGTAGTCCCTGACAGAACCGACACATGTTGCATTCCTTGCTTACGAAGTCCATAAGCTAAATAAACCTCGCGCAGCTGCGACACGGCCATGTTGTACCACAGCTTTTGGCCCACCGTTGGCGCGTAAGACTAGACATGTTACGAAATCTCAATGATCCAAAGATCTCCAAGAGAAATGAAGAATCGCATGTTCTAAAGTAATCATAATTATACAATTAATTAAGTGCCAATGCGTGCAGCTCCAAACAACACAAAGTCCATTTGAATGCACCATGTCTTGAAATCAGAATTGGGACTAAATCTGCCAGTTGCATCCTTGGATCATGAGAGACACGAGAACAGCAACAAGCCAATCTCAACTTGCACAGAGACACAGGGCGCTACGCTGGGCTCCGCGGTTGTTGTACCTCAGTTGTGACCCCGGATTTGAGTGTGCTTTCCCGTTTTTTTTCTGTCCTCCTCCTTACAGCATGCAAACTTCACAGGATGCAAGTCAGTTCTTTTTCAAAAGGTGGCTCCAAAACTTCTCCAAACATGTCCATAAGACATGGCGAAGCAGGGAGTAAAGACACAAAAAGCATCTGAATCCACTTTCTTTAAGAGAAGCTATATATATATACAATTATATGCATAATTACTATATAACAACAAGTGCATCCAAACCTCTGTTCTAGAATGTTCTTGAGGTCTGAAAAAGCCATCAACCCCAGCTGATGCTAGTCACATGGATTCTGCAGTCCAAGCATTGGGGCTGCTTCCACGACCTGGCCGACTGGCCGCTGCGATAAATCCCCCTTAGGTCAAGAAGCTTTATTTAAAAACAAAAACAAACACAAATTCGTTGAATGCTGCAACAACAATGAAAGGTTCTTCGTGGAATGCCTCTTCAAAACTGGCCCCAAAATGGGCATTCCAGGACAAAGCGTCCAAGCATCTTGGACAAAGCGTCCAAGCATGGTCGACAAATCTCCACACCAACGCGCGGCGCAAATCTGCCTCAACCAGTGGTGCAAAGGCGACCAGGTCTAAACCAGGTCGCTAGCGTTGACAGCAGGTCCTCCATTCGGAAGAAAAGCTCCAAAGCAGCTGCAAAGCACAGTCTCCCGCCCTGGTCGTACAAGAGGCTTGTCAAGTAGATCACGCAAGTGCTGTTAAATCACTCTATGGTTCCATGTGTAGATGTGCACCCCCAAATCCCAAGTTTCTAAGCAGGGAATGCGAAGGTTTTTAGTATATATGTTCATCTTTCATCATTCATCCATCCACACCGACACAAATTTGAAGAATGTAACAGTTCTTCCTATATATATATATATACTGTATATTAAAATGGTCCTAACACTGTCAATTCGCTCACACATTCACATCTCCTCTGCGCGGGCTTCTTCGGCCGCCTGGTTCGAACTTGACAACGGAACCGAGCGTCGTCCCTTAGTGGATATGTTGAGACTTATTCGAGTGGGGCCTTCGGTGAATCACTGGACTATTTCGTTCCAATTCGCTTTTGGACTATGGCAGGTAACTGGCAGGCACAAGTAAGGGCGGCGGGCAAATAGGCAACCAAATAAACCATTGAAATCATGGAAATCAAGCGAACAAATCAAAGAAAGCACACAGGTTCTAGACAAGCACACACGTTCCTGTAAAGAGAGACAAATCGTGCAACAGTGCAGAAGCACATTCTGACTCTGCATCTGCAATCAAATTATGGTTGCATGTGCAGGCCGTCTGCTTTGAAGAACACCTTGAATGGGATGAACAGCTAGCAAGCGATCTCCCCCATACTTGATTACTGTACTCAACAAGTCTTGCATGCGTAAAGCATGGCCGAAATCAAAGGGACTGTCAGGCACATATTGACTAGATGGTGACCTAAAAGTGTCAAATAGGTGGTACCAAAATCCAATCCATGTGGTCGCAAGAAGGCACAAGCATGCGCAAATGTGGGTCAGTCAGATGCTTCGAGGTCCGCACATTACATTTGGAACAAAGTAGTCGGAGCATTGCCCTGCGCTTATTTCTCACATTTTGAGTTTATGTCATTGGAAGTGGCTTGTACAGCTGTGGCAAGCACCTTGGCTTGCAACTTGTGCTGGGTCCCGAACTGGCAGTGGCGCAGGTTCCAGCAAATGCCTAAGCAAATCCCAAAGCAGGAGCAAGCAGGGTCGAGTCACTGACCATATATATATATAAAGATACTGATACTTAATATGGTTTATGTGTCATGAGGCTATGGGTTCACGCATCCAAAAAACTGATTATGTGGTGGAACAAAAGACAGAGCGCAAACTCAAGCTACAAACTCATGTTTGGTTTTGCAAAGCAGGCATCCAAACAGCTTATCTTCCCCAAGGCACAAAAAGTTCCAGAAAGTGATGGAGCCCGAAGTTTCCTGATGGGGCAGCAGCAGATATGTTAGGTCACTGAGTCACTTGCCACACCCACAATCGCGAGAAGTTCAACAGTTTCGGACTGCAATCCGATTCTTTCTTGCCTGATCACAAATATGAAGATCATCGAAATAGCTTAGGCCTTTTGTACAAAAATAAGTACATAAGTTCAAAGCAATCAAAAGTGAGACAACTGCCTTCTTTCCTTTACGCCGGAGCTCACCAAGAGCCTGCCAGAGAAAGGGGATGCGCAAGGTACCCCGACAACTGTTTGATGCTTGTACAACGTTCCTCTTCCTGAGACACCTTGGCGGAAGTCGTCGTTCTACCGCCTGTCTTATGTCCAGAGTAGAAGTCGACATAACATTGTGAAAAAGTTCACCTGTCCCTCTTGCACGACCAAACATAGGAATCTATTGAGAGTCCATAGGAATTTGAGAAAGCGGCTTAGCAACAACCACAACTCTCCATGGCAACAACATCGGCCTCTGAAATGACCTCTGTGCTATCTTCCAAGCTCAAGTTCAATCCAGATCGCAGGTCCTTGCCGGTGTGCGGCAAAGAGGTGTGCATCAGCAGCAAACACAGTCTCCCACACCCCACACTCTGGCTGTGCAAAAACACCAGGGATGATTGGGATCTTCTTGAGACTGTCGATACGGTTTGAGCGCGACAATAAGTAAGACTAGCACTATACAGTACCAGCAACCTGCATAGCTAGTTTAGCTTAGACTATTTCTTTGGTCGAAAGATCCTCACAATCTGATCATCTGCTACATGACCCACAAATCCGCATGACCCACATCCTGCAAGGTGTTGCCACGTCGTCCCAAACGTGCGGATGAACCCCGAATCGGCTTCCGTCGCATGCGCCTCGATGGAGATCAAGCCGTCGCCATCCGAGTCCAAAAGATCGAAGAGAGTGCTTTTCAAGCGGTGATCTCCTCGAAAGTAGTAACAGGTGCCACGCTAGTAGTAACAGGTGCCTTACTGGTAGTAACAAGAAGC